>CM047808.1:267486-656800 GCA_026214975.1 Gentiana macrophylla
TAAGATCTACTTCTATTTGGTATCTTATATGATGATGATGCGTAACTTACTTTCTTTTTTGTAGTGTGGACATTTGCCGGTCTCCTAGCCCCCGATCCAGGAGTGGGAGTAGGGCCCTCGAGCCCTAGGGTGGCTGAGCCCACTGCCCTTGGAGGCCATCGGTCGCCTGTCAGGGTGGTGGGGTCACTTGTTGGCTCTCATACGGCTCACCTGTTGGCCGAACTCGAGGATGACGTTCTGGGGGACCTTTCTCACTCCCCGAGGGGTGCAGACATTCCCATCATAACGGTGAACGAGTGGGAGGATGAAGATGATGAGGAGGAGCCTGAGACTCCTCTAATACGCCGATCTTCTCGTCTTAGGTCGGAGGACATATGTTCGGAGGAGAGAAGGAAAAAAAGGTGCCGGACCGTCGCTGGATCGGACTCGGAAGATACTGGAGTTGGCGGGTCGGGAGTTCGTTACGAAGAGTTCGGGACCGTGCCCTCTGCCTCGTGCCATATGACCGACGAGGCGAAGGATTTCTCTCAGATGTCTGACATGGAATTAACTGAGGCAGTCTTTGCAGCCATGAAACAGGTAATTCTGACTTGCCGTACACATGGTGCCGACCATACTTTGCCTGAGTTATCTTAACTATATACCGTGTTTTCTTAGGGGACAATCGTAGGGGAAGAGATCTTCCGCCGCCTGGTGCGTTCGGCAGCCGAACAGAAAAAGAGGGCTTTAGATCTGAAGTTAAAATATGGTCGTGTAAAAGAACTTGAAGAGCGCTTGCGGATACAAGCAGAAGAGGCCGAAGGGTTAAGGTCTGATTATGAGGCTCGCCTTCAAGAGTTTATGACCGAACACCTAGAGAAGGAGGCCGAACTGGGGGAGCACATCACGAGGCTTCGGGGAGAACTTTCGTCGGCCGAGGCTACTGTTCGAATTTTCCCCGCCTGGCTTCAAGAGGCTTCCGAAAGGAATGTTGGTGCTTACAAATCTTCTCCCCACTTGATCGAATCTTTGAAAAGGCTGCTGAGTCCGGTAGTGAGGGCTAGTTATACGCAAGGAGTAGACGATTGTCGGGTTCACCACCCTGGCCTTACAGTCGACAGTTTAGCTCACCCTTCCTTGTACGCTCCTGACGCCGAGTCAGACTACTCTGTTCGGGTGAAGGAGTTTCAATAAGGGGTGGATCATGTAACAAAGTACCCTCTATGAGGATAAAGTCTAGCTGTTAATTGTACTTTTCTAATTTATGATTGTAAAGTTTAATGAAAATTTTCGGTAATTTTTTGATTGTTCAGCTGTTTGTTTTTGTTTTTTTTCTCTGGTAGCATAGTTGGTGCCGTAGCCCCCCTAGTACGGCATGCCTATGATTATCCAGGAATGGCGTACTAGTGTGTTTTTGAGTTTGATTGCGCAATCAGGTTGTTTTGAAATAGTATGGAGAGGGCCAGTTTGGGCTGGCGACTTGTCTAAAAAAAGGGTGAGCGGGGCCAGGCTTGTGCTGACTTCTCACCGAGCAAGGCCAGATCGGACCGACGACTTGCATGCCGAACGCACCTTGTCAGACTGACGCTGACCTTTAAACGGACAAACCCAGATCGGACTGGCGGCTTGCCTTAGCAAAATTTACAGAATTGAGCTAGACATTGTGTAAACAACAGCAATTTTATTCAAGATGAACAAGACGTAAACAACATTTAAGTAGAATCCGATAATGAGACACCTGTTACGGGTAGAACCTTCATAGGTTGTTGGAGTGCCAACTCCTGGGGATGGTTTTCCCCCGAGAATCGGCTAACTGAAGCACCTTTTCCATGCACTTTTACCACTTTGTAGGGTCCTTCCCAGTTTGGGTCTAGCTTGCCTTTAGGACCCTGCCTGCTAACTGCGTTCTTTCTTAGGACCAGATCTCCCTCCTTAAAGTATGAGTGTTTTACTTTGTTATCATAATACTGAGAGATTCTCTGTTTGTATCTTGCCATTCGAATGAATGCGATTTCCCTATTTTCCTCTAGGTCGTCCTTTGCATGTCTGATTTCTTCTTTCATATCTGTTCTGTCCTGAAGCTCGATCCGGGGCGACGGCAGCCCGATCTCTGCAGGAATAACGGATTCGCTTCCATAGGTCAGGGAGAAAGGTGTTTCTCCAGTCGCGGAGTTCGGGGTCGTTCGGTAGGCCCATAGAATATTCGGCAAGTGCTCTACCCAACTCTCTCCTTCTTCCTCAAGCCTTTTCTTTAGACCAAATTTGATCTGCCTATTTGTTTGTTCGACATGCCCATTAGCTTGCGGATAGCCTACTGAGGTAAAATGTTGGGAAATTCCTAACTCTGCGCACCAGGATCGGACACCCTTATCATCGAACTGGGTTCCGTTGTCTGATATAAGAGTCTTGGGGATTCCGTATCTACACACAACATTCTTCCAGATGAATTTCTGGATAACTTTTGCGGTAATTGTGGTGAGAGGTTCAGCTTCCACCCACTTAGTGAAATAATCCACAGCCACTATAAGGAACTTGAAATTACCTGGTGCCCGGGGTAGGGGTCCAACTAGATCGACTCCCCATTGGTCGAACGGCCAGGCCGTGACAAGAGGTGTCATTTGTTGTGCGGCTAGGTGAGGTATGTTGCTATGTACTTGACATGATTTACACTCACGGACGAGGTCTTCGGCGTCTTGTTGCATGGTCGGCCAGTAGAAGCCGAATAGCCTGCACTTACGTGCTAGTGTTCGAGCCCCCGGATGATTTCCACAGATTCCTAAGTGAATTTCGCGGAGCAAGTAGTTCCCTTCATCCTCTGTTACGCATCTGAGCCATGGGGCGACGAAGGATTTCCTATAGAGTATATTGTCGAAAAGCGCATACCTGGCTGCTCGAAACTTCATTCTTCTTGCTAAAATTTTATCACTTGGTAGTACGGCATCCCGGAGATAGGATACTATGGAGTCCATCCAGGTATCCTTCTGAGTAATGGGCTGGACTTCCTGGATATCATAGCTTCTTTCTCGCAGTAATTCTACTAACACTTTCCTGCTGGGTGTAAAGTTGGATGCTATCTTTGAAAGGGCATCGGCTCGCCGATTTTGAGATCGGGGTACTTGCTCGACAAGGATAGTGTTGAATACTTTAAGCCGAGCGTTGGCTATGGCTAGGTATTTTTTCATGGGCTCCTCCTTGGCCTCGTATTCTCCTTTCACATGATTGACTATTAACTGGGAATCGCTATATACTTGTAAATTCTTTGCTCCCAACTTTGCTATCAGGTTCAGTCCAGTGATTAGCGCTTCATACTCGGCTTCATTGTTGGTGGCCGAGAATCCGAACCGAAGTGCGTAGGGAAACTCTTCACCTTTTGGGCTGATGAGCAGTAGGCCCGCACCGGCCCCTTCTTTGTTAGAGGCCCCATCAACGTACAATGTCCAAGATTCTTCCTTTCATTCTGACTGGCTTTGTTCGATACCGATGGCTGTTTCCTCAGCAAGAAAATCTGCTAGCGCTTGTGCTTTAACGGCCGTTCGGGGGCGGAAGTCAAGATCATACTCGGCCAATTCCACTACCCATTTTGCCAAGCGTCCGGACGCCTCTGGTCGGGACAAGATCTGTCGAAGAGGCTGGTCGGTGATCACAACAATCGGATGCGCTTGGAAGTAAGGTCTCAGCTTTCGGGAGGCGTGTACTAAAGATAACGCTAGCCGCTCGGCATCTGTATATCTGACCTCTGGGCCGCGAAGTGCCTTGCTAACATAGAAGATTGGTTTTTGAGCATTATCCTGCTCCTTAACCAGGACCGCACTGATGGCTTCACCGCACGCCGCCAGGTATATAAATAGGGTATCCCCTGGTTGTGGTGATGTTAATATGGGCAGTTCGGCCAAATACGCTTTTAAATTTTCAAAGGCTTGCTGGCAATCCTCATCCCACTTGAACGGGTTAACTTGCTTCAGAATTTTGAAAAAGGGGAGAGCTCGCTGTGCTGACTTTGACAGGAAATGTCCGAGTGCAGCCATCCTTCCTGTTAATCTCTCTACTTCTTTGAGGCTTCTTGGCGCCGGCATATTTCTTAACACCTCCACTTTGTCTGGATTGGCTCTGATACCTTCTCGTGATATCATGTACCCTAAAAACTTTCCAGTCCGAACTCCGAAGGTACATTTCTTGGGATTGAGCTTCATCTGTAAGGCCTTAAGTACCTCAAAAACTTCTCTTACGTCTGCCAGGTATTGCTCCAGGGACTTGCTCTTGATCAGCAAGTCATCTACGTATACTTCCATACATCTTCCTATCTGATCGTTAAATATTTTATTGACAACCCTTTGGTAGGTCGCCCCAGCGTTTTTGATGCCAAACGGCATGGTTCGGTGGCAATAAGTGCCGAACTCGGTGATGGACGATGTCTTTTCAGCGTCACGGGGGTCCATAACGATATGATGATATCCTCTGTAAGCGTCCAAAAACCCGAATATCCCGAACCCTATGGTTGAATCCACCATTCGATCCATGCGGGGCAGGGGATAGCAATCCTTGGGACAAGCTTGGTTAAGGTCGGTGAAGTCCACACACATCCTCCAGCTGCCGTCCGGCTTCTTTACCAGAACAGGGTTTGCTAGCCACTCGGGGTAGCTTACTTCTCGAATGATGTTGGCTTGAAGTAGCTTGGTTACCTCTTTCTGTACGGCGTCTATCCGCTCTTGGGCGAAGTGTCTCTTCTTCTGTCAGACAGGCTTCCGGGACGGGTCTGCATCATCCGATGCATGGCCAAATTTGGGGATAACCCTGGCATCTCCTCCATTGTCCAGGCGAAAACCTCCTTGAACTCTTTTAGTAGGGCTACAAGCCGATCCTTGTGCGTGCTACGGATCCAGATCCCCACCTCTATGGTTCGATCATCTCGTCCTTCCCACAGACAGACCGCTTTTGTCATGTCAACTGAAGACCAGGTTTCCTCGCGTTCGGGCAGTAGTTCTTCGATGGAGATCGATGATGTCCTGCCGTTCTCGGGTGCTTCGGAAGTGACGCAGCTGCTTATCTGGCCCCAGTCTCCCACGATCTCCACAGGGTTATTACTGGCTATGATACTATTATGCACGAGTGATATGACGGCTTGTAAAGCGATCAACGGAAGGCGTCCAAATATTATATTATAGGGAGACGAGGCCTTAACCACCACATACTCGACGGGAAGGGTTCGGCCCAGCGGAGGTCGGCCGAAGGTGGTTGAGATGACGATAGTACCCTCAGGATACACAGGTGAATCGGCGAGGCCGAACAAGGGGGTACTTGTTGGAGTTAACTCAATGCTATCCAAATGCATTAAAAGTAGAGTAGAGTGATACATGATACTTACCGCACTTCCGGTGTCAACACAAATGCGCCTTACCAGGTTTTGTTCCACTAGGGCTTCGATCACAAGACCATTGTTTTTGGTTTCCACAGGGATGAGATCAGTGGCGTCGTATACCACCTCCTTGACAAATCTTCGCTTCTTCCAGGGTGCCTGGGCATGGCCGTCGTGTTCTACGGGGATGGTGTTCACGCTCTTCATCTTCAGGCAGGTTCCACAGATGAGTTGTTCACTTGCAGAGACCCTCCTTCTAGCACCAATTGATGATCCAAAAATCGTCTCCTTCAAATTTAGGGTTCTTACTCTTAATGATAACCTGGGGAAACTCCAGAATATGAAGATTATAATGAGGGGGGTTATTTGGGGATGATTTAGACTGCACTTGGGACGTTGCTCCTCAAGCTGCCTACGTATCCAATATATGAATTGGAATCAAGCCTCCGTAGTTCCTTAGGGAATGTTTATATAGAGGGGCTTAGGCCCTAGGGTTTATTGTGGCGTGTCGATGAGAGACACTAGTCAACGTGTTCCTTAAGGAAAAGATTATGGTTAGTAAATCATCTTGATTTTAGGAGATAAATATGGTATTCAAATATTAGCATTAAATGACAAGGATTCGCGCCTTTATTATTTAGGATTTTATAATAGTTATCTGGTTATTAGTCGAACGAGGTACAAGATTAAAGACAAGTTCTGCCAGGGATACACTGGGATGGCGGAGTCGGCCCACCGAAGGCTAAACTCTTTCCGCTACGGAACCACTCAAGCCTAAGGACCTAGTCCGATCCAAGAGTTCGCCTTGCCGACTACTAGAAGTGTAGCACCCGAATTCTGTTCGACCTGTTCAGATCGAACGATCCGAACCGACGGTGGTCGGACACACTCGACCAGCGCGCGGCAAAGCGAATAAAGAGCCCCTGGCTCGCCTTCTGAGGTCAAAAAGTGGGTTATTTCCCTAGGTCAAGGGTTGAGCTACCAACGAGGTGCCACGTGGATGAGTCCATTTTCTAGCAGCATCAGGCTCCGTTCGTAAAGATTTAACATGTTAAAAATATATTTTTATTTATTTTAATGATCGAACCATTGAAATAACATACAAACAAACCAAGCGTGATTCCGTAGGGTACAACGTACCCCGTATGTGCTATAAAAGTCTACACTTTATCGATAAAAACGCCATTTTCGATTTCGTGCGATATGGAACCGTAAGTGATAAAAATAGCGTGATATAGTGTCTAGATGATAAGATTGTGGTCCAAAATGATGTAAAATATGTGTGAAATGTATAGAGCAGTTGACTATCATCATGCAGTTTAATTTGGCGCGAATATTTTTGTGACAAAATAGTCGCATAACTTTTCGCATGTACATATTGTGTCACAATGTCTACTCAACTCATTGCATTTTTTCGTTGCGTTTTGTCACTAATTTGTAGCAATATTATTGAAAATATGTGATCATTTTGCGATGTGGACACATATGTCGGTTAGTGTCAGATTAGCAACAAAGACTTTTATGTCACAAAATTCTCACAAATTATGGCGCCCGAATTTGCCGCAAAGATTTGTGACAAAATAGTCACATACATATTGCCACGTACATATTTTGTCACGATGTTGTCTCAATTTATTGCAAATAAAAAAAAGAATTATGTGGTTTGTCTCTAATTCATAGCAATATTGTCGAAAATATGTGACAATTTTGCGAAGTGGACAGATATGTCGGTTAGCGTCAGATTTGAAACGAAGAAATTTATGACCAAGCCAGTTTGTCACAAAATTCTCACAAATAATGGCGCCCGAATTTGGCGCAAGGATTTATGACAAAATAGTCACATACATTTTTCCACGTACATATTTTGTCACAATGTTGTCTTAATTTATTGCAAAAAAAGAATTATGCGGTTTGTCGCTAATTTGTAGCAATATTGTCGAAAATTTGTGACGAACAGTTTTCGTCACAAAACTTCGTCACAGATCCGGGAAATTCTAGTAGTGACATATGTACATTCAAAAGAATTGATCATCTTCATATTATCATATCATTTTTCTTTCAAGAATTGATATCATCAATGCCATCACTATCAAAATACTATTGTATAATCATACCGAAAAAACAAAATAAATGAAATTTATACTAAATACTTTACCACAAATGAAACATTCCAAAGAAATACCTTAAGCAAAGTAAGCTGTAAACACATTGTTAGCTACAATAATTGTTGGGAGGATTTTGCATCACAAAACAAAAAGAAAATTTATAAACCTATACTTAACATGCAAACTAACTCCTAACCGACCAAATATCGGGTAGTTGATAGCATAGTAGGGTAAGTACAGTATTCGATCCACGAGGAATCGGGATGTTGAATCTAATTTCGCTAATTCCTTTCAATTGTTACTTAGGAAAACGAATAAACGAAAGAACAAATAAAATAAACGAAAGAGCAATTAAAATAAATCTAACCTACGAAATAAAATAACACAACCTAAACTAAACTAAAGATACATGGGATCAAACAGTGCACAAACCAAGTGATTTCAATCCTAGTTCATCTCATGATTTTAATTCAAATTGTGGTTTCACCTTTACACGAGACACAAACCCCTAATCTCTTAGTGAATCTGTATTCTCAAGCTATGAAATCCTACTCTCGTAGTGAATTCAATTTATCAATCTCTCCTCTCTCGAATGTTGAGACCGATATTCCATACAAAACGAAGGTGTAGATTCAAGTTAACTCTCGTATTTTAGAACCTAACAACCTAGATAATTAACCGATTAACTTGTCATCATTAATGATTAAAAATCCTATCTTTCTATGGTGATCTAGTTTACGCAACTTTCGTATGTTGTAACTATCAATCGCAAACCAATCTCTCGATAAAGTTCACACATAGCATCATAATCAAAGAAAGATACAAAATCAATTAAAGATCATAAAAAAACGAATAAGGACTGAATAAATTAAATAAATAAACTCACGTAGTTTGGTACATGATTGAATCCATGAATCGAAAACGGAAGAAAAACGACATCCTAATCTAACCCGGATCACCCGAGCACAAGGCTCGGGTGACCGGCCTTGGATTGCCCTCAGAGCTGCCGCTGCTGCTGTGAGAATTGCGGCTGAATAAAATTGTGTAGAATTAGGGTTGATCATGCGGCTGTTTATATAGAGGTTTAGGTCGGCCGCTTAAGTCGGCCGGGTTGGGCGCCCGCTTCTTTGCCAAGCTATACATCCCGTATTGATTCTCTGCATGGAATATTTATTGGAATAAAACTTCTAAAATTAATTATCTTGAGTTGTAGACCTCCAAAAATTATGATCCGAATGTCATAAAAAAAGCTCTCGGAAAACTCTACAACTTTCATTAAGGACTCTTCTTCAGAAAACGCCTTTTTGATTAGCCCGTCGTATTATGAGTATATTTCGGGATTTTCCACTCGAATTCATCTCTTTAAAATCATCCTTTCCATCAACAATGTGTATCTACAATGTAGGAAAAACATACCAAAGCGTAACACAATCCTAAAATAATATAAAATCATGATTTAAACACATAAATCGCTACGTTTTGCAATTTAACCTATTAGAAACACCATTTACTCAATTAATCGATTATAAGCTCGATTTCTATGAAAATCCTAAGAATATGGGGAATATTGACATAAAATATATCCTTATAAAACGTATAAAATCACCCTTAACAACTCCACCACACTTAAACCTTGCTCGTCCCGAGCAAGACAAAACATAATCATCACTCGAGACAAATAAACACTTATGCAAATATAAAACATATTCAAGTAGTTTAGAGGTTCACCCAAGTGAGTGTGTGCATAGCCATAATAAATTTCCACTAAATCCACACTTGAAATTAATTCAAGCAAAACTAGCCAACATCCTATTTAAATTAGACATATAAAAACGATTATAACATGCACCTCACAAAACATACAAAACCCGAAAAAATAATAGGGAGCATTTAAAATATTTCCGACATACTTAGAGGATAGTCCCTACAACATATCTTTCAGTTTATACTGGGGATAAGATCGACGATAACTAAGTCTTTCGTTTAATTCATATCACTATTCTCATAAGTTGATTTAATTATTTCACTTAAACACACATCGATCGAGCTATTGCCCTCATAGCGAGAATAGGACATTTCCGCTAATCCCCTACCTACTCCAATCATAAGGCAGCTTTTTCTAACTGTCGTGAGCTTTTGGTCATCATAGTGGAATAGGACATTCGTGGTATGACCTACCTCACTCAAATCATCGACCAGCTTTCGACACACACATTTATAATTTAAAACAACTTCACTTATTCACTTCATTTCAAAAGCGCAATAGTTACGTGTCATTTATCACATTCAAACCTTCGGATATTCACAAGATGTCATACTTTAATTCTAAATACAAACTATTAAAATTTTCAAAATTCGTATGGAAGCAAAGAATCATGCGATAATCATCAAAAATCTCTAATCAAATGGGTATGGCTTAAAAACATAGCTCATCATCTACTATGGCACGTGAAAAATAGTGTTGGGTGAAACAACTAAATTTACTAAATATGCGATCAAAGATCAATGATTATAAACATCGAACAAAGACATGCAATGCTCACTCGGGACAAACAAAAATTTTAAAATTAAGCACTTTTCATAGAAATATAATAGAAATTGAGCAAACGACTCATAGATACATATAAACCATCCTCTCCCCACACTTAGATTGCAACTTGTCCTCAAGTTGTGCGTAAATAATAAATTAGAGAACTTAGTGATTGGATGTTTGGCAATTCGGAAAAATCGGTAAAAACCAAAATTGCTTTGATAGCTCAAGAGATCGTGGAGCATCACAGTAAACTGAATTCATCGTGAAAGTGCACAATAGCTATCAAAAATATCCTGCAGACTTGATCGATGCAAAAAAAGAGTCTACGGGGAAAAAGAAAAGATTACATATATAAAGCACATGGTAAAGGAGATATAGAGATATTTCAAATTTAAGCTCATATAAAGATGGAATACATATACATGGAACATTACACAATAGTAGGCTAGGTGCAACTACATGAAAATATACTACAATGCAGCCTACATGATATGCAATCCTAAAAATAAAATAAATAAAAATAAATCCTGACAGGCTCAGGCTGAGCAAGTTGAGAGGACAACCCTACAGTGACTACGGCCTATGCAGAAACTAAAAATAAAGAAAACGAGGTAGTATTACGGAAACCGACAGTTAACTACGCTCAAGAAAAATAGAAAAACAATGCAACTAGATGACATGCAACTAAATGATATGCATCTAAATGATATGTAAAAATAAAAGAAAATAAAAGAAAGAAAACTAGCCAACTCATTTGCAAAGACGACATGTATATAATAAACGTCTACCAAATAATGACAGTTACGATAACCGATGATCTCGCTTCATTACATGCGATGTAGGCGCGCTTTTAGACTCGTAAAAGTGATAGCATTATGGAAAACCAACGATTAGCTATACTAAACGAGATATAACTCATATGGATCGGGCGTAGCATATAGAAAACCGGCAGTAGCTACCCATATGAGTTACAAAAACAACAAGGAAGCACATAAGTCTCAAAACTTAAAAGATTCATCACAGCGGTATGTAGCATACGGAAACCGACATTAGCTACTAATTGACACGAAGACCAGTTATAGCATACGAGAACCGACAGTAACTATAACTTGCATGGATGAATCAAGTATATTATCCATTAGATTCAATTATTTAACATGGATCCGTAGATGGAAAGATGTAAACATGCAAGTTCAGAACATCTACGTGAAAATAAGTAGCCACAGAAGCTCAAATTAAAGTATCCATATCAAATAAAGCATTAAAAATCAAATTGAGAAGAAATCTGGAACCTGGACTGGCGTTCACTAATTCAAACGGGCGTTTAAAACTTATGCAGGCCGGACGGGCGTTTAGATATATGGACGTCCGTCTGGTTCTTGAAAATGTAATGTAGCCGAGCGTCGTTTTGGAACGGACGAGCGTCCAACAAACCGTAAGCTTCGTTTACTGCATGTTAGGGATCGGGCGGGCGTTCACTTACCTGAACGCCGTCCCAACGATCAATTTGCATAAAAAACGAAACACAAAGAAACCCTAATTTCTTAAAAGATCATACATCAAATATCACAGAGCAGCCACATCAAATTAAACAGTACAAACAAACATATAGTTCACGTTTCACAAATCGAGTAAAAAACTTTTTGCACATTCTTAACCTAACGGTCATCGAAACACGGCAAAAATAAAAACTCTCGATTTATTCAACGCTACTTTTATTGAAAACGAAAAATAAAAAAAAACGTAACAAAATCGAGAAATTAATTCAACCAAATTCATCAAAACGCCGATTCCCCGGCAACGGCGCCACTTTTGTTGGGAGGATTTTGCATCACAAAACAAAAAGAAAATTTATAAACCTATACTTAACATGCAAACTAACTCCTAACCGACCAAATATCGGGTAGTTGATAGCATAGTAGGGTAAGTACAGGGTCGATCCACAGGGAATCGGGATGTTGAATCTAATTTCGCTAATTCCTTTCAATTGTTACTTAGGAAAAACGAATAAACGAAAGAACAAATAAAATAAACGAAAGAGCAATTAAAATAAATCTAACCTACGAAATAAAATAACACAACCTAAACTAAACTAAAGATACATGGGATCAAACAATTACAAAACAAGTGATTTCAATCCTAGTTCATCTCATGATTTTAATTCAAATTGTGGTTTCACCTTTACACGAGACACAAACCCCTAATCTCTTAGTGAATCTGTATTCTCAAGCTATGAAATCCTACTCTCGTAGTGAATTCAATTTATCAATCTCTCCTCTCTCGAATGTTGAGACCGATATTCCATACAAAACGAAGGTGTAGATTCAAGTTAACTCTCGTATTTTAGAACCTAACAACCTAGATAATTAACCGATTAACTTGTCATCATTAATGATTAAAAATCCTATCTTTCTATGGTGATCTAGTTTACGCAACTTTCGTATGTTGTAACTATCAATCGCAAACCAATCTCTCGATAAAGTTCACACATAGCATCATAATCAAAGAAAGATACAAAATCAATTAAAGATCATAAAAACGAATAAGGACTGAATAAATTAAATAAATAAACTCACGTAGTTTGGTACATGATTGAATCCATGAATCGAAAACGGAAGAAAAACGACATCCTAATCTAACCCGGATCACCCGAGCACAAGGCTCGGGTGACCGGCCTTGGATTGCCCTCAGAGCTGCCGCTGCTGCTGTGAGAATTGCGGCTGAATAAAATTGTGTAGAATTAGGGTTGATCATGCGGCTGTTTATATAGAGGTTTAGGTCGGCTGCTTAAGTCGGCTGGGTTGGACGCCCGTTTGCTGCCAAGCTATACATCCTGTATTGATTCTCTGCATGGAATATTTATTGGAATAAAACTTCTAAAATTCGTATCTTGAGTTGTAGACCTCCAAAAATTATGATCCGAATGTCATAAAAAAGCTCTCGGAAAACTCTACAACTTTCATTAAGGACTCTTCTTCGTAAAACGCTTTTTGATTAGCCCGTCAGACATTACGAGTATATTTCGGGATTTTCCACTCGAATTCATCTCTTTAAAATCATCCTTTCCATCAACAATGTGTATCTACAATGTAGGAAAATACATACCAAAAGCGTAACACAATCCTAAAATAATATAAAATCATGATTTAAACACATAAATCATTACGTTTTGCAATTTAACCTATTAAAACACCATTTACTCAATTAATCGATTATAAGCTCGATTTCTGAAAAATCCTAAGAATATGGGGAATATTGACATAAAATATATCCTTATAAAACGTATAAAATCACCCTTAACAATAATCATGATTGAAAATCCTTTTATAATTAATATTCAATTTCGCCATATTAAAATGGTAAAGAAATCAATACTGTCATGTCAAGAATTCCAAATGGCCATCCTCAATCTGTTAACTTTTTCCTCTGGGTATTCAAGACAAAATTCTCATCATCCAAGCCATAACATATTATTAGAGAGAGGATACATATTCTAAATTATCTGAATTACAAATTAATACTAGAATTACAATTACTAAAAAAGTTCTACAGTTACAACACACGTTACAAAAGGACTGAACATCAAAAAGGCTATTATAGGTTTATAGTGAATGTGTATAACGAAAAACAAGAGGATTGCTTGATTAGAATGGCATTTTTTCCTTTCTGTTTTCATTATATAATACTAAGTCGCTATATATTAAGTAAATGCAAAAATCCTCTTAATATTGTAAAACCTCAAATTCAAAGAAATAGAAAAATAAATAATGCACCAATAGTCATGCTAACCATCATCCACTACAACAATTGATCCTATGACATTAGAGTAAGAAAAAGCAGATTCTTTACAAAATATTTGTTATAACTTCATAAATTAAACTGAAACTCTAATTTACCAACATCAAACGTGTGGGCTATCCAAACCAAATTCAAACGCTATAAACAAAAATTAATCACCTCAGAAGGTTACCATTCCTTATTTACAACACAATTAAGGACAAGGTGATGGGCAATATCTTTTAGTTTAAGCATTCTTTAAACATTATCAGTAAATACATCAATTGTTTGCCTCAAGCTTCCCAACAGCCATCACTTGATCCAATGTCTGCTGATGGGCCACAAAAATGCACAATATCATCCTTATCAACTAAAGATAGAGCTTTCGTGTCGATAACGTGTTATAAAATAATAACAAACAAATAAAAATTATTAAGAGCAAAGATGTACACAAAAGGAAAAATGAAGTTTTCTTATATTTCATCACCATCAATCTACAACCATGAAGGAGATACATATATAGGAAGTGAATCTCTTGTAACCTACAATACAATAAGAACTATATTAAATAGGACAAAGTGGATGTCTCTTGAGATTTCTAACTTATAAATATATAATAAAAAGTATTAAGTTGTAAGGATGTAAAAGGGCATCCAAAATAATTGTTTCATAATAAGATATATATATATATATATATATATATATATATATATATATATTTGAACGTGGTCATTTTTCATTTTAATGTAGTGACATAGCTTTCAGGCAGCAGTTTTTTTTAAAAAAATGATTAGAGGGGTAATTTTGTCATTCGAACGGTCAGTTTGTCCTTTTTAATAAAAAAATATTGTGCCTGTCCTTTTTGCTAATTTCTAAATTGTTTTTGTCCTTTTCAAAAAGTCTCCCCTTTTATTTTTTCATTCTCTTAATTTTGAGAACACGTTCACTCTATTCTAACGTAATTTCCGGAAATTCTCTACGAAATTCATATTATTCGAAATTCACTGTCAAAATTCACTATTTTTCGGATTCACTGAGTGAATTTTGACAGTGAATCTCACGAAAAATGATGTAATGATATCGATCCAAGTCTCAAAACGAAGAGCATTAAAAAATAAAAAATTCTGTGAAATTTCATCACGTTTGGTGATGAAAGATTTAGGGGTCGTAAAATACTTCCTTGGTTTGGAAGTGGCACCAAACAACGAGGGGATTTTCTTGAACAAAGGAAAATATGCACTTGACATCATTCATGAGACTAGTTTACTTGGGAACAAGCCGGCTGAATATCCTATTGAACATAATCATAAGTTAGCGCTTGCTAGTGGTGAGTTGTTGCGTGACCCGGAGAAATATCAATGGTTAATTGGGCGGCTTATCTATCTTGGGGTGACTCGTCCTGATTTGGCCTACTCATTTTATGTGTTGTCTCAGTTTATGCATGCTCCCCGGGTTGAGCATTGGGAGGCGGCTCTTCGTGTTGTTCGTTATTAATTTGAAGAAACGTCCAGGTCAGGGAATCCTGTTACGTTCTGATAGCTCTATTCTTCTTGAAGGGTGATGTGATTCTGATTGGGCAAGTTGTCCCCTACTCACCGATCATTGAGTGGGTGGTTTGTCTTCCTTGGACTTTCCCCTCTCTCTTGGAAATCCAAGAAGAAAACCACGGTTTCTCGTTCCTCTGCACAAGCTGAATATCGGTGAATGGCCTCCCTTACTTGTGAATTGAAGTGGTTGAAACGACTATTGTCTGATCTTAGGGTATGACACCCTCCAGGTACACGGCTCTTCTTTGATAGTCAATCATCATTATACATTGCGCAAAATCCAGTTTTTCATGAACGCACAAAACACATTGAGGCGGATTGTAATTTTGTGCGTGATGCCATTACAGATGGGCTGATTATTCCTTCTTATGTTCCCATGATGCATCAGTTGGCAGATATTTTTACTAAGCCTATGGGACGACAACAGTTTGAGTTTCTATTGGGCAAGCTGGGCGTTCGGGAGCTCCACGGTCCACCTTAAGGGGGTATTACGATTATGATGTATTCTTAGTCATTATTATTGTAAGGGTTGAATTGTGATTATACGTAGAGGGTGAAGCCCTAGTTGTAACTATATAATGTACCGTTCTGATTGATCAATGACAAGCAAAAAAATTATTTTCCCCACAAAATTTATCATAGCCACACATGGGGGTGGTTGGGGCTTGGCTGGGGTGCTGAGACAATTTTGGTATGTAGGGGATGGTTTTGTGCTTTGCTATGGGTGGTGGTACTTTTCAGTTTCAGCCTTGGGTATCTAAATCCTTTCTTCTTTTTTTTTTTTTGGTTAGACAAATGACCAAGGAGCTAGGTGGTGTGTGAGGCTGCTCATGAGTTTGGCTACTCATGAGTAACTCCATAATAGTTCGTGTCATAACTTGACCTGTATGGATCAGGGGATGACTCATACACCAAACCTTCATTTTTTCAATTTTTTTTTGGAAGATCTCCCGTATGGTCGATGCACCAGTTTGTTTTTCAAATTCCAAATTTCGTGAGTTGTTTGATACTAACATAAACATCGATGTTCAGTTCCAAAAAGTTGCTGATCGATCATCCCAATCGAGGCAAAGTCTCACCCATTCAACTGGAACGTACGGTCTCACCCTAAAATAAAAAATAAAATAAAAAAAATAAAAAATAAAAAATAAAAAAAAAAAGAGTCCCAGCATCATCGTCTTTTCAGCATGTTAATACACCATATGCTTCTTGGTCAAGTGCATTTCTTACTTCCTAGTATATATGGTCTCATTATCTTGTCCACATGTACTACAAGACCTCGGAACATACAGTATATATGTATATATGTCTTTCGCCTCACCTTCCGATAGACAATTTCAGACCCTTGATTATACCAGAGGCCGCATGTATGCTTTTGCTATGTCACTTAACACCCCTGTTTGGGTGTTTGTCTACGATCACCATACCGAGCTGACAGAATTTCAACCCGTAAAGCGTCTTCCTCCATAATAAGTTGCAAAAATTTCAACCCTTAAAGAGTCTTTCTCTGTAATAAGTTGCCAAGCAAGCTTTGCAACTTGTCAAGGATGAAACAATAAGTGCTAACCTTTAGCCTACAATGCAGTAATGGCACTCCGATTACCAACAACATTAGCCAAGGTCTTTGCCACGCTAATTTTTTGTCCCGAACAATCACAAAAAAAAAAACATCTAAAACAGCTTCCATAACTAATGTCTGTGATTCTGATGCCTTTGCCAGCTAGTATGAGATCAACAGAAGATATTTGCAAAATCAATACATGTTAGAACACAACCAGAATATTGGCAGTTTAAGTAATGGATCATTTTCTTCAAACACAATTTTTCGCAACAAAATCCTTAACCATCATTCCCCGTCTTCAAACACACTAGAAAACAAATCAAGACTAAAATCTACGAAAAGGTCTCCATATCACTGGTTGTCATGGGGGCTTACAGATGCAATCATTTCTGAGTGTTCAGCTGTTTTCTCCCCCTGGTTACACTGACCCAATTGTTCCAGTTCTAACCCGAGACCGAATGAAAGTTTGGTCTTGTTACAACTCGATATGGACTGGACAGATCAACGACGAATTCCACTTCACAAACCGGAGACTTCCTTGGAAACTTACATATCTCTTGTACCAACTCAAACTTTGTGTTGTCCCGGTTTCTATCGCATTTAATTTTCATAACTTCAAGAGCACTTCCATGCTTTAATATATAACTGATCATTTCTCGTTCATCGGCAAAACCACAATAAACATCAAGTACAACCTTCTTCAAGCTGTTTGACAAGCATATTGGAACTTCTATAGGAGCTTTCCAATTTGAGTGGACATGAAGATCCCTTCTAACTAGACAATATGGATCCTGGCATCACAAAAACCATATCAGCAATTATACATGACAAATTTTAATTAGCAGACACACACTTTCTAGATGCCTTTATCTAACCTGATTAATGATAAGAACTTCTAAATTGTCTGAGCATTGAATGAAATCTCGTAATGAGACACAACAATGACAACAAAAAATCATTGTCTCCAATTTCACCAATCTCTTAAACTCGGTCGATAAACTGATTTCAGCAAGGCTAAGAGCCTGACAATATCAAATGTTAGCAATCTGATGAGTAGGCAAAAACATTCACGAACAGAAGAGTAAAAGTCTAATCGTTGATATACAACTCATTAAAGCTCCTAGAGAATAGAGTAGCTTACCCACATAGCATCGCCTGATAAAATTAGAGTTTTTGCACAATCAAAAGCACGAACTACTTCAACAACTGAATCACATATGCTTGGTTCATAGATATCAGCATCATGTAGATCAATTCTGAACTCAGCTTCAACCAGAGAGCTTAAACTTTTTTGCACATTGATCTCATATAAATAACCAACTACCATGAGGTACTCAAGTGAAGGAGTCTCTAACGTCACGCTGCAATAAAAATCATCCTCACATGGATCTTCGTTATAACAGAAACATAGCTCAAGACGTTTCAATGAAGTTGAAGATATCCTATACGTAAAAAAATCCTCTCCTCTTCCAAAATAATCTACCATGTAGTCACTGTCCACTTGTAGGTGCAAATAGTTTAGCATTGGACTTCCACATACAAGTTTTTCAAACACTTCTTCTGACTTGAAATCAACTTTAACAAGTTCTAGTCCTTCAAGTCTTGGAAGGCAAATCACATCTGCTTCAGAAAAATAAATGCCGCCATCCAACTGCAAATATCGTAACGACTCGCAGCTTAAAACACTTATCGGCATTTCAATTGGTTCAGGATTATTATCTGGACCAACACGAGTCTCAACACCTAGAGCAAGCTCATGGACATTTCTTGTAATTGCAGTTTTGATCCAAGAGTTGAAATGAAATAAATTACACCTATACTTCCAGAACAAAAGAAACTTATTTAGCAATCTAGAATCATGGAGAAGCAAAACACGGTTAACGAATTCTACGAATTTCATATCATCGACTTCCTTGACACCCAAATGACCGAATACAAGATTATGGACCGTCTTCCACATGAATCGCCATCTTTTTGAAAGAACGGAGGTGGCTACAGCATTCTTTGTGGGAAGTAAAGACAAAATACTACCCAGAATCGAGTCTGGTAAGGCGCTGAATCTATCAACAACCAAATCAAGAGTGATGTTTTTTTGTCTCCTGGAAGAATTATGGAGATTTCTTCTCGATTTTCTTCGCTTCATTGTCAGCCACCGGTTCATCATATCGGATTCAGCTAATTTGGATAGCTTAAACTAGTTATTATCAGGCAGTGACGGAAGTAATCTAGTAGAAATCAAGGTAGATACAGATAAACGAAAATTTGGGGGAATTTAACTATACAAACACTATATAAACTATAAAAATACGCTCTGCTCTACTGCATTTCCATCCATTTTCAGCCCCAATTTTCTCCATTCAGCCCAAATTCTTGAGGTAATCTGTGATTTGAATAAACTTCATAGATTATCAAGCAATTAATTGCGATTAAAATAAAATCGTACCTATAGACAAGATGAGGAATCATAATAGTGGATTCAGAGATTACCTTGATAAATGTAAGCTCCTCAACACTGTTGATATCATATCCAAGCTCTTTGGCCTGTTGAACAAAATTCGGAACTCAAAAAGGATAGTTTTGGGATCCATTCAGAATATCAACAACCATTTTTCAGAAAAAATAATAAAGCTTGGGAAAAGGGGGATTGTCTTTAGGTTTTGAGACTTTTCTGACTTCACAGTTCAGAGGCGGGAATATTACAAGTTAAATTAAAGTATATATGATTAGGGGTGTAATCGAGATGAGTCGAGTCGATACTTTCTAGGGTTCGATTTCGACTCGACAAAAAAAGTTCGGGTTTGAAACTTAGCTCGAGCTTGATTGAGTCTTAAAAAAGCAAGATCGAACTCACTCATTAAGTCTTGATATAATTCACTCTGCTCAAGTAACTCGATTATTTTCCTAGAATTCATTTAATTTTTAATGAAATATGACAAGATCGAGCCTCGACTAAATCTAATACTACTTCTCGAATAATATTTTTTAATTATGAAAAATATTATTTCATAATAAATTTAATTAATTAAATAATTATTTAATCAAGCTCGATTAAACTCGCGAGCTACTCGATTAATATATTTTAAAACTCAAGCTCGGCTCGGTTAATTATTCGAGTAGCTCGAATCGAGCTCGAACTCAGAAAAAAACCGAATCGAGTCAAGTACGAATAGCTCACGAGTAGCCCAGCTCATTTACAGCCCTACATATGACAAGCACAATATGCATCGGTCTAGTGATGAGCTAGACTATAATCTGATATGATAACCAGTGTTCGAACCTTGTTATGGGTAAAATAAAAAAGAAAAAAAGAAAAGGTACATATGACAATATTTGCACGTTAAATAGAGGGGTTTTTTTTTTTTTTTAAACTGAAATAGAGGGGTTTTTAAAATTAAAAAAAAATATAAAGGGTTTTTTTGAAAATAAAAAAATATAAAGGGGTTTTACTCAAAAAATAAAAAATAGAGGGGTTAGCTTTTAAAATTAAAAAAAATAAAATTGAGGGTTTAGCTTATATTGTAACTAAAGTAGATTATTTGTGAATGAATAAATATTGAAACCTAGCCGCTACTCTGCTCCGCCGTCGTTCACCTCATTGCCGATTTCCCGTCAATCCAAATGCAGGGAGTCCTCCTTGCTCCCTCTAGAGAGGATCAAGACCTCCTAAATCGCAGCTCAAGTCGTCTCAAGCGAAGAGCTGCCGAGGGTGCCATTAGAGCTGTTAACGAGCCGAGCCAGCTGAGTATTGGTGGTTCGAAATCGAATTCGTTTAGCTCACGAGCTCGTTCGTTTGTTAAACGAATAAAAAATTATGTTCGAGCTCGGCTCATTTAAAAGATGGAATGTTCGAGCTCGTGTTCGAGCTCGGCTCGTTAAACATATTTTTTGTCTTTTGGCTCGAGTTTGGCTTGAATTCGGCTCGAGTTCGGTTCGTTAACAAGATAGACATTAAAATTACATATATTACATGACTAAAATTACTATAAAAATATCTAAATATTATATAAATTCAATCTATAATATCTATTAAATTAATGAATGAATTATCCTCTTTTGAGTCTGGGTTACTGTAAATTGATGTATTTATATAAGCACGTTTGCGAACATAATCGAACGATCGCGAACCAAGCTCGTGTTCGTTCGTTAAGAAAACGAGTCTACAATCATGTTCGAGCTCGGCTCGTTAAGCTTAACGAACAAACGATCACGAACACTAACGAGCCGAACACGAGCTTGTTCACGAGTGGCTCTGTTCGTGTAACAGCACTAGGTGCCATATATCGGTGAATGTGTGGAACCTCCGTAGTGGGGTTGATGTCATTCGCCCGGTTGAAGTATTCCATGAATTGTACACCGGGGATGACGAACCGGAAGAAGACATAATGGGTTTTGTGGACCACTATCTGAAACAGAAGGCTGCGAAAAAGCCGGTGACCCTGTCCGGCGTGAAGGAAGTCCACATTCCATTAGAGAAACTAAAAACACTGTGGAAGCCTTGGAGGAGGGCGTTGATTATAAGGGTATTAGGCAGAAATATCAGCTTCAAGCTTCTACAAGCTCGATTGACGGATATGTGGTCAAAGAGGAAACATATTGAATTCACAGATCTTGAAGATGGTTACTACATTGTCCGATTTGTGAGTAAGGAAGACTACGATCATGTGCTCCAAAACGGCCCCTGGCTCATACAAAATCAATACATAACGATTTCAAAGTGGAGGCCTTCTTTCCATCCTTCTAACGAGCCCATTCAATCCACCCTAGTTTGGGCAAGGATCCCTAGAGTGCCTATCGAATATTTCGAGGAAGAAGCCTTGATTGAAGTGAGAATTGTCTGGGAAATTCTAAGAAAGTCGATGCCACCTCCCTCGGCAATCAACGGGGCAAATATGCTAGGGTCTGTGTGGAAATAGAACTGAATAAACCTCTTCCGACTACGGTATTGCTAGATGATGATCTCTATACAATTGAATATGAGGGGCTGCACATGATTTGCTTTGAATGTGGTACTTATGGCCTCAAGACTGAGAATTGTCCCCGTAAGGCCTGAGATATGGATACCTCGGCTAGTCCACCTGCTGAACCGCCCAAAATGCCCATAGAAGCCAATCCCTTTGGCCCCTAGATGCTTGCCATGAACCGAAGACGACGCAATCTGGCTCAGAAAAATGTATCACGGACAAATGCACCTACTGTTGAAGATCCAAGTGCCCCTGCCTAAAGAAGAACCGAGCAGCCTGCAAATTATTTAAAAACCCGACCCACTGGTTCTAGGTTCACAGCCTTGCAAGAACAAGATATTGGCTCCAATGATGCTCCAACTCCCGTGGAGACTTCGCAACATCAATTGCAGGCTCTTAATCAAGTCACTTCCTCACCGGTAATCCTCCAAGTTAGCAGAAGCAACCGGTCAACGGGCACCCGTGGCCGAGGAAGAGGTAATATCCATGTAGCTTCAAATAGAGTTCTAATTCAGACAACTCCAATTCGTGGCAATTCCTAGTCCACTCCGGTATCTTTTCCAGCTCCCACTTTTACAAAACCATTGAGTTTCTCCATTGCCACCCTCACAGACTGTTGGAGAAAAAGCCCTTTTTGAAGGTTTGAATAGTCAACTTTAGCGATAATTACGGATAGGCTCCGATGTATGTCATCGAGAGTTAATGATATCATTAAATACTCCATACGGAGTAGTTGATGATGGGCTTTTGAATCACTCGATTCAGATATCGGGTGAATGAGAAATTAATGGCTAAAGTTGGTAGAAAATATGTAGGAGATGGGAGTTGAAGGGAGGACCTCACCCCATTCTCCCACATTGGAAACTTGAGTGTTTGGAGCTCAAGTAATAAGAGCCAGTGTGTGCTCTTATAGATGTGCCCCAAGGGGCAAGGCACTTTTGTGCAGGAGGGAGGACTTAGATAATTCCACACACGCGCGCCGCCGCCGTCCGTCCGGCTCGGCTCGGTTCGGGTATTACTATTAATTTTTTGGATAAAATTTCTTTGTGAAATTAACTATAAAATAAATTTTGGAATGTGATTGTGTAATTCGACCAATCAGAATTCATTGAGTTATTCGACCAATCAGAATTCAGAGATGCGTCATCCGACCAATCACAGTGTGGAATTGATTTTCGAAAAATAGCTTAATTAATTTCGAAATTTTTAAATAAAATTAAGCATAATTTAGAAATTAGTAACTTTTCCAATGGGAAAAGTTTTGTGACGTGTTCCGGCCAATCAGATTTAAGCATTGGCTCATCCACTCCACTATATAAACAACCCCATTGATGAAAGTTTATTCATTCAGTTTTCTCTTGTCTTTTCCACCACAAAGGTAGTGTCATATAGATCTAGTCATTCATGTAGATCTAGATATTGAGTCGAAGAGAAGTCGGAGTACTCTGTATGTTTGCCGGAGCTCGGATTTTTTATGTGCCTCTAAATCCGAGACGTAAAGCCGTTGTATCTTGGGAGACATTTGCTACTACCGTGAGCACCATACCGAAGCAATTTGTCTTAAGGAAAGAGTATCTACTCGCCTCGGTTTGATCTCTAGTCCTTTATTTTATGCGACGTAATTTTCTTACTCGTTGTTTGAGTTAGATTTGCATTAGATTTGCACGTAATATTGAGATTGTTAGATCTGCTAGATAATATGAATTGTTCTATTCACATGATTTATTTTCCAGATTAATATTCCGTAATTTAATTCGTAAATTACGGATCTGTTCCGTAAATCACTACACACACACGATACACCTATCCCAACAAACTTAAGACAAATTTTCGTGTGCTATAGGATTGATTTGAACCTATTACGTTACAGATCTGGTCGAATTTTTGTTACGATTATCCTCGTGTTACTAATTGTTTGTTGCAGATCCATGATTTGAGTGGTGATTGGTGTTGGTACCAATCTATGTATATCGTAATTTCAATCTGTTTATTATATGTGTGTTGTTTCAAAATTGGTACTACCAATCATGCCAAGTTTCGAATAGGTGTTTGAGGACTATCATGTTGTAGATGCCAAAATTGACTTTGCGTGGAGGGAAAGCAAAAAAAAAAAAAAAAAAAAAAACCTCTGAACTTGGTAGCTGATATTGGTATAATACAGTACAACATGTTTACTGTTTGCTGCAAGATTCTATCCATTCATTTTCATACTTCGCATGGGTATGGAGTTGTTTCTATTGGTTGATACAACATATTAAGTTCCTGTACATGATTTTTTATTAACGAATTTAATGTTGGGGTAAGCCCGCGTGTGTCAGACAGTTTCATCTATGGAATTGTTAAATAGCTTTATTATGCATTAAATTATATAACACGGTTGCAGTGTGGATTAGCAGGTATACTTGCCTCAACTTGGTGGAACAGAGTTGATTTAATTTCCAATGAAAATAATTATTATTCCTGATTGCTTTTGGTGGGCACTGTATACGCATTGCGATCTTGTGTGCATATGGTACGTGTATTGGTAATTGGAAGATTACAACCCTTGCTGGAAAAGGAAAAAGAATAAATATAAACAAATAAATCTTTGAGGAGCCGTACGTATGTATCCGTTGCTTGCTAGAATCAAGTTTGATTAATTATTAGATTGATTGACTTATTTTATGATACGATTGCAATCATTGATCTATTAATAGTAGTTTATTGGGCATGCAATATATTTTCCCGACAAATTATTTCGAAAGAGAAAAGGAAAGGAAGGGATAGACTATACTTGAAGTCGTGAAAAGGATTTTCGGCAGAATTGACAAATTGAGACGCATGTATTTTAAAACGATTAATAAATATATATATATAAGCGTCTGTTTTGTTGCTGTATTTGCTTGTATGATACAACATAGAGAATAAAGACACTTTAGTGTTTCCACTAAGGTAAATGTTTATTTTGGATTTGGTCTCAAGATTTCGTGTAACGCCCCACTCCCGGATACCGAGCCCTTATCCGGAAAAGAAACGTTCGGCGCGTATAGCATTAAATAAATCTAATATTATACGCAAGCCTCTACGTCGTCGTATCAAATAAAAGCAAACGGAAGCTAAAAAGACTCGGGTAAAACATAAATGCTGCTAAGAATAGAAATTAACCATACTAAAGATGGATAGTTAAATTACAACGATGAAAAAAACCCAAAGACTTATACAATACGGGGTCTTAAAAGTAGAAGTACAACAAGTCTAAGAAAATAAATACAACTAGTCTAGTACAACCTTTACAAGGAAAAGGAACTAGAAACTTCGTCAAGACCTCAAAGCCTTCAAAAGTCGTCATCTACCTGATCAACCTGTTCGTCTTCTCACCCCACAATGCATACAAAAGAAAATGCAAAGGAGGTAAGTACAAAGTACTTAGTAAAAGTGAGAAGCTAATGAATAACTAAGTTATACAACGAAAGTGTATTATTATGATTATTAATTATCTTTATGAGACCGACTCAATCTAGGGTTCAATCCATGCCCATCGACATGTCATGACTAAACATTTCTAGCTTAGCTTATCTTTGTTACATCATTACTCAAGGACACTACACATGGCGTTCATCAGCCTGAAGATATACTTGCTAACTAACGGTGATTAGCACCGATTAGCTCCGAGTCTCCCGGTATGCGTATACGTCCGATGAATTTCCTCCACCGCCATTCACCGTTTATAGGCCAAAGGCGTTGTTCACCTTTTATGAACGTATCACATCGCCGATATGAAAGAGTGTCTAACCGAGAATAAGTGATGTTTTATCTTTTACTACACATATGTAATTATTATCTCATTGTTAACTAGCCACCTAAGTGTTTTCAAGTAATCTCCCTCACACATACTACTCTCTTCCTAGACCATTAGACACGGACAAGGCCTAGCAATTACACAGACATTGATGAATACTAATCCATCAAAGCACAAGCCCTTTCATGCTCTTCCGACGGATCCGAACTTCAACTCCCTTTAAGAGTACATTCGGTGTTTTAACTGAACGAATCAAAAACTCAATCGGGGCTTGTTCATTTTCATTTAATGTTATTAGATCAAAAAAAATAGAAATTTAAAACTCAACACAAATATACCAAAACATATCACATCTTATTAAGTACAACTTAGCATGAATTCTATCACCAAACAACACCAAAACTCACCAAAACTCAACCTATCATTATAAAACTATAATTACTCATTAGGAAGAGCATCTTACCTTAATTTCCAGCAAAACTGAAAGCAAAACACCAAGAAACTGCAACAACTGTTGATCCTCAACCCCAAAACCTATTTGATCAACAAGAAACCCTAAAATCCTATTTTCTGGCAAAAAACGAAATTTAAAAGTGCATAAAACTGCAGATTACCTGGATTAATTTCTGCGAAACTATTTTTAGATTATTCTACGCTCCAAGACGATCGTTTCGACTACTCATGGCTGAAAAACAGAGTTACGGATTGAAAGATACGAATTTTTCAAGAATCGAACTCTACGAATACCGAAAACTAGGGCTAAACTGAAAACTTACGAAATTGAGAGATGTTATTTTCCAAAGTTGCATCTCCTCACGCTGATCACTTTTCTCTCTGCGCGCATCTTGAAATGGATGAACGGATTGGTCACACGGTTGAAGATTACATTCTGTCTTTTTCTGGCATCTTCTGCGTCTTATTCATATGTGCGCCGTTCCTCTTCTTTTTTTTTTGTCAGAATATGCGCATGATGAAAATAAAATATTTTGGGGATTATTTCCTTTTATAGTTATTAATTAAATTCCATTTTAAATAATAACTAATCCCTTAATTAAATAAGTAGGATAAATAATAATTAGGTCGTAGTAACTACACCCAATGACTATTTTACCCTTTTATGAAAAGTCGGGATGTTACATTTCGATACATATTTCGTCAATCTTCCGTGCTGTTAGTACTGTGGTACTACCCTATCATTTATTTACAATTTATTTGTTGTAATAATAAGGGATATGTGCTATATATGTTAATTGTTTGGTTGAATGTTGGCTCAAATAATATTCTTCGCAAAACACATGTGGAACACAAGAGTGTCCGAATTCATAATGCAATTATGAAAGCTTGAGCAAAGATGTTTGGTTGTCGTATGTCACTGAACAAAAATGGAATGAAACACCGAGGTGAATCCGATACGTGTGTCTTTTGTGACACAAGTGTACGTAACACCAATGACCGGCTGATCTCATCCCTTGGATGAAGAAGTGATAGCAATCTGATTGTAGGATCTAGATCAAAGCTTCAACTTTTATTGATTCAGCAATTGACTTTAAGCTTATACGAATTCAAGCTAGGGTTTTTCCGATCTGATTGTATAAAACGTTGACTATTTGGAAATAAAACGAAAGTAACAACAATAATCAATCTCTGATTATTGTCTCGTGATAATCCTATCTCAGGAAAACCACCCAACTATTCTATCTCAGAATAATTGAAAGAAACTCCAATCTCTGAAAAGTTTCTTGATTATAAACTAGGGTTTAATCTCCAAAATAATCTGAATAATACGTTCAAGTCTGACAACTATAAATAGCAAAATAGAATCCTAATTCCTAAGGAAATAAGGCGCCACTTTATCAGTTGGGCCTGAATATTAACTTCCTAATTAAATAAAAAGGGCTAATTAAAAATAGCATAATTAAAAGTCCATAAAATATTCAGCAAATATGATGCATAAAACGCCCCATTCTTGGGCCATTTGCAGATTAAGCCCAATCAGCAATGAATAGGCTTAGAGTAGTTGGATCATCAATCCTCGAGGCCTCATTCTCCTTTCCAACATCTTGGACCAGCTTTGCATAAGCTTCTCGAGCCTTCTTCTCTTGAAAACGTGTAACAAGTCCATCTCGAACAATAATAGGATCCTTGGGATTGTGAATGCGTGGCTGATCATCTTGGAGTGCATCATCCCCTCCCGGTTCGGAAGGATCTGACCTCAGATCATAATGAGGATCATCATACGGGGACAAGTCCTTAACGTTGATAGTTGAAGACATAGACCAGTCTGGTGGCAAATCGATGACATAGGCGTTGTCATTCACCTTGCGTAGCACTTGAAATGGTCCCTCACCTCGGTAATTCAGCTTGCTCTTCCGTTGATGTGGAAAACGCTCCTTGCGTAGGTTTAGCCATACCCAATCTCCCGGTTTGAAGATCATTTCTCTGCGCCCTTTATTAGCCTGCTTGAGATACCGCTCCGTAGCTTTTTCAACCGCCAAACGAGCTTTAGTATGCAATTCACGAACAAGTGCAGCTTTGTCTTCCGCATCTAAGCTCACGTGTGTACCTGTAGGAAGAGGAACAAACTCGAAAGGAGCAGAGGGTAAAAAATCATAAACAACTTCAAACGGTGCAGCCTTAGTAGCTGAGTGAGGAGCACGATTATAACCAAATTCAACAAATGGAAGACACCTTTCCCACGTCCTAAGGTTCTTACCCACCACAGTTCTAAGTAACTGACCCAAAGTACGGTTGGTAACCTCTGTTTGACCATCAGTTTGTGGGTGAAAAGAAGTGGAATATAACAAGGATGTACCTAGTTTCTTCCATAACACTCTTCAAAAGTGGCTAATAAATTTGGTATCTCGGTCACTAACTATGGATCTAGGCACACCATGCAAACGTACTATTTCCTTAAAGAACAAGTCAGCAATAGCAGAAGCATCATTAGTCTTATTACATGCAATGAAATGTGCCATCTTAGACATTCTATCAACAACCACAAAAATCGAATCATGACCATTCCTAGTTCGTGGCAAACCTAAGACAAAGTCCATGGAAAGATCAGTCCAAGGTGAAGTTGGAATAGGGAGTGGTATGTATAACCCATGTGGTTGTGACCTAGCTTTATCATGCTTGCAAACTAAACACGAAGAACAATATTTAACCACATCAGATTTCATCTTAGGCCAATAAAAATGTTGCTTAAGCATGTCTAAGGTCTTATCTACCCCAAAATGTCCCATCAAACCTCCCTCATGAGTTTCATTAACAAACAACTCACGCGTAGAACAACGAGGTACACATAACTTCTTATTCTTGTAAAGGAATCCATCGAAAATAGAATATTCAGGTTGATCACGAGAAGGACACGCAGCAAATATTTTCCCAAAATCAACGTCATGTTCATACATATGCTTAATAGATTCAAATCCTAACAACTTGGTTTGCATAGAAGTGATAAAGGAATAACGCCAAGACAAGGCATCAGCAACTATGTTATCCTTACCCTTCTTATACTTAATTACATAAGGAAATGATTCTATAAATTCAACCCATCGTATATGACGGTTATTCAATTTCCCTTGCCCTTTTAAGTACTTGATAGACTCGTGATCAGTGTGGATGGTGAATTCACGTGGCCTTAGATAATGATGCCATGTTTGTAAACACCTAACCAAAGCATATAACTCTTTATCGTAGGTGGAATAATTAAGCGCAGCCCCTTTTAACTTTTTGCTAAAATATGCAACATGCCTACTTTCTTGTATTAAAACACCACCAATCCCCACACCCGATGCATCACATTCAAGTTGGAACATCTTATTAAAATCAGGTAATGCAAGTATAGGTGCAGAAATAAGCATAGACTTTAGAGTTTCAAAAGCTTCCGTGTGACGTTGTTCCCACACAAAAGGTGCGCTCTTCTTCACGAGTTCATTCAAGGGTGCTGCTATGGAGCTGAAACCCTTTACAAAACGTCTATAGAAGCTTACAAGCCCATGGAAACTCCGGACTTGTGCGGCTGTTGTTGGTTCAGGCCACTCCCGAATTGCTTTGATCTTTTCTTGGTCCACTTCCACACCTTTAGCACTAATGACAAAGCCAAGAAAGACAACACTCTCCAAACAAAAATTACACTTTTTGAGATTAGCATATAATTCGTGTTCTCTAAATGTATGCAAAACAGCCTTCAAATGTTCAACATGATCATCAAATGTAGTGCTATAAATAAGTATATAATCGAAGTACACAACGACAAAGTGATTTATAAATTCCCTAAGGACCTCATTCATAAGTCTCATAAATGTGGAAGGTGCATTAGTTAAACCAAATGGCATTACAAGCCACTCATATAAGCCAAAAGTGGTTTTAAAAGCTGTTTTCCACTCATCACCCTCCCTAATACGTACTTGATAGTAGCCACTCTTCAAATCAATTTTAGTAAAGAAACGACTACCATGTAAATTATCAAGCATATCATCTAGTCTAGGGATAGGATATCGATACTTTACCGTTATTTGGTTGATTGCGCGACAATCTGTGCACATACGCCATTCGCCCGTCTTCTTGGGGACCACAATGACTGGAACTGCACAAGGGCTCATGGACTCGCGAATCTTTCCCTTCTCCAACAGCTCCTCAACTTGTTTTTGTATCTCCATGATCTCCGTGGGGTTGGCTCTATAGGCTGGCCGGTTTGGTAGCACGGAACCGGGTACAAAGTCGATTTGATGCTCCACTCCTCTTATTGGTGGCAGCTCCTTAGGTTCCTCCTCCGGAAAGAAATCCTTGAATTCCTGCAAAATAGAATAAATCGCACTAGGGAGAGAATTGGTTAAATCGGATATAGAAAGTAAACAAGGGGTAGGGGAGTCAGAATTTTTATGTACAAGAATATAAATTGGATTTCCAGCCCCTACGGCCTTCATCATTAAATTCCGATTGACCTTACTAGTGTGTGAGGCGGTGTGTTTACCATGTTTAATGACTTTAGGATCAGATTCAGCCTTATCTACCTGAGCTAGAACCCCTTCCTTACCCACAGCTTTATTAGCATTTTGTGTTGTTTGGTGACGCAACCGGAAAGTCGTCATCTTAAGTTGTTCATCATGCAATTCCTTAGGGGTCATTAGGTGCAAAACAATGGTCTTGCCTTTATAAGGCAGTGAGTAATGGTTTAAGTAGCCATCATAAGAAACACGTCTATCAAATTGCCACGGACGACCAAAAAGTAGGTGTGTGACGTGCATAGGAAGAACATCACAAAGGACCTCATCATGAAATTTACCAATCTGAAAATTAATGAGTGCATGTGAGTTGACGTGTGTTTCCCCTTTATCACTCAACCATTGTAGTTGATAGGGTTTGGGGTGTGGTAACGTGGGAATACGCAAAGTTTCAACAAGTAACGTACTAACCACATTAGTGCAACTACCCGAATCAATAATCAAGTTACAAGTTCGACCCCCAATACCACACGTGGATTGAAAAATGTTATCACGCTGCATATTGTCATCAATTTTAGTTTGTGCAGCCAATACACGTTGTAAAACACCACATACACCCGAACCATAAGAAGAAGTAGCACTAACATGCAGCAAATTATCATCATCGCTATCACTATGTGCGCTATTATCATCCTTGTCGGAGTCAGATTCAAATTCATGAGGTTCTAACTCAACACCAATAGCCCGTAAAACACGTTTATTAGGACAATCACGAGCATAATGACCTCTACCACGACACCTAAAACAAGGCATATCACGTGCACGTTCAACAGTAGGAGCACCCTTTTCACACATGTCTTTCGTTTTAGCATCAGAATAAGGATAATTCAATTTACGTGGTTTAAAATCATCTTTAAGACGTGTATTAGGCTGATTGGAAATGTTAGAAGACGAAGATGTAGTACCTCGTCCAAAAGAAGAATAAGTAGAGCGAGTGTTACCATAAGAAGCTTTATATGCAGCCCATTCAGCCAAGCGCTTTTGCACCATGATTGCACCTTGTAGGAGCTCGGCTTTGGTGCGATAATTCTGTAATTCGACGTGGCAAGAAATGTCGGGTCGAAGGCCACATTGGAAATGCTGCATTTTCGCTTCATCATCCTCTTCTACATTGGCTTTAAGCATAGTGAGGCGCAAATCTGCATCAAATTCCTCTACGGTGCGATTCCCTTGACGTAACGTTTGTAACTTGCGGAGCTGATCCCTATAGTAATGAGTAGGTACCCATTGTTGCTTCATGATATCTTTGAGCACCGCCCATGAGGTGATCTCACCATCACATCTTCTTCGACGTTGGGCCTGGAGTTGGTCCCACCAATGCATGGCCGTATCGCTAAACTCCATCGTCGCAAGTTGTACCTGTTTAGCATCACTAAAATTTGCGCAAGAGAAAACTTGAGAAACTTTCATCTCCCAAGCTAAATACCTGTCCGGATCAGCCTTACCATCAAACGGTGGAATTTTGTATTTCACATTACGTGAATCGTCATGTGGAGTTTTCCCGCCAATTTACTCTTTTTTTTTTCTTCTGAAAACAGAACGTGAAGCTCGTGTGGTGTGTGTAGAGACAATCAAATTTTCTGGATGTGCTTCGTCAAGATTGATCGGAGTACTACTCTTTCGATCTAAAATCAAGAATCCGGTTTCCTTAAATTCTTGATAATTCTTGATGTTCTTGATTCGGTTTTTGGAGTGTCGATCAAGAACGAGGAAGATACCAGTATTGATTAAATCCCGTAATTTTGTGCTTCGTTCTGCTCTCTTTTTCTTTTCTTTTTTTGTTGTTGTAAAAGGGTCGGCCTTACAATAAATTAAAGACTTTACAGCAAATCAAGAAGTAAATGCTGAACAGAAATATTGATTAAAATTAAAGTAGTCCAAGAACCTGAAGTATCCTGCAATTGGGAGGTTTCTTGTGGTGCGAGAAGTCCAAGAACGTCGATAATATGCAGCAAATAGCAGGAATAATTCCGTCCGGATGCGATGGAAAATCAAACGCAGCAGCAAATTTCCAAAGAATCCGTCCTAGAACAAAGAAGGGTTCTTGGATTGCAAGAACGTCTAGGAATACTGAAAAGAGCGTGAAATTCAAGAATAGTGCAAAGTGACGTTGAAGCTTTAATCCCTAAAGCTCGATACCACTTGATAGCAATCGATTGTAGGATCTAGATCAAAGCTTCGACTTTTATTGATTCAACAATTGACTTTAAGCTTATCACAATTCAAGCTAGGGTTTTCCGATCCGATTGTATAAAACGTGGACTATTTGGAAATAAAACGAAAGTAACAACAATATTCAATCTCTGATTATTGTCTCGTGATAATCCTATCTCAGGAAAACCACCCAACTATTCTATCTTAGAATAATTGAAAGAAACTCCAATCTCTGAAAAGTTTCTTGATTATAGACTAGGGTTTAATCTCCAAAATAATCTGAATAATACGTTCAAGTCTGACAACTATAAATAGCAAAATAGAAACCTAATTCCTAAGGAAATAAGGCGCCACTTTATCAGTTGGGCCTGAATATTAACTTCCTAATTAAAAAAAAGGCCTAATTAAAAATAGCATAATTAAAAGTCCATAAAATATTCAACAAATATGATGCATAAAACACCCCATTCTTGGGCCTTTTGCAGATTAAGCCCAATCAGCAATGAATAGGCTTAGAGTAGTTGGATCATCAATCCTCGAGGCCTCATTCTCCTTTCCAACATCTTGGACCAGCTTTGCATAAGCTTCACGAGCCTTCTTCTCTTGAAAATGTGTAATAGGTCCATCTCGAACAATAATAGGATCCTTGGGATTGTGAATGCGTGGCTGATCATCTTGGAGTGCATCAAGAAGTTTGGTGGTGCAACAAACAATGCTTGAATGATCAGTGTGCTGACAGTGATTCTGTCTGTTTATCACAAAGGTGATGCTTCGTATATAGTCATTGAGATTGGCTTTAAGATCTGCTTACATGCTTGAGTAATCTTGCTTGTGACACTGTGACTAAGACTTGAAAATTTCAAATTCGTTCGTCTATTGATGAACATGGTGTTGTTACCAAATTTGAAATTTGATCCTAATCACAAGTGTACAATATGTGTTGAAGCCATGTTGGCTAATTCACCGGTAGACCGGTAGAAAGGAACACAGAACCTCTAGAGGTGATAAAAGTATAATGTTACTTTTATTGAGTATAGCACCGAAATATTATGATATTTAAATGCTGACAAGCGATGAGAAGGCTTGTGATGCCTCGAGGGTTGTCAGAATGAAGCTGATAAACATAGCAAACGGATGAGATGTATCCGTAGGGATTGTGATGGTGGATATGATGTATTGTTTCATGAGTCTTTCTAAGGGCCCATCATTATTCATCAAATAACTACACCATGCACACCTAGGTCAAGTGGTTTTGCTACATGCAAGAACCGAACTCTTAAAGAGTTGATGGATGCTATGTTGATAAGTTCATCAGAACTAGTGGGGGGGAAGACGTCCTCTCAGCAGAATTCATTCTGAACAACATCCCTTCGAAGAAGAAGGGTGCTACCCAATATGAATTGTGGAGAGGCTAAGGTCTAGCTACATAATCTTGGAAATGTGAGGGTGTTTGGCTAAGGTCGAAATACCTAAACCAAAGTGTGTGATAAGATCTAAGATCATTAGTGCCTATTGGTTTTGGTGCATAAATCAGACATCAATGACGTACATGAACATGTCATCACCGAGTCTAAGAATGTGGTGTTCACTGCGGATATCTTTCCTTGTAACGAAAGTGTTAAAAATGAAGCAAGCATGAGTAAGCGGGCATATGAGTCTAATTAGAGTGTGAACCTCAAGAAATTGAGGAGCCTCATTGTAGTATAAGGGCTAGGACTTCCAAGTCCTTTGCACCTGAGTTTCTGACCTATGTGGCAGAAAATGAACCCAGGACATGTGCTGAGGCAATGTCAATTCCATAAGCTCTTTTCTGGAAAGAAGCTATATGTTGTGCAATAAAATCCATCATGCATAACCAATGGGAAATAAACCACTCGGGTGCAAGTGGATCTTCAATAAGAAGATAAAGGTTGATGGATTTATTGTAAGGCGTTGTTGGTAGCCTGTGGGTATCGACAGAAAGAAGGCTTTGTCTTCTTACTCACCTGTTACGAGAATTACTTATATAAGGGTTCTCGTCGGTATAGCTGGAGACTATAACATGGAAATCCATCAAATGGATGTTTGTGGTGAGTTGAAGGAAGAGATGTACTTGGAACAACCCGATGGGTTCATAGTTCCAGGCGAAGAGAGTAAGGTGTGTAGACTTGTTAAGTCTCTCAGTGGCTCGAATAATAGCCAGAGCAACCGCATATCGAGTTTGACAATGTTATGTTGTCAAGTAGGTAGGACATATATATGTCTACATTAAGAATACACTTATGTGATAGTATGTCTATGACATGCTAATAATCAGGAGTACTCATGAGAGTATCATGAATACGAAAAAGATGTTGACAAGGAACTGCGATATGAAGGACCTGGGAGTGTCCGATGTGGGTATTAGAGATTAAGAACTCTAGAGTATATGATGGACTTGTGCTGTCACAAACTCATTATATTTAGTCTGTTTGGAAAGATTTATTGTCTTTGATAAAAGTCCAGTGAGCACTCCACTTGTCCTAAGTATTCTCTTAGTCAAGAATAGAGGAGAACCTGTGGATCAACTGAGATATTCTCAAGTGATCGGAAGTCTGATGTACCTAACCAATTGTACATGACTAGACTTAGCATGTGCAGTGAATAAACTGAGTAGGTTCACGAGTAATCCAGATCATAACCAATGGAAAGCGTTAACTAGGCTATTGAGGCACATGAAGAACACTATGAGTCTGGGACTATGATATACTAGATATCCAGCAGTATTAGAAGGATACTGTGATGCGAACTGGATATCAGATACGGAAGATTCAAAGTCCACCAGTGGATACTTATCCACGATTGGTGGTGTTGTTGTGTCCTGGAAGTCTACAAGACAAACACGCATAGCTCGTTCCACAATGAAAGATGAGTTGATAGCCTTGATAAGGCTAAAGGAAGGACACAGTGAAGTGTGTATAATGGTAAGTCTCGACACATACGGTGTAGACAAAATACCATTAAATAAGTGATCTCTAATGGTTTGATTTCCATCGGTTATATACGATCGAAGGAGAATCTTGTGGATCCGCTTACAAAAGGTTTAGCTTGAGATCAAATGTCAATTTTGACAACCAGAATGGGACTGAAGCCTATTACGCATGTTTCCTTATAGTGGCAACCCAACCATGTTTTTCCGTCTGACTTCTCTTCAGAGTCCGCATTTTCATTTGCATTAATTTTCATTCATGTGGGGGATTGTTGGAGAAAAAGCCCTTTTTGAAGGGTTGAATAGTCAACTTTAGCGATAATTCCGGATAGGCTCCGATGTATGTCATCGAGAGTTAATGATATCATTAAATACTCCATACGGAGTAGTTGATGATGGGCTTTTGAATCACTCGATTCAGATTTTGGGTGAATGAGAAATTAATGGATAAAGTTGGTAGAAAATATGTAGGAGATGGGAGTTGAAGGGAGGACATCACCCCATTCTTCCACATTGGAAACTTGAGTGTTTGGAGCTCAAGTAATAAGAACCAGTGTGTGCTTTTATAGATGTGCCCAAGGGGCAAGACACTTTTGTGCAGGAGGGAGGACTTAGATAATTCCAAACGCGCGCGCGCCGCCGCACTCCGTCCGGCTCGGCTCGTGCTCGAGCTCAAGCATGGCTCGGTTCGGTTCGGTTCGGGTATTACTATTAATTTTTTGGACAAAATTTCTTTGTGAAATTAACTATAAAATTAATTTTGGAATGTGATTATGTAATTCGACCAATCAGAAATCCTTGAGTCATTCGACCAATCAGAATTCAGAGATGCGTCATCCGACCAATCACGGTGTGGAATTGATTTTCGAAAAATAGCTTAATTAATTTCGAAATTTTTAAATAAAATTAAGCATAATTTCGAAATTAGTAACTTTTCCAAGGGGAAAAGTTTTGTGACGTGTTCCGGCCAATTAGATTTAAGCATTGGCTCCTCCTCTCCACTATATAAACAACCGCATGGATGAAAGTTTATTCATTCATTTTTCTCTTGTCTTTTCCACCACAAAGGTAGTGTCATATAGATCTAGTCATTCATGTAGATCTAGATATTGAGTCGAAGAGAAGTTGGAGCACTCTATATGTTCGCCGGAGCTCAGATTTTTTAAGTGCCTCTAAATCCGAGACGTAAAGACGTTGTATCTTGGGAGACATTTGCTACTACTGTGGGCACCATACCGGAGCAATTTGTCTTAAGGAAAGAGTATCTACTCGCCTCGGTTTGATCTCTAGTCCTTTATTTTATGCATTGTAATTTTCTTACTCGTTGTTTGAGTTAGATTTGCATTAGATTTGCACGTAATATTGAGATTGTTAGATCTGCTAGATAATATGAATTGTTCTATTCACATGATTTATTTTCTAGATTAATATTCCGTAATTTAATCCATAAATTATGGATCTGTTCCGTAAATCACTACACACATGATACACCTATCCCAACACAGACATCACAAATGTGACTAAAGATTCCGACAGTCGTATTACTGAAATTGGGGCCTCTTTAAAAAGGCCATGGTAGTTGATGAAATGGTTGCAGCAGAGAGTGCCGCTCGACATGACTCTATTTATGTTAAAAATAACCCTCCGGACCCGTTGGTAAATGTTGCACTTCAACCAGTTACGGATAATCGTTCACAGGTATGTTCTGTATCTGGACAGCCCTCTCTTCCTACCATTATTGATCAATGAATATTTTATCATGGAATTGTCGAGGAGCTGCCTCCTCCTCGTTCTATCGCCATTTAGAATATTTAGTTTTGGTCCATCATCCGGATATTTTATTCCTTATGGAAACAAGAGTTCCTGGCACTAAGGCGAACCATATTTTACGCAATTTTAATTTCTCGAACTTGATTGCAATTGAATCTCGTGGGTTCAGTGGTGGTCTATGGTGTTTCTGGGATAACTCAGTTGTAGATTTGCGTTTACTTTTTGCTACCAACCAAACAATGTTTCTGGCAGTAGTTGATAATCACATGGTTTCTTGGATTTTATCTTTGACTTACGCTTCGCCAACTCCCATTATTCGCGAAGAATTTTGGAACGTTTTTTTGAGGAGGCCCCTGTGGTGTATTATTGGTGATCTTAACCAAGTGGTTAATGATGATGATAAACGGGGTGGTCGACCAGTTTTAGGGCCCTCTATTGAACGGATGAGATGGGCAATTAATTTCTGCGGCCTCAATGATATACCCTACCAAGGACCGAAATTCACATGGTCCAACTCGATTCATTCTCTCTCTGCTATAGAATTACGCCTCGATCAAGCTCTTTGCAATAATAAATGGTGGGACTGGTTTCCAACTTCGACAGTTTTTCATCTTACTCGTACTCACTCCGACCATCATCCGATTCTTTTGGCACTAGACCATTCCGTTTCCAAGCTTGCTGGCAGCAACATACTGCTTTTCGGGATTTTTTGGTTAGTGTTTGGCCGAACTCTGGGGATTTCCTGCACCTCTCTCTGATGTCCCTTGCTTCTGATTTACGGCGTTGGAATAAAAATGTCATTGGCCACATTTTCCATAGAAAGGCCAGATGTCGAGCTCGCATTAATAGTATTCAAATGGCACTTTCGAATGTTAGGAAATCTACGCGGGAACGCAGCGGAATTCAAAATTTTGATTTCCTTTTACCCACGATCGACTTCGTTTAAGCAATAAACAAATAAGCTATAGACGGTGGTTACCTTGTTTGATCTAAAAGATCGACGCTTTGACTGTCTAAGGAGAGTAGTTGTGCACGGAGCCGCCCAAGTGTTCGGCCTTTACCGCTAGTCCACACGAACAACCCGCCGGAATCCACCATTGGATTGCTACTAGAAAAATCCGGCTGCTAGACCGGCATTTTCTCTCTCTCAAAACTATCTCTAAGAAGCTCTCTATTTTTCACAAAAATTATTAGCTCTTGGAGTTGTGATGTACCAAAAGAGCTAGCCAAACCCACCTATATATAGGATATGTGGCGCCCCAAGTCTCCCAAAAAATCCTTGGGGAACAAGTCTTGAGTAGAGTGGAGAGAAAAAAAACTTTTTTCTAATAAAATAAGAAAAATATTTTTGATTGATTTATCTAATTAATACCCAATATCTTATATTAAATATTTCCAATATATTGTCAATATTTTCAATTGACTATATTTATCTTATTACCATAAATCTATTTTTCTAAAATCAATTAATATCTAATATTAATATTATGGTAATCTTATTAATTAAATTGCACAACTCAAATGTATCCAATACTTTAAAAATGGCGTCCCACTCCCACAAAATTGGGAATATAGATTTTATTTAATTAATATAATACTATGATTAATTAATTTGCAAAATACATGTGTATCATATATATATATATATATATATATATATATATATATATATATATATATATATATATAAACATAATTAATATCTTGTATTATATTTATTCATAATAAATATATACCACCATATCAATTTACCACTATAACCTTTATAGTCGTGAGATAAACTTTCCTTATTTGGTTATCAACTATAACAACATTTTAATCTGGCTAGATGTTCATATGTGTGTGACCCGATAGGCTTCCGAATATGTTGGCCGTAGGCACAAAGTGCAAATTACGAAAATGCCCTTCATGCCTAACGTTCACGGGATAATGTCTAGCAACACACCGTGACCCCCAATCATCGGAAGAATCAAATGCAATGACTACTACCTTTCATATGAAACAGTTACCGTGTAACTTACAATCTTATCGCAGTAATAATATCCATACGATCATATCTCGAGTGTCAATACATTAACGACCGTATCTTATAATCTAGATATCATGCTCTCTCGAAATAACTCATTTACTTCCACTTTGCAAAGATTCATGAGAGTAAGACATTCCTTATAAAAGGCCATTTCCGATATTCACCCTACTGATAGGGTACACGATTTCCAGATGACCAAACATGTATACTCCGCATGCTTCAGTATCACACCCAATCACTACCGCATGATCGCCCTATGGCTAAGGGAAACCTCAATAATGTCAAAGCATGACAATCTATACCGTGATGTCATGAAGACACCGGTCCTAAGGATAATTATACAACCGTCACATAGTGTGACACTTAATAGTGTAAGTGGGTCAGTCTAACGTACGCATTCTCTAATACACGTCCACGTACATTCCAAGTGTCCCTACACTTCAATAGACGAGATCTATCCCTGCCCTTAAAGATAGAGGACATCTAATACGTGCTAGCATGTTTCTACTATCAATGCCCTATTTAATAGTACATCAGTCTAGAGACATTTAAACATCAAAATGATTAGAGATCTCATCAACCATAATCGTCTATCATGGTTTCTCTATCACAGTTTAATACCAAGGATGTTATCATATAAAAATTCACAATTGGTTCTTTAAAAGAACAAATATGTGACAACAGAAAAGCCATTTAGTATATGTATGAATATAAAGAAATAGTAGAAATGATCCGACAAGCTCGGATCCGGTCCAACCCGATTGGGTTTAGGACACTATTTCAACAGTCTCCCACTTGGCCTAAAACCAATCACTCGTATACACAAGACCAAGTTGAAACACAAGAATCTCATGCAATACTCGCAACCAGCCCTAGCCGTGAGCGGATCGCTATCCGTGGGGACTCAGACTATCTTCATATCATGCTTCAAATGACCAAGTCAAATGAACCGCCTCAACACACACACGAATCTCTGACGAGACCCTGGTTCTTGCTTCAAGCAATGAATCCACTTACTAAATCAGCTATATAGAAAAGGTGGAAGAACCACACAAGGTTCAGGAATGAACCTTCTAGGTACTGCTCCCGCTGTGCCTCCAAGGCAATACTATGTTTTTGGCTCAGTTGTAGAATTTACAATGACCCATAGCCTAGAACATTTCCAGCTCACTGTATCACTTAATCAAAGTGACTGCAAACCTAGTCTGTAGTTCCCACTCGCCTTCTTAGGACTCTGGATATACGTCTGTATAACTATATTTATTCGCTTTCAAGTTTCGATAAACTAGGAAACCATCCTTAACTTGTTTAAGAATATTCTCGACATTCACCAGATTTAGTTTCATACTTGCTCATGACTATTCATGGACTATGAACATCTGGCATTACCTTTGTGATGGTTCCTATCACAGTAGCGAAGGAAACCTTCCATAAGCATCATATTTCACCTTATCTTTAGGACTAACGTCCTAACATAGATAGATCTTGAGAACACCGGCTAGCAGTATCCCCTGTCGCGATCTATGCTAAACTCCTTTATCATCACATCTATATAAGGGTAAACTATAATCTAACAGCAGTTAAATCTATCACTATATATTCTTATTTCCAAAAATAAGAACTGCTCATCCAAGTGCTTTCGTAAAGACCTTGAACTACCAAACATTAATTGACTGTGACATGGGGTGACAATTCCTGAGATAGATATCCAATACCTTACTCGAAAATCGTAACACACTCCCACTATCCATCTTGCACATTGGGCATATCCTTCTTGGACTAAATTAAACTCCTTTGATTATCAAACAAAGAATCGTCTAGAGAAACTTGTTTGAGTCCATAAATGGAACTCATGGGCTCACATATCATGTTATTGTCTATGAACATCGAGCTGTCTGCCGAACGTCTTCAACACTATAATATAGCCATGGTATGAAGTTTTAACAAGCATAGTCTGAATAGACCTGGGCTCAGCTGGCAGCATAAAGATAACTAGAAGGTTTACACCCCGTACCGCTTAGCCGCCACTATAGCCTTATGGTAATCATATTACTATCCATGTCAGTCTTTCAGGGACAATCCCTCTAGGTTAGACAGACTAGGTTCACAACCTGGTTGTCACTGATGGAATCTAATTCAGATATTATGGCTCCTGGACATATTTCTCAAACCTGCCTTTCAAACATTCCTTCATAAGTCGTGATATATTCATTCTTCAAGATGAACATACTAGCAGCCTTTGCAGGCTTGAGGTTATCCACAGACTTACAGAACTTTTGTGTGCACTGAGCAGTGTTCTACACCTCATCGCTATGTGGCGTCTTCTCACGTTCCAATGGTTGAATATATCTTTGTGGTTCTCAAACTCCTTTGAGATCTTATTTACTCCCACTGTTTCTTTTGGAAGAAACACTTCCTCTAGAAGACAGCATGTTTGGAGAAAAACAGTTTTGCTCCGCGGGTAAGTAAACATTATCTAGCGTACTTGCTAAGATATTCCACAAAGTTGCATATGTCGTACTAGGATCCAAGCCTTTCTAACTTTGCCTATGACAACTTCAAATCATCAGTTAAGATAAATTCGACATTATCCCCTTCCATATCTAATATGGAATTTATTCAACCTTTATTCTTTGGAACTCGGTTAAGTGTAAGGGCACTATCTTGAAACGGGTAAGGGATACTTCGCATGGCTTGCGTCACACCTTTATCATATAAAGTGTTGTTTCCATTTTAGAAGCACAATCTGATTGCGTATCCAAAAATGGTATCCTTCAAGGGGGGAATCTTATTCCTTTTCAGACAACTTCTGAAACACCCTTCAGGTATTAATTACTTCAATCCAATTGAAGATTAATTCCTAAGTAGCTCAAATCTCATATTCATACTAGCTCAAACTTTTCAGGTTTTCTGAATTGTTGTACTTTAATAAATACATTCAACTATTTCTAAAAATAGTCATAGAGATTAATAAATAATTGTTTGTGGCATTAATTGTCATAAGCCAACAAACATCAATATGTTTAGGCTTTAGTCAATCTTCTAGGTTTCATAAACTTTTCTTAAAAGGGTATTTTAGTCCTATTTGGATAAGATATGTATAACCCACATGATTCATAATCATATGGTTCAGCATCATCAGAATGACGCTTGGTTACACGCTTCCTTCCATGTAGACTCGTGCCTGAAACGACCATAAATCAAGGATAACAAATGATACAAATATTTAGTTGAGATTTTTCACCTATATCAACTATATAGTGACATCAATCTAGTATGTTAGATTCAGTGACCTTTCAACTTTATCGGAATAAGATTTATTCTTTACAATTGAATATGTCTACTAAATCCCAACAAGTAACTGAGAATATGTTCTTCATAAGAACCGAAACATAATAACATTTATTTTGTTCCCTTATCTGTTTACTATATCCAGAATATGGTAAGTGTTACAACGTTTGCTTCACCTTCCATAACTGTATTTAATCTTTCTAATTTAATCACACTCGTAAGATATCATATATATTAGATTCGACTTTGAACTTAGACAGATTTATCTCAACTCACTTGCCTAGAATAGAAACTTCAATAAGTTCTCTATTTAAGCACATGCCCTAACTTCCTTTTTAATCCTTTAAGCACTTGAAAATATTTCTTAGTGTAGTATTCATAAGACTTAAGAAAGATCACAAGAGCTATGTCTTTAATTTCCTTTCATAAAGAAAATCTAAAGTTTATCAAATAGTTCACTTAACCTTTTGAATCGTATTCAAAACATTGACTATTAAGTAACCTTTAATCAATGATTAAAGAATAAAGTCGATACTTAAATTTTGCAATTTTTGAAAACAACCTTTCCAAAATCCGGTCTGGTCATTCTTATCCAACTTTGAATTAATTGTCATCGTATGACTGAATGATCATATTGGATCGTATCCAATAACACGAGCTTCCGCTTTTCTTTTATAATTAAAGTCTTGGAGCACTGCATCAAATATGTAGTGTCCCTGTCTCTAACTACTATAACGGGGTTGCTCATGTCATTGATTATTTAAAAGGATTAAAATTTATTTAACCATTTTGAGAACGTTTCTCAAACGGTCATAATTTGGTTTTACTAATCGAGAATATAAACATAAATATAAAGGTTGCTAAAAACTACAACATAAAAATAAATATAAAAGAGTGTTGTTGTTTATACACGCAAAATTAAAAATGTCTTTTGATTTATGATTTTGCTCCCACTAGTCAACTACTCCCAATTGACTTTCAAGAATCTTTTCAAAATTCTTTAGTGGCCAAGATCCCATCTGGTTACCCCGATTCCCGACGAGGGCCGATCAACCAGAATAATGCGAAAGGTAGGTAACACTTACCAATCATATCTTTATGTGACTCTTGGTGGTTGACTAGTCAACTCTTTGACAATACATATCTTTATGTGGTATTCAACCCCTTGCCTCTAGAATAAGACGGTCCTGACGAGGGCCAATCACCGCAATACTCTAGTCAAGTCATAACCCAATATTCGCGAGATCTCATACGATCATTTCTTAATAACGACGATATACCCGAGGTAGGTCAACTCCCGATGAGGCCCGATCAGTTGGATCCGAACAAGGGCTCTTCACCATCGATATAATATTGGGAGACAATATTTCAACTTGATTTTTGTTGTGGAAGTATTTACGTAAATTAATTCACTTATTTAATTTAATTACGAGCTCATCAAATATATCTATCTCTATAGACATACATCCTACACATTTATCTAGATCGTGCCTAGTCATGCATCTATCGTATCATATAAAATAAATACAAGCACAAAATAAATAAATGCTTAAAGTAACCGGTATGATCATGGACTTTTCCTAGGTGCGGTTTTCAAATACAAACTGACGAAACCGCGGGTCACAATCTAAGGCAAAATGCAACCGCCAATAAGATCTTTAATGCGTCATCTCCAATGGGATATTTATTCTTCTTTTTTTGGTCTCCATCTTCTGCTCCATTCTTGTTAAATTTAATTCTATCTAATAAAATAAATACATCCACCGCACACGGGAGCTAACGGGAATGGGATAAATGCAGAAAATAAACTAGGTCACGTTCTTCATAATGGCCTAGGACAATTTTTAAACCAACAATCAAATAAAATAATTCACATCTATCCTATTGGTGATGAAATTCATCAATCGAAGTCATATAATTATATTATATCTATTATATCTAATCCATACAATAATATCTTATGAAGAAGATAAAATTAAAAATTTAACTACTTGCGTCTTAATTAATCAATTAACGTTTAATCTATTAAATAATTTTATCCAATCAATTAACTAATTAACATTTAATTAATTAATGATTTTAATCGAAATAAAATTAACGATTAATTTTAAACCGATTTGAATTTGAATTTGAATTAATTGGAACTATTCCGAAAATAAATCAAAATTAAAATTAGGTCTTTTTTGTTTCTTTCCTTCTGATTCCGAATTAAAAGGGATGCATTTGATTTCCTAAACCAAAAATGCATCTCCCTTGACCATTTCCAAATCAAATATTTTGAAAAGGGCCTAGGCCTATTCCAAACAAAATTGGAAAGGTCAATATTTTGGTTGATATGTCTGGCCACTTTCCAAAATCTTTGAAAGTGGCCTAGGCCTAGGCTTATTCCCAAATTAAATATTTGGAAGGGGCCTAGGCCTATTTCAAACAAAGTTAGGAAAGACCATTATTATTTTAATGCCATGTGGCATCCCAATAGCCTAAACTATTTGAACCATTAGTTAGCCACATGACACAACTAATCAAAAGAGGAATTACCAATCACAACTATGAACCATATTGAAACATAAAATACACAAAACAAAAGGAAGAGACCCGCAAAGCTGCGCCGGCCGCCGGACGGTGGTGGTGCCGCCGCCAGTCGGCCGAGCACCACCCGATCTCATTTTTTTATATTCTTTTCGTGTATCGTTTTGCGGATATAAAATCTTTGAACTTTTAATTATGTGATTTAAACGATAAAATTAACTACGCATATTAACATGCTTATTGCTTAAGCTCGAAGCTCGCTCTGATACCACTGTTAGAAAATCTACGCGGGAACGCAGCGGAATTCAAAATTCCTTTTACCCAAGATCGACTTCATTTAAGCAATAAACAAATAAACTAAAGACGGTGGTTACCTTGCTTGATTTAAAAGATCGACGCTTTGACCGTCTAAGAAGAGTAGTTGTGCACGGAGCCGCCCAAGTGTTTGGCCTCTACCGCTAGTCCACATGAACAACCCGCCGGAATCCACCATTGGATTGCTACTAGAAAAATCCGGCTGCTAGACCGGCCTTTTCTCTCTCTCAAAACTCTCTCTAAGAAGCTCTCTATTTTTCACAAGAACTATTAGCTTTTGGAGTTGTGATGTACCAAAAGAGCTAGCCAAACCCTCCTATATATAGGATATGTGGCGCCCTAAGTCTCCCAAAAATCCTTGCGGAACAATTCTTGAGAGAGTGGAGAGAAAGAATACATTTTCCTAATAAAATAAGGAAAATATCTTTGATTGATTTATCTCATTAATACTCAATACCTTATATTAAATATTTTCAATATATTGTCAATATCTTATATTGACTAGATTTATCTTATTACCATAAATCTATTTTTCTAAAATCAATTAATATCTAATATTAATATTATGATAATCTTATTAATTAAATTGCACAACTCAAATGTATCCAATACTTTAAAAATGGCGTCCCACTCCCACAAAATTGGGAACATAGATTTTCTTTAATTAATATAATACTATGATTAATTAATTTGCAAAATGCATGTGTATCATATATATATATATATATATATATATATATATATATATATATATATATATATATTTCAAAAATATATGTATCAATATACATGTTTAATTAATCAACATAATTAATATATTGTTTTATATTTATTCATAATAAATAAATACCGCCATATTAATTTACCACTATAACCTTTATAGCCGTTAGATAAACTTTCCTTATTTGGTTATCAACTATAACCACATTTTAATCCGGCTAGATGTTCATATGTGTGTGACCCGATGAACTTCCGAATATGTTGGCCGTGGCACAAAGTGCAAATTATGAAATTGCCCTTCATGCCTAACGATGACGGGATAGCGTCTAGCAACACACCGTGACCCCCAATCATCGGAAGAGTCAAATGCAATGACTACTACATTTCATGTGAAACAGTTACCGTGTAACTTACAATCCTATCGCAGTAATAATATCCATACGTTCGTATCTCGAGTGTCAATACATTAACGACCGTATCTTATAATCTGGATCATGCTCTCTAAAAATAACTCATTTACTTCCACTTTGCAAAGATTCACGAGAGTTAGACATTCCTTATAAGAAGGCCCTTTCGGATATTCACCCCACTGATAGGGTACGCAATTCCAGACGACCAAACATGTATACTTCACATGCTTGAGTATCACACCCAATCACTATCGCATGATCGCCCCATGTCTAGGGGAAACCTTAATAGTGTCAAATCATGACAATCCACACCGTGATGCCATGAATACTTCGGTCCTAAGGATAATTACACAACCGTCACATAGTGTGACACTTAATAGTGTATGTGGGTCAGTCTAACGTACGCATTCTCTAATACACGTCCACGTAAATTCCAAGTGTCTCTACACTTCGATAGATGAGATCTATCCCTGCCCTTAAAGATAGAATACATCTAATACGTGCTAGCCTGTTTCTACTATCAATGCCCTGTTTAATAGTACATCAGCCTAGAGACATTTAAGCATCAAACTTATTTAAGTGATTAGAGATCTAATCAAACATAATCATCTATCATGGTTTCTCTATCACAGTTTAATATCAAGGACGTTATCATATGGAAATTCACACTTGGTTCTTTAAAAGAACAAATATACTACAACAGAAAAGCCATTTAATACACGTATAAACATTAAGAAATAGTAGAAATGATCCGACCCGGTCGGATCCGGTCCAACCCGATTGGGTTTAGGACACTAATTCAACATTGAAAGCACCCTCAAAATTCCTAAGTGATCTTAACAGAGACTTGCTACAAGAATATGAAGAAATACTTGATCAAGAGTAAATATTATGGTTCCAGAAATAGTGACTGAATTGTCTAGAAAACGGAGTGAGAAACACCAGATGTTTTCACCTTTCTACCATTCAAAAATGGGGGAGAAGTAATATTACTTATCCAAAGAATACCAATGGTGATTGGATCAATGACCCTTTATTGCTTCAACATATGGTCCGTGAATTCTTTATTGACTTATACGGAGAGGAACCAGTTGATCCTTTCCCGGCAAACCTCCACGTCCCGACCCTCTGCCACTCAGATAGAAGACTTCTTAACAGACCGGTCAACAGCAATGAAATACGAGTAGCCTTATTTGATATGGGATCTTTCAAATCAAGAGGGCCAGACGGTTTCCCCCCAATTTTTTTCCAACACAACTGGGAAGAGGTAGGTGAGTCTATTATTACTTGGGTCACTAACGCATTCCAGAGGCACTCTTTTCCTTCCGAGGCAAACATGACATTCATCTCGCTAATTCCGAAAGTTCAATCACTAGAATCAGTTACTCACCTCCGCCCGATAGCACTCGCTAATGTGTCCGCTAATATTATAACCAAAATTATTGTCAATCGGTTGTGTCTAGTGATTAGCAAACTCGTGGACAATTTCCAAAACGCTTTCATTCCGGGAAGACAGACCTTGGACAACATTATTATCACTCAAGTAGTTCTTCACACAATGAAACGAAAGTCGGGTCGGAAAGGTATTATGATTATTAAAGTGGATCTCGAGAAAGCCTATGAGAGGGTTAACTGGTCATTCCTACGACACATTCTTCAGTTGGTTGGCTTCTGCAGTGGTCTGATTGATCTTATTATGTACTCCCTCTCCAACACTTCCCTGGAGGTCTTTTGGAATAGTCACCCTCTTGAGGCATTCACCCCACGGCGTGGCCTCAAATAGGGGGACCCCTAGCCCCGTATTTGTTTGTTATTGTGATGCAGGTGTTAAGTCAGATGATAAATTATTCAATAAACGATGGCAAATGGAAACCGATAACAGTTTCATGGGGTGGACAACGGCTTCCCTATCTTTTTTTCACGGACGATCTTATTCTTTTTTCTGCAGCCTCTATTGATCAAGCCAAGGAAATGGATCGAGTCTTACAAGAATTTTGTGCTATATCGGGCCAGAAAGTTAGCATTGCAAAATCAAAGTTTACAGTCTGATCTAATATCGGCTCTCAAACCACTAGTTGTATTGCGGAAGTCCTCGGAATGACACACACCCAACACTTTAAAAAATACCTTGGCGTTCTATTGCACCATGGAAGAGTTAAAAAAGAGGACTTCACCTACATTGTTGATAAAGTCCGGTCCAAGCTTCAGGAGTGGAAAGCATCCTCTCTCTCGGCTGCTGGTCGAGCCATCCTCACCCAAACAGTGCTTACCACAACGGCTTTTTACCACATGCAGACGGTCAAATTACCAGCCTCTATCAATGATGAATTGGATAGGCTTGCCCGCGGATTTTTTTGGGCTGACAGCGAAGAAAAAAGGAGAATTCACCATGTAGTTTGGCAAAATATCAGTCGACCCGAACTTCATGGTGGTTTAGCAATACGCAAAGCCCGAGAGATGAATGCTACATTTTTAGCAAAACTCATGTGGAAAATTCTGACAGAGCCTAACAAACTTTGGATGCAGATTATGACACAAAAATATGGTTCTCCCTTTGTGACTCTGAAGCCGACCTCCTTTTTTATATGGCAACATATTTGCTTTGCTGCGAATGAACTGAGAGAGATATTCACTTTGGACGAATCAGGAGCACCTTCTTGGGCCGGCCACCCTTCCGGCAAATTCTCGGTGAGCTCGGCCTATCATGAAATCTGTAAATTTTCAACCCAAGGGAGTAATGATAGTGTGAATTGGAAACGAATCTGGAATATCAAAGGCCCATTCGAGGTAACCATTTGCTCTGGCTCATACGTATGAACTCCCTCCCCACAGCTGGCACACTTACTGCGAGACACGTTATTAACGATGATTCGTGTCCATCCTGTGGAAGCTATAATTAATCCATCCTTCATGCCCTTAGAGATTGTTGTTGGGTCCGTAGAATGTGGAAAGATATCGTGCAGCACCAACACTGGCACGAATTTTTCAACACCCATGATGTCCCAGCCTGGCTTGACAAATGTTTACAAAATGACATGTACAAGAAAGATAACATCGTCTTTTGGAGGTTTCTGTTTCAGGAACTAATTTCGAGTATTTGGTATTGGCGCAATGAAGAATTCCACCATGACGATCGCCATAGGCCCCCTAAATCGGTGTTTATCTCCCAAGCTATACGGAAGGCCCGAGAACTACATCTAGCATGGCATGGATAATAATATAGTTTGATAGTGATTAGTGCTGTATATCCTTTTTTGTTTCCGAACCGATTGTAGTTTATTTTTATATATAAATATCCCATTTAAACCAAAAAAAATTAAATTAAATTTCTCCTTCTAAAAAAAATTAGATTATTTGTGAGCTACTCGTATTCGATTCGTAAAGAAATTTAACTCGATTCGATTTTTACAAATACGAGTTCAAGTCGACTTATTTGAATAATTAATTGAACGGATTTTGAGTTTCGAAACATAGTAATATCAAGAAACTCGTGAGTTAATCCAACTATATTGAGTTAGGTAAGAAATTTGTAAGTGTTATAAAACTAGTGAAATAATGGTTCACTAATCCAACATAAAAGTACAATAGAGATACAATATGTAAGTGTAACGTCCCGTTCCCGGATACCGAGCCCTTATCCGAAAAAGAAATGTTCGGTATGTATAATATCAAATAAATCTAATATTATAGGTAAGCCTCTACTACGTCGTATCGAGTTTAGCAAAACGGAAGCTAAATAGACTCGGCAAGCATCATAAATGCTACTAGGAATAGAAAGTCCCACAAATCTAAAGATAGAAGTTAAACTTACATCAACGAAATCCAAAAGTCTTACACAAGTACGATGTCTTAATAGAAAAGTTCAACTGAACTTACACAAGTCTTGAAATTGAAGTACAACATTTATCTAGAGTTGAAATAGCAACAAAAGACTAATGCAACATGAAATAAAGTTTTCTGAACACATCAACGAGCATCTTCAAAAGTCACCCCTGTAGTCCTCAACAAACTCATGGCCAGCATGTTCATCTTCTCAACCCACAATGCATACAAAACAAGCATGCAAATGAGGTTAGTACAACATACTTTGATAAGAGGAAGAAGCTAATAAATATTTAAGTCTTACAACAAAAGGGTTCATGTTATTAATTATGTAGTCTTTATGTGACCAACGCAACTCTAGGGTTCACTTCATGCTCATCAACATGTCGTGACTATTGGTTTCTACCTTACTTATCTTTGTTACATCAGCATTCAAGGGCACTACGCATGGTGTATATCCACCACGAGATGTAACTTTGCAACCTATCAATGGATCGCACCGATAGCCACAAAAGTCTATTCTGGTAGAGTCATGTAGTGTACACGTTCGGCGAAGTCCCTCCTCACCTGGAGTCTATTCTGGTAGACTTATGGAGTTATTCACTTTATCTGACCGCCCACACATCGCGATATAGACTTGTGCCTTACCAAGATGGCATGATGTTTAGTCTTTTAACTACACATGTATGTTTGTTATTAATTATTAACTAGCCACCTAAGTATTTTCAAGTAAGCTCTCTCACAACTCCTCCCTCTTAGTTAGACCACTAGACACGGACAAGCCTATCATATTACACAGACAATGATGGATACTAATCCATCAAAGCACAAGCCAATCATACTCTTCCGATGGTGCCGAACTTCAACTTTTATAAAAGAATCCATTCGGTGCCGGGACTCAATGCATCAGAAGCTTAATCAAGACTTGTCCATGTTCATATAACGTTATTGGATCAATAATAAAATTTAAAACTTGATTCGGGGCTCAAAACAAGCTAATCACCAAAACTCGCCCAATGCTCACCGATGCGCACGCATGCTCACTGATGCACATGAATGCTCACCGATGTGCTCGCACAAACGCCATTGAATCTGCTTCCCACTTTCTGGTCGGCAATGCGCCCGCTTTAAAGACTATACACGCACAGTGCCCAAAAAATTGCCCTAAACTCAGGTTTTCTGCACTCTTACGACTTCTAACTTTCTCCCAACATGATCAACATCAATATACTCAGGAAAACAGCGGAAATACAACACTTATTTATAACATAGCATCACATACTTCATTATCAACAGTTTAAACATGATTTCTACATTCAAACAACACAAATACTCAACCTTGATCATCATAAAACCTAATTACACATTAGGAAGAACCTCTTACCTTAACGCAATGTTCTCGGTGAATTTTATGATTTATATCGCAATATTGCATAGCAATAGTCCCCGTGTTTTAGTAATTTTTTATAGAAAATTACGTATTAAATGAATAAATTGAAGAAATGGTTGTAGAGTTATAAAAAGTGTAAAACGTGCCAATTACGTGTTTAAAATGATGATTTTGTGTTGGTTTGAGTCGTGTTACACTTTGGTATGCTTTCAATGACTTGCAGGTGTTGAATGCGGCTGGAAAAAGATGATTTAAAGTGTGTAATCGTGCTCTGAAGAGTGGGAGCTGAAGAATAAAGAGATAAAGATGAAAGGTCGAATTTGAAGGCATGCTGGACGAACGTCTGAAGTATTGAATTGGCGTCCAGAAAGCTGAACGAGCGTTTGATATCCCGTTCCCTGGACGGGCGTCCGGAATAGTGGACTGGCGTCCACTGGAAGAATTTTGATTCAGGATGCTGAGAATTTTGTTGAACTGGCGTCTGATTTTGTCCAAACTAAAGAAGGACGTGCGTCCAGGCCCAGCTCGGCCCGACTCAAACAAGTTTTGCACACTGGACGGGCGTCCACCACCGATTTTAACCCTAGCCGCATCAAAATCCTATAAATACAGCGCTTATTCTAAACCCCAGGGGATCACAAAGATCGAAAAAACACAATGGTAATTTGAGACCTAATACAAGAGAGCAGCCGCACCACAATGAGTTCCTTCCTTTCCATCCGATTTTGGAGTCAGATGAGGATGCAAGGCTAAGCAATTCGCAGTAGAACAACGGGAGGATATCACATCAACATCACCACAACCATGGATTGTTAGGTTATTTTTATTTATGATTCGAATATTGATTTATTTATCGGTTGATATTTGGATTGTTTGTGGAGTGTTTTGTTAGATAGGAATATCAACGAAACCATATGTTAATTTGAATTTGTATGGAAATATAATTCATCAATAGATCCGTTTCAATCGATACAATTAATAGTAATATGAGGAATCATTTATTGTTAATTGGGTTATATGATTTGGGAACAAATTAATGATCTTGTGCTGTATGTTTAATTGTTTTGCTTGGAAAAGAAAACAAAACCCTAGAATTGAGTTAAAGGAAGTTAATCGATTTCGAGATTGATCAAACCAATAAAGTCGTTTTCGAATCATAAAATGGTTGTGTGATTGTTGTGAGGTTGATTCTGGTTGTTTTACTGTTCTTTTAATTATTTGATAAATCAATTTGATCGTTATTCGCTACGTTTAATTATTCAAAAGATTCTAGTTTTTACTTGTTATTTTTCTGCATATTTCCGTTCCCAGCACGATAATCAGAAGCGCGTCCACCCATAGTGAACGCACGTCCAGTATTGCGTTTTTTTTTTCTTTCTGTTTTATGCTATTTTAGTCATTGTTCTTAGTTTCTGTTTTATAATTAACGTCAGCCTTAGTTTTAGGTAATAATTAGTGACATATTTGATAGAATAACTGCCCTTAATCCGATAAACATTCGATTCTCTTAGGACGACTCGGTAACACCCTATACTGCGAACCTTATACTTGGGGTGTTCCGATAAAATAAATGTAAAACTAGTTTTATCGAACAAGTTTTTGGCGCCGTTGCCGGGGAATCGGTAACGGTTGTCGGATTCTACTTAGGACAGTTTTCTGTATCAAAAGCGATCGCTATAGCACGCGATAGTATTTTGGCCGTAACTTTCGGCTCGAGTGTCCGTTTGGCGCGCAGGACCCCAATTCGGAAAGCTCGTTCCGACGCCGACGATGTGACGAACCGTTTTCGAGGTCAAAATCTGCTGTTTTCCCCTCCATTTTAGCCCTAGAATATTTCAACACATTTTTTTTTTACCGTCTTAGTGTTTTTCCTGTTTTAGCTTTTTCGTAGGTAGGTTTCTTTTCCTGTTTCCGTTTTTTTATCTTTTCTAAATAAATGAAATAAAAAAAATAAAAAAAAAATAAAAAATAAAAACTTTCTGAACGAGCGTTCACCCATACTGACCGCCCGTCGCTTTAACTTGTCTTCGAACGCCCGATTCGGTGCTCAACTAGCGTCCACTTCCCCGAATCCTCTCTCGAACTAGCGTCCCCTTACACTCGAACGCCTTGCCTCGATCTCGAAAATTTCACTTTTCAGCCTCTTCTCTCTCTTCTCTCTTTCTAAACCTCTAAGCCTCTACTCATCTCTACATTCCCCTCTCATCAACCCTAAGGTTGATTTCTTCCTGTTCTGCTTCTCTGGTTTATGCAAACCAGGAGTAAGAAGGGAAATCTTATCTTTAACCCCGAACCTGAGCGACATTGTCGAAAGAAGATTATTTCAAAGTTACGACAAGATGAGCGAACACGGTTCTAGTGACGACGAACCGAGAACCAAGTGAATAATAACCAAGATCCCGCTCAGTTAAACCAAATTTTGATGCAAATGTTGCAGAACCAACAACAGCAGCAAGCCTGGATAAACCAGCAGATGCAACAACAACCTCAGAATGTTCAACAGCAACAACCCCAGGCGGCTGCAGCTGTTGTGCAGCAAGACCCTTATGCGCCATATCTTGATCAAGACTTCTTGGAAGGGCATAGACCAATTCGGCCTCCAGAGATGGGAGGACTGCATTTTGATCTTAAGAATGGAGTTGTGGGGATGGTCCAAAATAGCTCATTCCATGGCACTGCTGCAGAAGACCCACATGACTTCTTGTCGACTTTTGTGCAAATATGTGAAGCAGGTCACTACCCTGGCGTTCCTTCAGAAGTCGTTAAATTGAAACTTTTCCCGTTTGCCTTGAAAGCGAAAGCAAATCGATGGTTTAAGTCATTACCCCATCACTCTCTTCATAATCCTGGGTGATGTGAAAAGAGCCTTTGCTCTGAAATTCGTTTCACCTGGAACGATAATGGACCGTAAACGAGATATAGCTACTTTCGAGCAATTAGAAGGAGAGAGTGTGGGAAAGGCCTGGGAGAGGTTGAATTTGTTAATGAGGAAATGCCCTAACCATGGATACACTCGACATGAACTTCTAGAATTATTCTATCAGGGTGTTACTCAACCCAATAGAGATTACTTAGATTCCACAACCCATGGATCGTTTTTAGGAGGAGGAGATGATGCTTTTGCTGGTGGCAGCGAAACAATAGCTAAGAATAACATGTGGGCTACTCAAAAGAAGACCCATGTTAGTGGAAGCAAAAAGGAGGCTGCTGAAAGTAACTCGGAGACAAAATTGTTAGTTGCTCAAATGGAAATAATGAACAAACAACTAGCCAACATGCAAATGAAGCAGCAAGAAGGGTCAGCAGATGTGAATTACTCGGGCATGCAGGCCGGGAATATGATGAATGAGGAAGTGCAGGCCATGGAGAACCGTAATCAACCTTTCGTAAGCTTCACTAAAATTCTCGGTCAATCGAGTCAAACTCAAAACCGTAACTATTCGGAAACCCGCGAAATAGTTATTATACACCACCTGGTGCATCCAATAACCAAAGACCCCAAGGTAACTGGGCCCAAACGCAAAATCAACAGCCCACCTATGTCTCTCAGAAGAAATTTGATGAGCTAGTAGACATGGTGAAAACACTAGCCACCGGTCAAAAAACGATGGAGAGACAGATTGGTCAGATGGCTGATCAACAAGCGAGCCGACCTCCAGGAAGACTGCCTAGTTATACAGATAAAAACCCTAAGGCAGATGTCAATGCATGTAATGCCATCATTCCACAATGGGATTATGGACAAGAGGAGGAGTTGAATGCAGTTACCCTCAGAAGCGGTAAGAAAGCTGAGCCCAAAAAGTTGTCGGGAAACGAGTAGCCCCTCATGACGCCATGAGTTCAGGAGGGGGCAATCGGAAGTTAAATGCCAAAGTAAGCAACAGTGAGGAAGAGCTGAATGATGATGATTCTTCGGGGGATAGTGATGAGGATGCTGAGAAGAGAAGTCGTAGTCGAACACTTGACTAAAAAGAAAAAGCGAGAAGTTTGTCAGGTGGAAGGACAAGGAGGACGAAGCCATTAAAAGTCAAACTATAATCAATCATTCGGAAACCCTTCCTTATCCACCAAAGAAGAAAGAGAATATCCTGAACTCTGACAAACAGTATGACGGAGTGAGAAAGATGCTTAGAGAGACTATGGTGACTATGCCACTTGCTGAGGTATTAACTGAGATGCCTAAGTGCTCTAAGTATCTTAAGGATGCCTGTGGAAGTAAGAAGAAGCTAAAGGGACTGGCAGAAGAGGTGCTAAGAGAAGAATGTTCAACGGTTTCACAAAGCGTTGCAATCAAGCGAGGTGACCCCGGACGACCTTCAATCTCTTGCATGATTGAAGGCCACACGCCCACAATGTCTTATGCGACTACGGGCCTCTGTCAATGTGATGCCATTGAACGCCTGGCAAGAGTCTCGGGTTGGACAAAAGGCTAAGGGAGCGTCCGTCTCTCTTCGATTGGTGGGACCGATCAAGCCGCTTAGCGGTGGTTGTGTTAGCAACGCCCTTATCCAAGTTAAACATTTAGTTTTTCCAATCGATCGGGTCATACCGGATTACCGGGCCGACAAGAGATGCCCCGATTACGGGCGGCCTTTCTTAACACTTCGCCTCCACCATTGACTTTCAAACCGGCCAAATCACTCGAGAGTAGAGACACTTCATTACCCTCGAGCAAGGAAAACGCTTGCGGGAAGCTCCAACCCAGGAGATCTCATTCATTGAAGCAATCTATGGAGATGAATCCAACCCTGAGGAAGTGCTCACGGAGATAGGAGCCCTGGATGTTATAACTCAACAACTTGCGCTGCACCGAGCCTATGAGTGAATGAAAATGGGACATTCCAGGGATGAGCAAATGATGATTTGAAAGAGCTCAACCAAATGACTTTAACCCCTGCAGAGGAGGAAGTTTTAATGGGTAGTTGGGACGAAATAGATTTACGGAAAGAAACTACTCATTGGGAGTTGGATGATTGGGAGCGAATTTGCGAAGTGCTTGAAGAAGAAGAACTTAAGAAGACGGTTAAGCATAAGAAAGAACAAACGGAAGCTGACAGGAAGATTCTTCTAGATGATGTCATTCAATACCTTTCTGGGGTTACACCTCAGGAAGATGAGGTGTTTTTCAGTCAACCGGTCCAAGCTCACAAGGAAAAAGTGGTCCTTTAAAATCTAGTATCGAGCAACCACCTGCTGACTTAGAGTTCAAACCACTTCCGCAGCATCTAAAATACATCTTCCTTAAAGACGGTGATAAACTGCCTTTGATCATCTCGTCTAAACTCGAGCCGGAACAAGAAGCAGAATTAATCAAAGTGCTTGAGAAACATATCCTCGCGTTCGGATGGCGTGGGCGATATCGGAGGAATCGGCCACGCGTGTGCATGCATAAGATTCGAACGGAGGAAGGAGCGAAAAAGGTCGAGACAACCTCAAAGGAGGTCAATCCGCACATGCAGGAGGTTGTCAAAAAGGAGATTATCAAATGGCTTGACATGGGAATTATTTATGCCATAGCCGATAGTGAGTGGGTCGATCCTACTCAAGTTGTGCCAAAGAAGGAGGCATTATCGTGGAAAAGAACTAAAAAGGGAAGAAGTTGCCTTACGCCTTGTGGATCGCTATAGAGTTTGCATTGATTATCGCAGTTAAATGAAGTCACCGCTAAGGATCATTTCCCCGCCTTCATTGACCAACTTCTAGAAAGACCGAGTGGTCATAAGTATTATTGTTTCCTCGATGGATATTCGGTTATTTCCAGATAGCCATCGACCCTAATGACCAGGAAAAGACTACGTTTACGTGTCCAACAGGCGCTTTTTCCTTTCGCAGAATGCCATTCGGCTTATGCAATGCACCCGCGACTTTTCAACGGTGCATGTTGGCCATTTTTGATGGACTAGTGGAGAAATGTATGGAAGTCTTCATGGATGACTTCTCAGTCTATGGCGACAGTTTTGATGAAATTTTAAAGAATCTAGATATGGTACTCCAACGTTGTGTTGAGAAAAATCTGGTGCTTAACTGGGAAAAGTGCCATTTTCTAGTCGGAGAAGGGATTGTTTTGGGACACAAGATGGTATTCAGGTGGATAAGGCTAAAGTAGAAGCCATTGAGAAAATGTCGTACCCGAAGAGAGTGAAGGAGGTACGAGGATTTCTGGGACATGTGGGCTTCTATCGGCGTTTCATTAAAGACTTTTCGACGATAGCAAAGCCGTTATCCAACCTGCTGAAAGAGGAAGTGGAGTTTTTGTTTGATGATGGGTGTAAGAAAGATTTTAATAGCTTAAAGGATAAGCTAACCAGTGCCCCCATTTTAATCGCGCCCGACTGGACTAAACCTTTTGAATTAATGTGCGATGCCTCTAACTACGCAGTGGGTGCAGTTTTAGGCCAGAGAATTGACAAAAGTTCAGGCCAATTTACTATAGCTAGCGCACTTTGAACCCAAATCAATGCAATTATGCCACTACCGAGAAGAATTCTTGGCGATCGTTTTGCTATTGACAAATTCGAGAGTTATCTTTAGGGTCCAAAGTGGTGGTGTAGACAGATCACGCAGCACTACGCTACCTTATGAGAAAAGCAGACGCTAAACCAAGGTTACTCAGATGGATTCTGATACTACAGGAATTTGACCTCGAAATTAAGGACAAGAAGGGTAGTGATAATGTTGTAGCTGACCATTTATCTCGCCTAGTGAAGGAGAATGGCGAAGCCCCTAAGGAGATAGGCATTGACTTTCCTACAGAGCAATTGATGAAGCTTGATACAGTTAGGCCGTGGTACGCTGATTACGTTAACTACTTAGCAAGTGGGCATTTAGAAGAGATGACGTATCAGGAAAAGAAGAAATTTTTCAGCGACTTAAAGTATCTCGTATGGGAGGATCCATATCTGTTTAAAGTCTGCAAGGACGGGTTGCTTAGAAGGTGCGTTCCGGAGCATGAACAATTGGATATTCTCGAGCAATGTCATAGTGGTCCCACCGGTGTGACACTACGGAGCACCTAAGATAGTCACAAAAATCCTCCAAGCGGTTTTCTTGGCCTACTCTGTTTAAAGATGTCAAGCCTTTTGCAAAGGCCGTGATAGATGCCAAAGATTGGGAGACTCAAGAATGTGGATGGAGATGCCTTTGAGGCCTATCTTGGAATGTGAGGTTTTTGACGTCTGGGGCATTGATTTTATGGGACCGTTCCCATCATCATGCTCTAACAAATATATTATGGTCTGTGTAGACTACGTTTCCAAGTGGGTAGAGGCCATAGCCACCCAAACCAATGATCATAAAGTTGTAAAGAAATTCTTGCAAAAGAATATCTTTACTAGATTTGGTCTGTCCTGAGCCCTTATCGGTGATGAAGGTTTGCATTTACGTAATGCACCATCGGATAAAATTCTTGAGCGCTATGGTGTCAAGCATAGAATTGGTACACCATACCACCCCAAACCAAAGGGCGGTCGAGGTGAGCAAATGAAGTCTAAAGCGGATTTTAGAAAGCTTGAAAACAAGAAATTCAAATAGATCCAACTGAGTCTCAAGTTGGACGACGCACTTTGGGCTTATCGCACTGCGTTTAAGACCCCTATGGGTACGTCACCATTTCAAATGGTCTATGGCAAGGCTTGCCATCTACCGGTCAGTGAGCACAGAGCTTATCGGGCTATTAAATTCTTAAACTTCGATAGCCAACTCTGTGGGAGAAAAGATTACCGCAACTACATGAGCTCGATGAATTCGCACTCAAGGCCACGAACGCCAAGCTGAGCAAGGAGAGAAAGAAGGCGCTCCACGATGCAAAGATAAAAGACAGAGATTTCAAGGTAGGAGAGATGGCTTTGCTTTACAACACCAAATTACATATGTTTGCTGGCAAGCTTAAGTCCAGATGGTCCGGACCCTTTGAAATTGTCGAAGTCCATCCAGGTGGAGCAGTTTCCTTGAAAGGGTACAGCGGTCAACCTTTTAAAGTGAACGGTCATAGATTGAAAAAGTATTTCGGACAGCCTTACGAAGCACCTGAAGTCCTGTACTTTCAAAAGTTGGTTGACATGACTGATGTACTGATTTGTGATGAGATCCCGTCCGCCTTCTTTACTTCGGATGATGACATTATTGCCCTTAACCTTAAAGATGCTTCTACCACGCCGCCTGCACCTATCAGTAAGCTAGTGCCACAATTAAGCAACAACACGAAGAAGAGAGTCAGTGCTATCTGGCGAGTTAAGTTCAAACACTTAGTAGAACACTTGACTTGTTGCTGTTGCGGCCACACCCCTGTCCTTCATTCTGATTCCGATGAAGAGGTGGCCCTGATCAAACCGAAGTGGCCCGATCCGGGTTGACTTTGCTGAATCTGTCAAGCTAATGACATAAAAGAAGCGCTCCTAGGAGACAACCTAGTCTTTTAAGTTACTTTTTAGTTAAGTTTTAGGGTATTAGGAATAAAACCGTGGTGATTGGTGTGTTGGTTGTCCTTGTCCTATTTGTGAATGCTTTATTTGCCTATTTCTGTGTGCATTCATGTTTACTCATATACCCCTTGTACCCCGAGATTATATGCTATGTCGAGTGTTGCAGATATTGTTGAGCGGTTTGTGCCAGTTATCACTTTTAGTGTTGTCTGTTCGTGATACGAGCGGTTCATTCATGCTACTGCCGGACCTCTGCCAACCTACAACCCGACAATCACGTTGAAACCAGCTAAGTATTCTTTTCTTTCATTTGCACATTCTGAGGACATAATGTGATTTAAGTGTGGGGGGGGGTGTCTACATGTTTTCATGTTATATTTATTGGACAATGAGTAAATGTGTGGATTTCATGCCAAATTTAAATTTTTTTTGTGAGTTCCGAGCATGTAATTGGAACAAAAAGGCTCGCTAGTTGTAGTTTCTTGACAATGATTTTATGTGACTTTGAGAGATAATTATAGCATGCTTTTACTGATTTGAGATAGTATTCGTTTCACACTCACGAAAGCCTTTGATATTGAAGCAAAAATTTTGAACTGTATCCTTTTACTATTTTAGTGATTTATCTTAGAGATATTTGTTCTTAATAGTAACAGTGAAGTAACACCTAAGTTCAGAACGTGCACTGTGAATATCTGAAGGTTTGAATGTGATAAGTGAAACGTAACTAATGTTTTTGCAAAAGTCGAGTTAATAATAAATAAATGGGTGTGTCGAAAGCTGGTCGATGATTGGAGTGCGGTAGGGCATTATCTCGAAATGTCCTATTCCACTATGATGACCAAAAGCTCACGACAGTCAAGAAAAGCTACCCTATGATTTGAGTAAGGTAGGGTGTTATCCCGAAACATCCTATTCTACTATGACGGGTAAGAGCTCATTCTGATGTGCGCCAAAGAAGAAAAAAAAGAAAGTGAAAAAAGTTAAAGACTTTGTTATCGTTGAATTTATACCCAGTATAAATCGAATGATATGCTGTAGGGATTATCCTACTGAGTGCGCGGGAAGACTTTGTGTGGAACGACTGCTGCCTATACCTAGGATAGTCATTAAAATTATTTGAGAGGATATTTGTTTTAGAGGATTGTGAAGATTGAAAAGGGCTTGTCACACACACAGAATCTATCTCTATGTTGGTATCACTTGCTATAGTTGTTGTATCTTTTGTTACGTGAGTTAGGGATCTATTTGGATTACATTTAAAGTGAGCCAGTTTTGATTGTTTTGTTCAGGACGAACAAAAAGCTAAGTGTGGGGGATTTGTTCTCGGTGAATTTTATGATTTATATCGCAATATTGCATAGCAATAGTCCCCGTGTTTTAGTAATTTTTATAGAAAGTTACGTATTAAATGAATAAATTGAAGAAATGGTTGTAGAGTTATAAAAAGTGTAAAACGTGCCAATTACGTGTTTAAAATGATGATTTTATGTTGGTTTGAGTCGTGTTACACTTTGGTATGCTTTCAATGACTTGCAGGTGTTGAATGCGGCTGGAAAAAGATGATTTAAAGTGTGTAATCGTGCTCTGAAGAGTGGGAGCTGAAGAATAAAGAGATAAAGATGAAAGGTCGAATTTGAAGGAATGCTGGACGAACGTCTGGTAGTATTGAATCAAGGCGCCCGAAAAGTCGAACGAGCGTTTGATATCCCGTTCCCTGGACGGGCGTCCGGAATAGTGGACTGGCGTCCACTGAAAGAATTTTGATTCAGGATGCTGAGAATTTTGTTGAACTGGCGTCTGATTTTGTCCAAACTAAAGAAGGACGTGCGTCCAGGCCCAGCTCGGCCCGACTCAAACAAGTTTTGCACACTGGACGGGCGTCCAGGTGTTTTGGACGGGCGTCCACCACCGATTTTAACCCTAGCCGCCTCAAAATACTATAAATACAGCGCTTATTCTAAACCCTAGGGGGATCACAACATCGAAAAAAACACAGCGGCTGAGACCTAATACAAGAGAGCAGCCGCACCACACTGAGTTCCTTCATTTCCATCCGATTTTGGAGTCAGATGAGGATGCAAGGCTAAGCAATTCACAGTAGAACAACGGGAGGATATCACATCAACATCACCACAACCATGGATTGTTAGGTTATTTTTATTTATGATTCGAATATTGTTTTATTTATCGGTTGATATTTGGATTGTTTGTGGAGTGTTTTGTTAGATAGGAATATCAACGAAACCATATGTTAATTTGAATTTGTATGGAAATATAATTCATCAATAGAGCCGTTTCAATGGATACAATTAATAGTAATCTGAGGAATCATTTATTGTTAATTGGGTTATATGATTTGGGAACAAATTAATGATCTTGTCTCAGATGTTTAATTTTTTTGCTTGGAAAAGAAAACAAAACCTAGAATTGAGTTAAAGGAAGTTAATCGATTTCGAGATTGATCAAACCAATAAAGTCGTTTTCGAATCATAAAATGGTTGTGTGATTGTTGTGAGGTTGATTCTGGTTGTTTTACTGTTCTTTTAATTATTTGATAAATCAATTTGATCGTTATTCGCTACGTTTAGTTATTCAAAAGATTCTAGTTTTTACTTGTTATTTTTCTGCATATTTCCGTTCCCAGCACGATAATCAGACGCGCGTCCACCCATAGTGAACGCCCGTCCAAATTAATTATTGCGCTTTTTTTTTTTTTTTTTTTTTTGCTTTACGCTATTTTAGTCATTGTTCTTAGTTTCTTTTTATAATTAACGTCACTTTTAGTTTTAGGTAATAATTAGTGACATATTTGATAGAATAACTGCCTTTAATCCGATAAACATTCGATTCTCTTAGGACGACTCGGTAACACCCTATACTGCGAACCTTATACTTGGGGTGTTCCGATAAAATAAATTTAAAACTAGTTTTATCGAACACGAAACAAAACCAATTCAAAACCTTCAAGAAGTCTCATTGTCCCCCCTTCAAAAAAATCAACAAAACCAATTCAAAATCTTTGATAAATTGAATTATTTAGTTATTCTGTTTTTCTAGTTTGAATTTTCGGTTTTTGTTTGATTTTTTCCTTATGACTAATACATATTCATGACTAGTTGAATATTATCTTTGATAAATAGATTTATTTTGTGTATGTGTATATGTATTATTACATTAGCTTTTATAGGTGCACGACTTAATACACGTTCATGACTAGATAGATGTGCATTATCTTTTGATAAATAATACTATTTTACATCAGATTATTTAGGACACGCTAATATATATATGTGGAATTATTACCTTATTAATTATTACCTTATTACCGTGTAATTACTTGTATACATTATTTGTAACATTACATATTAATTGTATTGTATAAACAATTAATATGACATAAAGTATATGATATAAAGTAACTCTAGTTTGTCCTATTATGTAATAGGAGTATCTAGCCGCCCATAGCATTAAAAACCCTACTAGGACCTCTCACCTTCAAGCTTGTATCTATTTATACTCTTTCATTTTATCATGAATAAACAAGTTGAGTTTACTCAAGTATTATTGCTTTCTCAAACTCTCTTCATGGTATCGGAGCAATATCTCCTTTAATCCGCTACAAATTCTCCTATCATTTCAAGAATCTCTTCATTATCCAAAGCCTCTTCACCCTTCTTTACTTCGGATGATCTTCGTTTACAAATCACAAACTTGATTGTAACAACTACCTGTTGTGGTCAAGATCTATGAAAATGTACATCTCAGGCAGAGCAAGATGGGATACTTGTCTGGCTCCAAACCTGCCCCTGCTGAAACTGACTCCAAGTTTGAAGCATGGGATACAGAAAATAACCAAGTCATGACCATCCTCACGAAGTCAATGACAAAAGAGATCATTGAGAACTTCATGCTGTATGACACTGCTAAATAAAATCTGGGATAATGCCAGAGACCTTTACTCAAAAAATGACAATACATCTAAGGTCTATGATCTTGAAGCCCAAATCCAAAATTGCAGGCATGGTGATCTGTCTATAACTCAGTACTTCAAGCAACTATCTAAGGTATGGAAACACCTAGATATGTTGGAAACTCACCCATGGAAGGATGTAGGGGATGCTACTTTATACAAGGATATCATTGAGAAGAATAGGGTATTCAAGTTCCTTACTGGACTAAACCCATCTCTTGATGATTTCAGAGGTAGAATCCATGCTACTAAACCACTTCCCAACCTCAAATCTGTGTTTGCTGAAGTCAAACCTGAAGAAAGCAGGAGAAAAGTGATTCTGCAAAGCAACCCTGCTGATCACTCTACTGAGAGGTCAGCACTGATGGTGGCCAGGAAGCCTACTGAGGCCACTGAGGCCTACAGTAGACCTATTGAGAAGACAGGAAAGCTGATTTGTGACCACTGCAAATGAACAAACCACACCAAGGACACTTGCTGGAAACTACATGGTAAGCCTAACTCTTCTAAACCCTCCAAACCAACCAGGGAGAGTCAGGGCAGACATGCCAGTGAAGAAGGTAACAAAGACACTACATTGGATGCTCAGTTTACTGCCTTCAAAGCCTTCCTTCCTCAACAAAGGAAGGTAGGTCTATCACTGACACAACTACTCATGCTAAAACAGGTATATTCCACTCAACTCTCAGTAGTGATACTTGGATTGTTGATTCTGGGGCATCCTCCCATATGACTGGTAACAAGAGGCTCATATCTCACCTTAAGCCCTGTCATCAGGCCCACAATATTAAGATTGCTGATAGATCTATTTCTTGTGCACAAGGTTTTTGAAATGTTAAACTTACTGATAAGATCTAGCTACAGGATGTCCTGTTTGTTCCAAAATTAGACTGTAACCTTATATCTGTCAGTAGACTCACTAAAGACTTAAATTGGACTGTCATGTTTAAAAACAATCAATGTATGTTCCAGGATCTTTCTTCACAGGAAGTGATTGGGAGAGCTAAAGCCTGCTCATGATTGTTTGTGGTCAACCCTGCTGAAGACAGAAGATTAAAGACTGAAACTGCCTCAGCAGCCTGCAAGAAAACTTTAGACAATATCATGCTATGACATTATAGACTAGGTCATCCAAGTTTCGGTTATTTAAAGTCTTTAATTCCTGAATTGTTTAAAGGATGTAACCTCAGTGACCTTCAATGTGATATTTGTCAGTTTGCCAAACTTACTAAATCTGTGTATACTAAAATATCTTACTTACTGATGTGATCCGTCCCGAGACATTTTATTTGTTTTGTTTATTTTAGTTTTCGGTGTTTTAATGAATAAAACGGCCTTAGGCCCGTGTCAAAAGTTGCCCATATGTTAGTATATTGGGCCATGTGTTTATTTTTAGCGAATAATAGCCTTTTGGGCTTATTAGGGTTGAGTTAGGATTGTTACAAAATAAAGTGGCGAAAATTACAATGTAATTTATCCCACATTGGTTAGCTACATTAGTTTCATGAATATTGTAGCCTATATAAGGCACCTAGGTTGTTCTTTTACAAACAGTTTAATTTTGAGTGAAAATTTGATTAAGTCTTTTGACTTGTTATCACTTGCGAGTGAGGATCTCTTCGTTGTAGAGTTCCACCCCTTAGAGAACTTATCAGCGCCTTCAGCAAGCGTTGTGGCATTCTTGTCAACGTTCTTAGGTTGGATTATCTAAGTTCGTTGTTTCGAGCTCGTCTATTGATTCCCTTTAGAAGGTCCTAGGTCAAATCTCGTTCTTGAATCGTTGATTCCCTTTAGAAAGTCCTAGGGCAAATCTCGTTCTTGAATCGTATCATTTGGTATCGGAGCCTTCGGTTGACTAAAGGTAATCAAATATCCCATTTATTTTCTTTCTTTCATTTCGCATTATTATTCAAAAAACAAAAAAAATTATTTGTTATTGTTTTCCTTTAATTTCGTCCCCTCCCCAGCCATAAATCTTCAAATCTTCATCCATCCGACCAGGAAAACTTGAAGATTCTTCAAATCTTCAAACCTTTATCCCAAAACCCTAATTTTCCAACCCGTTTTTGCATCAGCTCGTGTAATATCCAAATCACCTCCAAACGATCTGAAATTTTAACCACAACTAAACCAAATCGTTATATACGTTTTCTCTCTTGACCTCATCTCGGAATTCGCAACCGAAACGACTCAAAACTGCTCATCAACACAAAATAGTTTATTCTGAATTCTGCAGCAGTAGATCTTGTTACGATTTCGATTTAGGTGCTTTAGAAAATCCAAAATCCCCTCAAAATTGGCGACCTTATAAGAAATCATCTGTCCTATTAACTTCTATCTTTTGAGTTTTTCCAAATTCGCTGTAGATTGGTCACAATCAACACTTTAAGACACTGCTATCAATATGAAAATTTCTGACAGATTACACCAGTTTCCGAAAAACGATTGGTTGATCGACTTTTATAATTCCAAAAGATCTTAAATTTTGAAATCTTCTATAAAACTCGTTCCTCTACAACTTTTGTCTTTTGAGTTTTCCTAGATTCGTAGTGGTTTGGTCATTAAATACATGGGTTTCACATCAGGGTGTGAAATTTTTCACACCTGTGTAATTCTGCTGTCAAAAAAAAATCATTACGATTGAGCATCAGGCTGAGTAAACATGAGATAATTGTGGGAATATGCCTTTTTTTGATCATTATGAGAGACGGGATCGTAGAAAGGAACATAGGCGTCAAACTGAGTTAGCTGGTCGAAATGAGAGCATGTTAGCAGTGATAGCAAGGATCCTTGAGGAGAATAATCGTGCACTCGGTGTGAAGTTGAAACAAGATATTAAGGCTATTATGCAAGTTAAGACGCAAGAGTTGCAGGATAGATTGGAAAAGGAAGTTGAACTACTATAGGCGGAGGAGGCCAAACGGTGGGCTGACATTCAAAAGGAAAATGGGTGGACTAAAGCAGAAAATGACGAGGTTGTTAACATTCGTGAGGAGGATTTGGAAAGGGAGGAAGAACATAGTACTATAGTGGTCGATGTGACAGTGGAGGTGGATGAACCTGAAATTGGGGAAGAGAAAATAGAGATGTCAAAGGTGTCTATTGTGGAGGAAGTACGCAAAGAGTTGATTGTGGATGAGGCACAAGAAGAAACTATGCTAATGAATTCTTGTTCCAGTTGTATTTTGTCTTCTGTGCAGGTACAAGAGGATAGTCCACACGAGGGGGAAACCGTGTTGTTGGATACATCCAATGCCGCCCCTATATTTCCTTTGGATGAACTATCCCCGGTTGTTAATGGTGGCAAGCCGGCGCATATTTTTATTGATCCTTTTGCCTTGCGTGTTGATGAAGATCCTACATTGCATTGCTAAGACTATCTTGCGGAAACTCTGAGCTTCATCGACCTCTATATCAAGCCAAGAGACTTTTCGTATGTTCTGTGGGTGAAGCATGGATCACGATATCAGCGTACACTTCATTTGAAGTTGCGTATTCGCATGTTATTTGATCCCGGTATCTCATTGTTGATTTTTCCTGGTTGCTCGGGATTGGTTTCTGATGCTGGCTTCTATGACGTCCTGTTGATTCGAGGACGAATCCTTTCCAACCGGGAGGGAATGATGTGATCCGTCCCGAGACATTTTATTTGTTTTGTTTATTTTAGTTTTCGGTGTTTTAATGAATAAAACGGCATTAGGCCCATGTCAAAAGTTGCCCATATGTTAGTATATTGGGCCCGGTGTTTATTTTTAGCAAATAATAGCCTTTTGGGCTTATTAGGGTTGAGTTAGGATTGTTACAAAATAAAGTGGCGAAAATTACAATGTAATTTATCCCACATTGGTTAGCTACATTAGTTTCATGAATATTGTAGCCTATATAAGGCACCTAGGTTGTTCTTTTACAAACAGTTTAATTTTGAGTGAAAATTTGATTAAGTCTTTTGACTTGTTATCACTTGCGAGTGAGGATCTCTTCGTTGTAGAGTTCCACCCCTTAGAGAACTTATCAGCGCCTTGAGCAAGCGTTGTGGCGTTCTTGCCAACGTTCTTAGGTTGGATTATCTAAGTTCGTTGTTTCGAGCTGATCTATTGATTCCCTTTAGAAGGTCCTAGGGCAAATCTCGTTCTTGAATCGTCTATTGATTCCCTTTAGAAAGTCCTAGGGCAAATCTCGTTCTTGAATCGTATCAAATGATATGAATCAAGAACGGGATTTGCCCTAGGATCTTCTAAAGGAAACCAATAACGAGCTCGAAACAACGATCTTAGATAATCCAACCTAAGAACGTTGGCAAGAACGCCACAACGCTTGCTCAAGACGCTGATAAGTTCTCTAAGGGGTGGAACTCTACAACGAAGAGGTCCTCACTCGCAAGTGATAACAAGTCAAAAGACTTAATCAAATTTTCACTCAAAATTAAACTGTTTGTAAAAGAACAACCTAGGTGCCTTATATAGGCTACAATATTCATGAAACTAATGTAGCTAACCAATGTGGGATAAATTACATTGTAATTTTCGCCACTTTATTTTGTAACAATCCTAACTCAACCCTAATAAGCCCAAAAGGCTATTATTTGCTAAAAATAAACACCTGGCCCAATATACTAACATATGGGAAACTTTTGACACGGGCCTAAGGCCGTTTTATTCATTAAAACACCGAAAACTAAAATAAACAAAACAAATAAAATATCTCGGGACGGATCACATCACTTACCTTCCACACCTTTAACTTTGATTCATAGTGATGTATGAGGACCCTCAAGAGTTAAAAGTATAATAGGAAAGAGGTGGTTTGTCACCTTCATAGACGACCACACCAGGATCACATAGCTGTTTTTTATTAAAGAGAAATCCGAAGTTGGAACCATCTTCCAAGAGTTCTATAACATGGTAGCCACTCAATTTGACACTAAGATTAAAATCTTAAAAACAGATAATGCACTGGAATACTATGAGTCCAACCTCAGCACCTTCCTGAATGATAAGGGAATAGTTCACATCAGAAGTTGTGTAGAGACACCTCAGCAGAATGGGGTTGCTGAGAGGAAGAATAGACACTTACTGGAGATGGCTAGATCGGTCATGTTCACCACTCATGTGCCAAAATACAGATGGGGTGATGCTATATTAACTGCCACATATCTGATCAACAAGTTACCCAGTAGAGTGTTAGGTTTCAAGACTCCCATCCAAACCCTACTGACAACTCATCCCTGTCCTCATTTCATTGCTGACTTGCCTCAAAAAATCTTTGGATTTACTGTGTTTGTCTATATTCATGCCCAACACAGAAGCAAACTTGACCCCAAAGCTCATAAGTGTATTTTCCTAGGTTATGCCAAAGACAGAAAGGGCTACAAGTGTTATTCTCCCACTGACAAAAGGTTCTACAACTCTATGGATGTAAAATTCTTTGAAAAAACCCCTAACTACAACACACCTACTGAGACAGTCACAGATGGAAACCTTATTGAAATTGAAGCACTTCCCTCTTCTCATGCTCCACTAACTCCCACTACATCCTTAGTTGAGGAAATTGATCCCATTCCAATCCCTCAAACAACTCCTCAGCAGATTCCTGATCTTCAGCAGCCTACTAATACTCATCAACCTCCTGACACTGAACCTACTGAACCTCAGCAGCCTGCCGATTCTCCTCGAACTCCTGAACTTATGAACACATTTCCTGATATTGATGACAGACCCATTGCTGTCAGAAAGGGAAAAAGATCATGCACTGATCACTCTATTCATAATTATGTGTCCTATCATTACTTGTCACCTGGTTTTTCTATGTTTACACAGGACTTGGATACTCACTCCATTCCTAAGAGTGTACATGAAGCTCTTCAACATGCCAGGTGGAAGGCTGCTGTCAAAACTGAAAGGACTGCTCTTCTTGACAACCACACTTGGGATCTCACCACTCTCCCACAAGGAAAGAAGACAGTCAGTTGTAAATGGCTATTCACCATCAAGTACAATGCTGATGGTACTATTGACAAGTACAAAGCTAGACTGGTTGCAAGGGGCTTCACTCAAACATATGGACTTGACTACAAAGAGACATTTGCACCTGTGGCAAAACTAAACAAAGTCGAGGTCTTGATCTCCTTGTCATTCCAACTTGACTGGCCACTTCACCAATTGGATATCAAGAATGCTTTCCTAAATGGTGACCTCACTGAGGAAGTCTATATGACTGTACCTCCTGGTTTCACCAACACTCACACCAAAGGGAAAGTTTGCAAACTGAGGAAATCTCTATATGGCCTGAAGCAATCCCCAAGAGCATGGTTTGACAAAATTACTAACGTGGTTAAGGCTGCTGGATATCATCAGTGCAACTCAGATCACACCATGTTTATCAAAATAATCAATAAGAGAAGATCCATCCTTATTGTCTATGTGGATGATATCATCCTTACTGGTGATGACCCTGCTGAGATCCAAAAATTGAAGACCCTACTAGCACAGGTCTTCCAAGTTAAATATTTGGGCTACCTCAAGTACTTCCTTGGCATGGAAATAGCAAGAAACAGCCAGGATATCTCTGTCTGACAGATGAAGTATGTGCTGGACCTGCTGAAGGAAACTGGCATGCTAGGGTGCAAACCATCTATCTCTCCAGTAGACCCCTGTAATCCACTAGTGCATGGTAATATTGCTGTACGAAAGGAACAATATCAGAGGCTTGTAGGAAAACTCATTTACCTCTCCCATACAAGACCGGATATTGCTTATGGAGTCAGTCTTGTGAGTCAGTTCATGCACTGCCCTACTAAGCAACATTGGGATGCTGTTTCCAGAATACTGAGGTACTTAAAGTCAACTCCTAGCCAAGGCTTACATTTCACTAAGTCTACTGAGAGATCCATTAAGGTCTACACTGATGCTGACTGGGCTGGTTGCCACATAGACAGAAGGTCTACCACAGGCTATTGTTCATATGTGTGGGGTAATCTTGTCACTTGGAGAAGCAAGAAACAGCCTATTGTCTCTAGAAGCAGTGCTGAAGCTGAACTCAGGGCACTTGTTTTGGGCATCTGTGAAGCACTATGGCTGAAAAGAGTCCTTACTGAACTTCAGCAACCCCCTCAGCAACCTTTCATACTCTGCCGTGACAATAATTCAGCACTATGCATGGAAGAAGATCCTGTTCATCATGATAAGACAAAACATGTGGACATAGACAAACATTTCCTTAAAGAGAAGCTTGATGCCCAGATCATTCAACTTCAATATGTTCCCCCAGCAGCCCAGAATGCTGATATTCTCACAAAGGCCATTCCACCACTTATGTTCAGCAGACTGAGTCGCAATCTTGGCTGTATAGACATATACAACCCAGTTTGAGGGGGGGGTGTGGAATTATTACCTTATTAGTGTAATATCCCGGATTTTTCGACTTCTTAATTTATTGGTAAAGGATTCAAATAAGGATTTATTAATAATTAAGAAGGGATTTTATAATTATTTTATAATTCCTTAATTTTAATCCCTACCTTGGCAATTAAAAGCATCTTACTTCCTTTTCCTTTTCCCCAAAAAACACGTGAAACTCCCTTCCTCCCCTAGCCGCCGTCGCCCTCTTGTGAAGAGAAGGAGGGAAATCTCTCCTTCGTGTTAAGGAGTGTTGCTTCCGTCGTCGTTGTCGTCGGTAAGGGTTGTCGCCCTTTTCTTTTCCTACAATTCGAGCATGACGATCGGCCGGCCAAAGGCCATGGCCGATCCACACATGCGTGTGAGGGAGGGAGGATGTCGTTTTGGGGTTGTTTTGTTTGTTCATTGGAATTTTGTGGTAATTTTAGTACCTTTTCTTCTACCTATAGATATAGATTCGAGCTTCGTTGCGGAACGGTTCTAACTTAGTAAGGGCTTTCAGAAACGCAGCAGTTCCGGAAAGAATATTTCTATGTTTTGCTGTCAAGTTTTATTTAAGGGTGTCTACGCTTGGTTGTCCTGTTTCGGGGAGGTTATACGTTCGTAATAGTGTGTTGTTGTGTTGGTTAAGATCTATAGTTCATAAGATACTGTTGTATGGAGATTTCGGGGCATAAAATGTTGTATTTGCTGCTGTTTTGTTGTGAAACGGCTCGTAAATCGCGTGTAGAATTGTTAGGGTTCGAGATGAAACCAGTGTGGACGGGCGCCCAGGCCTTCGACGGGCGCCCGCTTTGATTTCGCCTCGCACGTCGCCTGGTTTACCTCGGACGGACGCCTGGAGGGTTGTTTTACATTCGTGATCTAACTGCGTTAGAGTGGACGGGCGTCTGGTTTTTACGGGCGCGTCGCCTGAAATAATTTCTTGGACGAAGCGTTTGGGTTACCTGGGCGGACGCCTGGAGGGGTCATTTTACATTCGTGATCTAATTACATTAAAAGTGGACGGGCGTCCGGACATTCTGGACGGGCGTCCGATATTTTGGGACGGGCGTCCAACAGAGTACTGGGACGGGCGTCCGGTCTTCCAAACGGGCGTCTGGTCTATGTTGTTTTACTTCTTTGGTAACTGTGGTTCAATCTCATGAATTTGTTTTGGAGTCATGTCTTGATGGGTCGTGGGTATTGACGCCACCGTGGGGATTTGGATTTTAGGCATTGAGGTTTGTAGACCATAGTGGTTGGGCGGATAGGTAGCACCCAAAGCCGGGAACCCGGAAGGTTTCCTTACGACTTCAATGACCTTAGCGTATTTGGGAGTTGCGACATTTGGTATGCTCGGGCCGGATAGGTAGCACCCGAAGCCGGGAACCCGGGAAGGTTTCCTTGCACCCCAGTACGCGATGGTCTATTTAATTAATGGTACCATTGGATGACCTTTAGGATCCTCCTCTATAGGGTTTACCCTTTTGAGGGATGTGCACATTCGGGACCTTTAGGTGGATAGTTGTGATGTATGGTATCCGTTATGGATTGGTCGTAAATTTCTATAGATTGGTTGAGTCCTTCATAAATTGTGGTACTTTTCATGGGTTGGCTTTACCTTACGATACTAGATTTATTCTTACTCAACTTTATAGTTGATGGTTTTGCTTTTGCTTGACCTGCTATGATCCATTTTTGGGAGTAGATTCTTAGCAGTGTACTTCTATGGATGTCTGCTTGTTCTTTGGGAGGTCGCGGGGTTTGAGAGCCACGTAGTCACAGTCACACGCTTGCATTTTATTTGGATTTCTTTCTTTTAAAAACCTTGAAATTTTGGATCATTCGCACATTTTCATATTTCTGTTGAGAGACTGTAATTACTTTAAACCTTTTTAATAATGAATGGTAAATGTTTATTTTCATCGTCATTGTGTGGAATGTTGCATGTTACCGCCACGATCGGGTGTCGTGATGAGTGGCACCACAGTAACCAATACCGGCGGCCGACGGGATTGGAAACCGGGGTGTTACAATTACTTATTACCTTATTGCCGTGTAATACAATTTACTTGTATACATTATTTGTAACATGACATATTAATTGTATTGTATAAACAATTAATATGACATAAAGTATATGATATAAAGTAACTATAGTTTGTCCTATTATGTAATAGGAGTATCTAGCCGCCCATAGCGTTAAATACCCTACTAGGACCTCTCACCTTCAAACTTGTATCTATTTATACTCTTTCATTTTATCATGAATAAACAAGTTGAGTTTACTCAAGTATTATTGCTTTCTCAAACTCTCTTCAATATATATATATATATATATAAGACCAAGACCACCCAAGAATAATTTCCTGATTCCGCCACTGCCCATGGCACCACATATTAAATTTTTAAATGATTAATCTACCAAGGTCACCACACCTATCAAATAAATCTAATTTACTATATCTATATTATTTTACTACTTCCAATTCTTTTATATTACACTAACATCCTTTCAACCATAAAATATTACATTTTTTTCTTCAACTTTCAACCCCATCTTCTCCACCTTCAACCACCCACCATCACCATTTCCACCATCTTTTATCATAAAAATCAATTTTATCATTATTTCTCAACTCATTAATTAAACCTACCATCTCTCCCAAATCCACTAGCAAAAATGCCCCAATAAGAAGCTAGCAACAAAGGCAACTCGCACATAAGCTCTGGCAACTGGGGACTCACAAATCAGCTTGCAACAAAAGGTCTTTATAACGTGTTATGATGCTTTTGTTTAAAAGAGATGGAGAATGAGGTGCTTACAAAAAATACGAATTCACTTTCCTGAAGCAGTGAAGCAAGTTGAGACTTGAGACATTCACCTTGTTCAGAAGTCCTCCTGGTTCCATTTTTTTACATAAATAAATAATTGATTTTGATACTTCAAATTTAAGAGCTTGGTGTGAAAAAGAGTTTGTGGGTCTCTAATTTCCTAATCAGTTTGTTTGTAGAACGAAAAAAATTGGAGGAGGAGATGGTTGGAAGGGGACGATAGGGCTGGGTTAATGGTGGTCGAGAGGAGTTGGGTTAGATATGATAGATGGAGGAGGGGTGGAAAGAAAGAGGGCGGCATGGCTGGTGGGTGGGTGGGGGGTAGGGGATTGGTGGTTGGAAATAAATTAGGAAGAAATTAAGGTTATGGTTCTATTTGTTTTGGCCGGAGTTTTTTTTGTGTGTTTTTTTTACATCACATCAATAATCATTTCTTACAATTCTCCCACCAATCAAATCATCAACTACAAATAAAAAAATATTAAATCATCTCTCATCATTTCACTTTATCAACTTTATTACCTTTTTACCATTATTTTATTCATTATTCTCACTACTAGAATTTTGCGATTTACCGACAAGAATTTTCATCGGTATTTCGTCGGTAAACCTTATTACCGACAAAACACCAATGAAAAACAAATTGTAGGTAAAAGTTAAGTTGGTAATTTAGAGGCGCATTTTCCAACGAGTTTTACTCACGTTTTACCAACAACATATTACAATGGTTTACCGACAGAGATTTCCTATGGTTTAACAATGAAGATCTCTGATGGTTTACTGACCCATATCTGCAACGTTGTAGTGACAAAATTTATAGATGATTTTCCGATGAAATTTGTCGAAATTTACTTATAATTTTTCGACAACATTTGCAGATGTTTTTCCTACGAAATTTATCGACGGATTTTCGACAAAATGTACTGATAATTTACCAATGTTATTTAACAACATTTTTCCGACAATATTTATAGGCGGTTTCACGATGAATTTTCGATGACAATTCCTAACGATTTCCATGCAATTTGCCGACAAAATTTACAACCATTTTTGTGGCTACATTCCGATAAAACTCACCAACCATTTCGCAACAAAATTTACCAACAATTTCGTGACAATACTTCTCAACCATTTTCCGACAATGTTTACCGATCATATTATGACAAATTTTATCAACAGTTTCCCAACAACATTTCCGATAAAATAAAATTCACCAACAATCTTTTTTTTGAATGACCAATTTTTCAGAAAATTTACGACCAATTTTTCAGAAAATTTTGTAACGAAAAATTGACCAAAAAGTTACCGTCAAAATGCATATATTTGTTTTATCATAGATCATCTTATTTAATAGAAATTAAAATCCTAAAAAATAATTTAACAATAACGCAACACCAAATTCAACTGTTAAGAATTTATTCCAAATAAATAACATAACAGAGTTGCATACATAAGTTATTAAAAAAAACGACACCAATAGCATTCAGATAGACAATGAATGCAACACCAAAACAAAAAAAGATAGAAAAAGAAAAATCCAGGACCCTTAATCATCATCACTTTCAGACTCATCGCTTTGTGGTACGGGTAATTGTGCAACAATTTTTGCAATCCTGGCAGTTTGATTTTGTTGTTCAATCATTCTCTCCTTCATTGTTTCCATATCTTCACGCAGCTTATGATTCTCTTGTGTTAATTGTGATACTAGCTCATCATGGTTCTCAAACGGTATAAATCCTGCACGAGACGACGTAGCAGCGCTATAGTGAGTAGATAGATTACCAAGACCCGTAATGCGTCCATTTCTTACACCGCCAGCACTCGTCACAAAGCCCTTATTCGCTTCCTTTAGAATATCATCCGGAATTCGAGTCCTCTTCCCAAGATATGGTAGGATGTTTGACACTTCTTCTTTGAACCTTTGCTGCAAATATAGAAGATCAAAACATGTTACTTTAATTCACTTAATTATGTAAACAGTTAAAATCTAAATGATACACCATATGTTACACAGATGAGTCTTTTACATTTATAAGAGTGTGTTGAAGAAATTATCACCTCAATATGTGCTGCCACTTCATCAATAGGTTTCTTATTCTTTTTATTTGAATGTGTATATGTAAATAGCTCTGCAGCAGCAACTTCACGCCCCAAAATATTATCCTAAAAATTATACAAAAATGACTATTAGTAATTGATACAAATAACAAAACACTTATTACTTGTCAACTTATGATGAACAAATATAGTAATGGTAACATGATTACTAAAACAATTATATTGATGTTTTGAAGAAATTTACCAGATATGTTTTTGTATCGTGCATTGACCTAGATCCACCCGAGTATTTGGCCACTGGTCGTCCCTCCTGCGAGATCTGCTTCCCATTGTTTTTATTTGCTCTGGATGCTTTCTTAAAGGTTTCACCTTTCCAATAATCTAACAAGTCATCAAAAACATTTTCTGGTATCCAATCAACTATTTCCTTTTGAGTTTCATAAATCTTGCGTGCTTCCCACAACAAATTACGTAGCCTCCTAGCAGCGCATGTTTCAAACACGTCTCTAATAGCTCCACTAACTTCTTCAGGAATGAAAAAATGTGACTGCAACAATCAAACAAATGAAGAGTAAAATATATGCCAGCCATAAAGTAAATTGATCAATTGTTTTTGTAGCCGAATTGATGATTATATACTTACTTTAAAGTGATTCCACCACAGTTCACGGTTGATCATCGGAACTGATTTGAACGAAGGCCAGCAACCATCATACTTTTTAGTGATTGTTTTCCCAATAATACGTACAGGCTTATTATCATCTGGCATAAAACTGCCTCGAAAAAGTTAAGAAAACTTTACTCATGTATTCAATACTTGGAGTGAGTTTTAGCAAAAATAATATATATATATATATATATTAAAATGAACGTAAACCAATGAATTAAAATTGCATAGGTTTGTGAAACTGTAAAACTATTGTTATGCTATGAAAAAAATGTTAATCACTATTGTTTTCAATTCAAATAAAATGTAATATCATTTGTAAACAAAATTTACTTAATCAATTTAGTAAAAGAATTTAAAAAGTTGAAAAGCAAATAATATTCTATATATTTTTGAATAGCAAATGACAATGATATTAAAAGATTGCAAATAACATTTCTACAATGTGTATACTTATTGCCCATCTCGAACCCATAGCAGCGGAAGATCACTTGAAGCTGTAGACAAAGGTGCGGCATGTGGTTGTGTAGATGAAGGTGCAACACGTGGTTCCGCAGACAAAGGTGTAATATGTGGTTGTTCAGATGATGGTGCAGTATGTGGTTGTGTAGATGAAGGTGCAACACGTGGTTGGGCAGACAAAGGTGCAGTATGTGGTTGTGAAAAAAATAGATGAACCGTCTTCATGATTAGTGTGCGGCAAGTCATAGGGGGTAAGTCTTGTTATGCCAATTGTTTGGGAGGGAGATGTGGTGGTATGCATGTGAGATGGTGTTGTCGAAAATGGATGTGAAGGTTGTGATGGAGATTCGGATGAAGGTGGCAACGAAGATGCCGAAAAAGGTGGAAACAATGATGCTGATGAAGGTGACAACGGAGATGCCGTCGGTGATGGAGATGCCAACAAATTGTTAGGAACTTGTGAAGACTCACCATCATTTTGCCTAGTCCGGGTCCTACGAGATGCTTTGTGTTTAGGCCCTGCCATGGTTACTAAATACAAAGAAAATGAGTCTCATAAACAATAATGATATTTACTCGTGTAATCAACTTAATTATGATAAAATGAATATAACTCATGAAAAATTGAAATGTGTTTTCAAAGTGAAGGATAACTTATAAACAGTAAACTTTTCTTGCTTCTAAACATATAATCTAATTTGTTATCAGAAATTTTTACTAAGGGCCTTCTTACATTGAACTAATAACATTACAATACAACAAACATATCATTTAGACGGTTCAATCCGAATCCTAACCCTCCACGCACAATTACAGATTCAATCCGAATGGCAATAAACATATCATTTCGACGGTTCCAATATCTATATCTATATATAATATATACACGAGTGAATTTGATCCAATTACCCGCTATTTGACCCATTATCCGACCCAAAACCCGGTTTTCCCCAAAAAAAAGAAATACCCAATTATGGTAAGTAGAATATCATTAATTAATTAATTACAGGATCTCAAAATTGATTCACAATTAAAAAAAAAATATTTACACACATGCTGATTAAAACAAACACACGCGTGTTATAATTACCTATTTATGCTCACGTTTTAATTACCATCAAAACGCTTTGAATTGCAATTTTCGACCTTTTTTCATTCAAGATATTACAAGTGGATCAATTGCTATATTCAGTTTGCAAGGGTGTTTTCATCATCTTCTTCATCATCATTAAGGTAATTCTTAATCAAATGCATGCATGTGTCACTACAAAAAAACAGCAGTTTTGCGACGGAATATTACCGTCGCAAACAAGGGTTATTCCGTCGCAAACCCTAGTTTGCGACGGATTTTCTTTGTCGCATTTTTTAGTCGCAAAACCCCAGTTTTGCGACGGGTTATCCGTCGCAAATTGTTTGCGACGGCTTTTGCGACGGATAATAACGTATTTTATTTTATTTTTTAATTATAATTTCCGTCGCAAAAAAAGGTATAGTCCGTCGCAAATAACAAATTCGACCAATTCAACCAATTCAACCAACATCCGGCTTTGCACATACTTAAGCAATTTCCTAACTTATCTAACTAATACACATAAGTAAGCATTTTCCTAACTTATAATTACAACACATATATATCTATAAATATATACTACATATGATACACTATATAAAAAATATAAAAAAATAACTATAAAAACCGGCAATCCAAGGTGCAAGGAACTACCCCTACCGCGCGTCTACCTCTACCTCTACCTCTACCTCTACCGACATCTATTTGACACGTAAAATGACGTTTATACTAATCTAAATGCAATTATAATAAAAGGCGTTTATACTAATTAATAATATGTGCAAGGAAAGCGAGATTTTCTCAGAGATCTCGTAACTCACGGGTTTGCAATAGATCCCCAACTATTGAGATTTGTAGTAGCACCTCTAACTACACCGACCTCAAGCAATTTCTTTGTTTGCTAAGCCGAGTAACTACAACACCTTCTTCGAAACTGTAAAAAGTGCGACAAAGTAAGTGGACCCGCCAAAAAAAAGTTAGGTAAGTATAGCCGCACACCAAATTGCGTTTTCTTTATATGGTTGGAAAGCTCAGAATGCAAGCTACAAAACGCATATTTCAGATCTCATTTTCATCCATCACACATCACACACCATGTCAAACAAAAACGCATCGGATATTGAAAATCTGTTTTACAGCTTTCGATGTGGTTTTGTGTCGAACTTTGAGTACCCTATACTACTTGGAATGAGCTGAATTTTTGATGTGTTATATATTGCATATAGGGGTACATTTTTCATTGAGAAACCATTCTGGTTTGAGGCCTTTATAATAGTTAAAAGTTGGTCACAAACTGCTTAGTCAAAACTGTCCGGTGGGAGCTAATTAGGGTGTGTGGTGTTTTTGAATGTCGGGTTGAAGCCCAAACGAGCTGAAAATTTAAGGGATTATAATTCAGAATATTATGAGCATTTTATCTTCTTAGACCAACTGATTTTGAGTTCGTTCGATAGTAAGAAAGTGAGATAAACATAGGTCAAAAGTTCATCAAAAAACTTCGACAAGTATCCAAACCAATGTATCCTAAAAGGCAACACAAATAGAACGAATGACAATCTAAAAAAACTTCAACAAGTATCCAAACCAATGTAAAACTCGATTCAAAAGGCCCAGATTAGCTTTGCTAATCATCAAATGTGGCTAAACACACACTTTATACACTAGAAGATTATAAGACGCTTTAGGTGATTCAAAGAACAATAGATACCTACAAGATTTCATATATAATCAACAAAGACCGATTGTAAATTGATTAACACCACCACCACCACAACACCTAAACCGCCACAATACAACACCAATCCAAGATCAATGACCAACACCACACCCAACCATCATCCAAAATCTAACACAAAACAATCACGAACAAAAACAAAACATATAACGAGTCAATTGAAGTCCAAATCGAGTCAAGAGATGAATTGGACAAAAATTAAAAGCCCTAAAATTCAAAATTGAGAAGTTGAGTAGTCAGACTTACCAAATTAGGACCAAAACGAGGTGTAGAAGGGAGGTGGAGATGGTCGTGGAGGTGTCTCGTGGGTCTTGGAGGTGGTGGAGAGCGCGGCCGCAGGAGGAGGAGGTGGAAGTCAGAAAGTGGGTGTGGTGGCTGGTGTGGTGGGTTGAAGGTGGAGGTGGAGACGCAGGCAGCGGGAGGAGGAGAGGAGGATCAGAGGAGAGAGAGGAGAGGAGAGAAGCTAGCGGCAAAGCGGCTGAAAAAGTATGCGAATGAAGAAGAAGAAGAAGAAAGAAGAGGACCCGATTTTAATTTAGGTCACATTTTGCGACGGAATTTAAATTCCGTCGCAAATTTTATCTAAATTCGAATAATAAATAATTTTATAAAATTTTATTGAAGTCCGTCGCAAAATAATAAACCTTCCGTCATAGGGGTCGCGGCATTTTGCGGAATTTAAATTCGTCGCAAATTTTATCTAAATTGAATAATAAAATAATTTTATAAAATTTTATTGAATAGTCCGTCGCAAAATAATAAAAATTCTGCCGCAAAATTGCCCGCCAAGTGGAAAAATCGGTCCCGCCAAGTGTCCCGTCGCAAACATTAAAATATCCGTCGCAAACGTAAATTTGCGACGGAAATAAGGTCCGTCGCAAAAAATCCGTCGCAAAACTGCTGTTTTTTTGTAGTGTGTTTTAATTAAATTATATATAATCAAATGCATGCATGCATGTTCTGTTTATGATAGTATATTGTCTATATACTCAGTAATTGCTATTTGTGTTTTAATTTTATTTGTGGTTATTATTTTTGTGTTTTATTTTTGGTTGTTGTTTATTCCTGATTGACAGGTTTAAAATTCATGGGATGTTCGATGTGATCATACCGTCTGCATTTACAAGATTGAAGGATTCTTAGGTTGCGCTATCATTTTTTTAATCTATTCGATCAGGTATCAATTTTTTTTATCCATCGCATTATATACGTCTGTCTGGCTACTTTGACACTACATGTTCATCTGTGGTTGCACCACGTTCTAGATTCCAGATCAAGTTTGAGATCGGCCAACATATACGTTATTTTTAATTGAAGGTTCACCACCATTCCCGTTGTTCATTTGTATCATTTTTATACAAATTTTTATCGAAAAAACGATTTTAAATTTTGTTGAAATGCATGGGTATGTGTTTAGGTATTCACAATTTCTGTTAATTGATTATGATGTCATCAAGTATGTTTAGGTAAAAGCATCCATTCTTTAAGTAAAAATGAAAATATAAAAAACTAAATAAATGTCAAAAAAACAAATAGGGAATAAATTCGGCCGTAATTAGAAATATCATTTAAAATTTGATTTTTCTTATAAAAAATAGGGAATATTTTGCATCTAATTCCATCAAATATTGAATTTAATGCGAAATATTATTGCATTAAATTATAATATTCAAATATTCTTAAAAATTAAATTTATCTCATTTTCCTATCTTATTTCACATTAAAAATAACTAAATTCAAAACCTACCATAATTATAGTGAACAAATCCGCTCACAATCTTCTAATTTTTTGGAAAAAAAAGCTCATCATTGTTACAATTACAGATACTATAATTAGAAAAATTATTTAAAATTTGATTTTCCTAATAAAAATAGGGAATAAATCCGGCTCATATTAATGCTAATTATTCTTACATTAAATGTATTTTAAAAAAATAATTATATTCAAATTCTCTATTTAAAAAAATATTCATAAATTTATGTCATATCTGGCAATTTAGCCGTCTCAAAATTTAAAAAAAAAAACAAACCTACCATAATTACATAATTCACCTACCCTAATTATAAAAATCATTTAAAATTTTATTTTCCTAACAAAAATATGTAATAAATTCGACCATAATTAGGAAAATCATTTAGAATATGATTATTATAATAATAATAGGGAATAAATTCATCCATAATTAGAAATAACATTTAAAATTTGATTTTCTTAATAAAAATAGGGAATATTTCGCATTAAATTCAATCAAATATGGAATTAAATGTGAAATATTTTTTATTTAAGTTATAATATTCAAAAAAATATTAAATCAATTTTACCAATTAATAAGAAAATATATTAACATTAAATTAAATTCAAAAAGAAAATATTCATGCATTAAATTCATCCCTACAAATTAGATACCTCAATTAATGCTAAATATTGCACCATTAAATTATGTTTTATTTTTAAAAAAACATAATTAGGGATATTTTTCACCTGAATAATTATTTAGATATTAAATACATCATATATAAATGTCATTATTACAATAACCGCATACCATAATTAGAAAAATTATTTAAAATTTGATTTTCCTAATAAAAATAGGGAATAAATCCGGGTCACATTAATGCTAATTATTCTTACATTAAATGTGTTTTAAAAAAATAATTATATTCAAATTCTCTATTTAAAAAAATATACATAAATTTATATCATATCTGGCAATTTAGCCGCCTCAAAATTAAAAAAACAAAAAAAACAAACCTACCATAATTACATAATTCACCTACCCTAATTATAAAAATCATTTAAAATTTTATTCACCTAATAAAAATAGGTAATAAATTCGACCATAATTAGAAAAATCATTTAAAATATGATTATTCTAATAATAATAGGGAATAAATTCATCCATAATTATAAAGACATTTAAAATTTGATTTTCTTAATAAAAATAGGGAATATTTCGTATTAAATTCAATCAAATATGGAATTAAATTTTAAATATTTTTTATTTAAATTATAATATTCAAAAAAATATTAAATCAAATTTACCAATTAATAAAAAATATCTTAACATTAATAAATTCAAAAATGAAATATTCAGACATTAAATTCATCCCCTAAAAATTAGATACCTCAATTAATGCTAAATATTGCTCAATTTAATTATGTTTTCATTTTTCAAAAAACATAATTAGGGATATTTTTCACCTCAATAATTATTCAGACATTAAATACATCCTATATAACTGTGATTATTACAAAAACCGCATACCATAATTAGAAAAAATATTTAAAATTTGATTTTTCTAATAAAAATAGGGAATAAATCCGGCTCACATTAATGCTAATTATTCTTACATTAAATGTTCTTTAAAAAAATAATTATATTCAAATTCGCTATTTAAAAAAATATTCATAAATTTATGTCATATCTGGCAATTTAGCCGTCTCAAAATTTAAAAAAAAACAAACCTACCATAATTACATAATTCACCTACCCTAATTATAAAAATCATTTAATATTTTATTCTCCGAATAATAATAGGTAATAAATTCGATCATAATTGGAAAAATCATTTAAAATATCATTATTCTAATAATAATAGGGAATAAATTCATCCATAATTAGAAAGAACATTTAAAATTTTATTTTCTTAATAAAAATATGGAATATTTCGCATTAATTCAATCAAATATGGAATTAAATGTAAAATATTTTTTATTTAAATTATAATATTTAAAACAATATTAAATCAATTTTTAACAATTAATAAAAAAATATCTTAACATTAAATTAAATTCAAAAAGGAAACATTCACACATTAAATTCATCCTTTACAAATTAAATACCTCAATTAATGCTAAATATTGCTCCATTAAATTATGTTTTTATTTTTCAAAAAACAATTTTTCTAATTATGGTATGCGGCTCATTTAATACCAAATATTCTTACATTCAATTCTTTTTTTTAACATTGCACCGATTGTTTTTTTTTTTAGTTTTTGAATTAACTTTGTTCGGTTTTGTTTTTGCGCTTTATGTCATTTAATGGGAAATATTCTTGCATTAAATACATCCCATATAAATTATTCACTCCAATTAATACCAAATATTCTTACATTAAATTAAATGTTCAAAAATACCTAAATTAAAAAATGGAATTTAATGCGACATATTTTTACATTAATTTATAATTTGCGAAAATGATAAATTATTTATTCTAATTAATGAAATATAATTCTAACAATAGATTACAATGTAAAATGATTTTACATTAAATTATATTTTGAAAAATAACAATATTCACGTTTTCCAATTAATTCAAAATATTCTTAAATTAAAGTTATTCCCTGCTAAATAGTCGCTCCATTTAATAGCAAACATTCATACAATCAATTATATTTTCAAGAATAACTTACTTCAAATATTTGCAGTGTAATGCAAATGTATTTAGATTAAATAAATATGTCATTCAACGTGAAATATTCTTATATTAAATTACATTTTGAAAAGAAAAACAATTTCAAATATGTCAAAAGATAATAATCCTGTAAAACTATTTTAAATATATATGGATCATAAATAAATTCAAATATGTCAAGAAAAAAAATCATTATGTATAAATTTTTGAAAATAACTAAATTCAAATATGCCAATTAATACGATATATTCTTAAATCAGGTAATTTGCTATGCATTAGCCACATCATTTAATGATGTGGTGGGTATAATAGTAGAGCGTATTTGAATAAGGTTGGGTAGTGGGTAAGGTATGGTATAATGAGGGGTGGGTAGGGTATGGCAGGGTGATGGGTCAGGTAGTGTAGGGTGAGGTAGTGGGTAGGGTAAGGGTGGTGGTGTGTGGGGTAGGGTATGGTATAGTAGGGAGGTAAGTTGAAGTGGTGGGAAATGTAGTGTTGCTAGGATAAGGTAGGGTAGAGTAGAGTAGGGTAGGTTGGGGTAGTGGGTAAGGTAAGGTAGGGTAGTGTGGTGGGTAAGATAAGGTAGAGTGTAATGGTGGGTAGAGTAGGGTAGAGTGGGTAGGGTACGATGGGGTAGGTAAGGTGAAGTGGTGGGTAAGGTAGGGTTGGTATGGTAGGGTAGGGTAGGCAGGGTAGAGTATGGTATGATAGGTTGGGGTAGTAGGTAAGGTAAGGTAACGTGGTGTGGTGGGTAAGATAGGGTGAGAGTGGAATGGTGGATAGAGAGTAGGGTAAGGTTGGGGTGGTGGGTAGGGTAGGGTAGAGCGGTGTGTGGTGGTGGGAAAGGTTGGGTGGTATGATGAGTAAGGTAGGGTGGTAGGGTATGGTGGGTAAGGTAGGGTTGGGGAGGGTTGGAGAGGGTTGAGTAGTGTAGGATATGTTGTGGTAGTGGGTAAGGTAAGGTATGGTGGAATGGTAGATATGGTGGGGTTGGGTGGTAGGTAGGGTACGGTGGGGTGGTGGGTTGGGTAGGGTAGAGAATGGAGGGGTGGGGAAGGTAGGGTGGTATGATGGGTAATGTAGGGTAGGCTAGGGTTGGGGTTAATGAAAATGGAGCAGAGTAGGTAATGGGTAAGGTAGGTAGGATGTCGAGGGTAAGATATGGTGATATCAGGTAGGGTGGTGGGTAGGGTATGATAGCAGTGGGTAGTGCAGGGTAAGATGGTGGGTAAGGTAGGGTGAAGTGTTGGGTAAGGTAGGGTTGGGGAGGGTATGATAGGTTGGGGTAGTGTGTAAGGTAAGGTATAGTGGTGTGGTGTGGTGAGTAAGATATGGTAAAGTGGAAAGTTGGATAGGGTAGGGTTGGGTGGTGGTAGGGTACCGGTGGGGTGGTGGGTTGGGTAGGATTAGAAAGGAAGGGGTTGTGGGAAGGTGGGGTGGAATGATGAGTAAGGTAGGGTAGGGTAGGGTTGGGGTGGATGAAAGTGGAGTAGAGTAGGTAATGGGTAAGGTAGGTAGGATGTCGAGGTTAAGATATGGTGATATCGGTAGGGTAGGATACGGTGGTGGGTAGGGTATGATATCGGTGGGGTGGCCGGGTGGAAGAGAGATAGGGTGTAATGGGGTATGACGTAGACTACTCACCCTTCGCCTATATCATATACGTTATGAACCATATCATACCCTACTCAAGCCAACCTTAATTCACTACATTACTCTATCAATCACTCAATGTGTCATCTTTTATATAATTTGTTTAATTCCAATCTCGCATATTCTATTCAATTCAATTCTGCAGTAACAAATATGCCAATAAAATCTTTTTTTCATCCTTAAAAAATTCTTCTATTGAAATATTCGTTCTTCTCAGTGCAATGCTAAAAGCGATAATATAACCACAATTATTGGCATCAGTATAATTTTTGAACATGTTGTGTGGTCTGTTTTTGATTTTATCTGAGGTAATCATATTGTCATACGTCCCCGTGCAATGCACGGGTTTATGACTAGTATATATATATATATATATATAGAAATGAGTTCATATACATACCTATTGATCCATGCTTATCAGACATACTACTAAAATAGTGCATCCGATCACTATTTTAGTGCACTGGTTATTGTTTGAGTGCACCTAGTTAATGAAGCGGGAAATCTGCTATTAGGTAATACTAGAAACCTAACTAGAAACCTCGCTTCCTCAATTTGTAGTTGCAATCAAACAATAATTGTGTGCACTAAAATAGTGATCGATGCACTATTTTAGAAGTATGTACGATAAGCATGGATAGTATGGTATGTAGGGAACCCAACCCTATATATATATATATATATATATATATATATATATATATATATATATATGAGCACGACCTTGAATCCGACACTAACAAAAAAAAAAGATCCATATTATTTTATCCTATCAAATCTACTGATCTCATCCATTTCATCCAATAAAATCTAGACAATTGGAGAAGATGCCTATTTAGTTTTGAATAAAAATACATACCAGAATTGATAGTTTGCACGATTCAACTTTACTGGAATCAAATAAACAGTTTATTAAATAAATAAGAAATTCACCTTGAAATAGAGAGATGGTGGATGGAACGAAAGTGGAAAGAATGGCAGAGTTCGTGCAACTGATAATGAGTATGGGGAGAAAGGGGTATTTATAAAAAAAAAAAAATTAGGTCTGAAAGGAGGGTATTAAAAATTGGAATATGAAATTTAGGCGTTTAATCTCTGAAAATCAATTTAGGCGCTTAATGTTTTAGCCGAAAGTAGAAAATTTAGGGAGGGAATTTTAATATTAAGCGGGATCGGAGAATCTTTATTTTTATTTTTATTTTCTTTGATGTAGGGATCAGAGGAAATCTAGTGAACCTAATTCGAATTGATTTATGAGTAAAAATGAATTTAAATATTAAATGTTATCCAACTAAACAGAATTATCATATTCTGTGATGAAGTCCATTTTTTAATTTTCATCCTTAAAATAGTTATTTTTCATATTTTTTTTTTCTAATAGACATACTTGACCATGGACTATACAATATATCGTAGCTCTATATATAATACATCTTATAAGACTGTATACATATATTATGGTATACAATATAGTATATTATATGTATAGTATATTCATATATATTTAATGTATTTTGAGAATAATTATGTGTAATATAAATGGAGTTCACAAGATGCGGTTTTGAGGATTTTTAAAACCAAACCAACTATTTCGGTTTGAAAAATGTGAAACCAAAACAACTCTCGTTAGTGTCGGTTTGGTTCGATTCGGTCTTAAATTTCTTCGGTTTCGTTAGGATTGGTTTGTCGGTTATACTACAAATACCTCCGTAAATTAAATGTCGTATGTGTATAATAACACATATTTACCCGATGATAGACAAATTTATTTCTATTTAGTTATTTGGCTTATTATATCATTACATTCTATTCAATAAGTACTAAATCGCATTCGTAAAGAAAGAAAAACATGATGAGGTAAGTGACTTGAGAATGCCTAAGGAGGTCGCCGGTTCGATTCTCCTCTGAGGCGCCATGTTGAAAGAGCTCTTGGCCAGGCCTTAACCCTGAGTAAGAGTCAGACTCTGCAGGCACGACCCGGACCGAACTCCAGATTAGTCAGACCAGTTGGTTTCGGATACCGGGAGCTTTGAGCCAAAAAAAACATCATTTTAAAAAAGTGCAGTCATAAAGATGTATAAGTCAATATGTGGATATAATCATATAAATGAATCATAGATTACATATATACATACATGTGTATATATATATATATATATATATATATATATATATATATATATATATATATATATATATATATATATATATTTATATGAACATCGATTCCGTTCGGTTTTTTTCGCTTTTAACTTTTGAAAACCAAAACCAAAACAATTCAAGTTGGTTTGGATTGGTTTTCTTTTCATCCAAGACTTTTGAAAACCGACCAAATCAAGCTCTAAAGAATCTATAAAAAAAGTTCCCGATAGCCCTTTACTTCATCAGAATCCCGTTTTCGGAGTTGTGAGGAAGAGTTTGCTCGCTGAACTGAGGAAGCCTCTCGATAAGGCGCACTAGTTGTACACAGGACGAGTCTGGGCAACCCAAGACAAGCTCTTAACAATCCAGTACAACTAGCCCGTTAACCGATCACTATGTACTCGTGGTTAAGCGGACCTGATTTTATGTCCAAGACGCGTTTAATCGTGTCCGGTGCGAGTCTGCAAACCAGAGCATTAGTTTCAGAGCAGGTCCTGATCAAAAAGCAGTTTCGAGGTTATGTGTTTAGGACATGTTACCAGAATAGTTTCATATTAGAAAGTGATTCTATGTATCATTGGCTCGCTAAAACAAGAGCCTCACTCGGTTAAGCGACCCACAAAACCCTATATTGGCCTTTTGTTTGTTCTGTGTTCTCTCCAGTGTTTTGAGTAAATTATTTATGTAGTGGTTATGTTTCTGGTTATGTTTTCATGTTCATACTAGGGATATGATGGTAGTTCAGTGTTTCATACGACCTTTGTATGTTCCCGTAGGTTAGACATGGCTTTCATCACGATCTTATGTACCCCTATGTGCTTTACTTGCAAAATATTTACCCACGATATGTTACAAGAGGGTCTATGTCCCGAGTCTTACACTTGTTTTCTTCTATGTGAATCTTTAATTACTCCGATATGACACGAGGCGTATATGGGAGTTAAGCAATATGTATACCCAACAATAATGTATATCATATCTCTGATGATTTGATCATGCAATAACAAATCATATATATGTGTATATATATATATATATATATATATATATATATATATATATATATATATATATATATATATATTGTGGCAATAAGTAATTTATCTCGTGTGGTTTGCCAAAGTGACATCAATAAATTTGTATAATAAAATGATATAAAATGTACTAAATAAATATAGTATATAAAGTAGGTAACAATAAGAATACAAATCAAAGCACTAAAGCCACATCAGGCTTAAAAAACAAAATCAGAGAGAAAACCAACATCTCTTATGAGAGAGATTGCAATTGTATTTCAGGGTAGCCACAAAGTGTAAAGGAAAATGTGAAAAGGCTTCATGTTCCTTCAAAATTACCCTCGGCACTAAAATAAAGTCCAGCATCCAACAACGAATCCCTTAATATTTCACAATTAGTGTGATAATAAACAACGAACAACAAAAGTAGCTCATCACCAAGGAGGACCTCATCTCATCATTAGTAAAGAAATTTCTAATATGAAACCAGTATAGGAATGAATACCTGTAAAAAAAAGTGCGACGGTGAGAAAATAGAAATAGAAATAGAAAGAAAAAGAGGGCATCAAAGCAGCAAACTAACCACAACAACCATATGTTAATGAAAAGAACCTTGATGCACAATATTTTTTTCATCCAGACTTTCATACTCAATAAAAAAGAAAAGACCAATGACTGCATCGACACTGAAAAGTAGAACATTACACTTAATTCATAAAAGAACATAAACACCACGGATAACACTTCTTGAAAAGAAAAAATTATACTCAAACATGACACAAAATAATAAGAATAAAATATTGACAAGCTATACATAAAGTTGATGGAACAGAGAATTAAGAAAATAGAAAATAAATAATTTCCTATTAATAGCACCAATCAGTATGTATTACACAAAGCAATGCATAAATGAGCTACCTAACGAAGAAAACAGAAAAAACAAAAGTAATAACATGCATTCAATAAGGAAGGAGCAAGAAATCATCAAAGTAATTACGTTAATATCACCAAAAATCATCCCAATAGACCTCGTCTGTAAGGAGGATATTTTTACACCATCATTCCCATATGGAAGGAGGCGATATTCCAATTATGAGAGTTAACCAACTATATGATGAAAAATAGCTCAATCAGCGTTTATTGTCGTAACTAAAATTTTCACATTGAGTTGCGTTTACTAAAATTTTCACTCACATTGACAGAAACAAGAAAATAAGAATCACACTGAATGAAATTTACCTATCATGTTCAATTATCGTCCTCGTCCACGTAGATTTCCTCATCAATATTATCTTCATCATCAGTATCCTCATTTTCAGAATCATGGCACATGTCAATATCCTCTTCCTCTTCATATCTTCTTACTAGGCCCATGTCTACATCAACCAAGCTTCCAGATGAATCATTAAGAGGGAGAGTTGTACCATTTTCCTCAACTACAATAGGAGCCAAGTCTGAAGTATCCTCCTGATATGGTGCATCAACAACGTCCAAATCAATTTGACCTCGTGCTTTTATTGGAATAGCTGCTTGCCAACCATCCCGAACTCTCTTAGTTGAAGGATAAGGGCAATAGTAAACTTGACAAGATTGCTCCGGAAAAATAAAAGGTTCATGATCGCTTCTTCGCCATTTCTTTGCAAGGTTTACCTCCACCAAACTATTAAATTTACGATGTGTGCGAACGCCATCAATAGGATCAAACCATTCACACTTGAACAACACAAAACTGACGTTTAAAGACCCTATATAAGACAATTCAATAACTTCAAGCAACCGTCCATAATAGTTGAATCCATGCCCGCCGACATGATTCCCTTTCACAAGTACTCCACAATTGTTTGTGTTCTTATGTTTATCATAGTCCACGGTATGAAAAGAAAAACCATTCACATTGCATGCATCATACGATGTTACCTTCCTTACCGGACGAAATGAGATTTCACGTACATATGGATCAGTGACATTATTTTCTAGATTTTGAACCTTCAAAAATAAAAGGTTAAGGACAATTAATATATGAATAAATTCTACATTCAAAAAAACAATGCTCACATAGGACGAAAACCATGCTGCATAATCTGTATCTAGTAATCGACTCTTTGATGATTCATTTGTCACTCTTTGCTGCGCTTCCATATCTGCAACTATCCTTATCCTTTCCTTTGTACCTTTTCACCCTTCAACATTTCTATTCTCTCACCATTCTGCCTCACAGTTCACATTTCTAACCATTCTTTCATCCCCTCTCTTTCTTTCCATCTATTTCACTCTCCCACCCTAACCCAATCCCTTAACCAATACCCACCCAACACACAATTTCTTACCCACCCTTAATCTTTTCTTACCATCCTTCAATTTCTTTTTCTCAACCCAACACACTCTAAACCTCCATTTTGTTTACAAAATACCTTTGTGTTGCGGAATTTGAATATTGCTAAGTTTTAATGATTATCTTTTTGGTTTTCATGATCCTAGCTGGGGTAAGTGTAGCTCTGAACCCAGCTAGATTTTAAAAGTTTTTCGTTCGATCAAACTACAACTTATCTTTCTACCGGAAGTTTTAAATTTCACACATTTACGCCTATTCCGGCATTTCTAGATGATAAGTTTTGTTCTATACTATCACACATATCCGACCTTGTTGATTACGGTTAGGAATTTTACGTGATACATTGGGTTATTAGTAATTTCGAGGAGAAGCTACATCTCCCTAAGTTGTTGATATCCAATCCAAGCGTGAAGAGTCTGCGCCGAGTTTCTGATCCTATCTTCTCCTCACATGTCACATTGAATCTGTTATACCTTACCAAGTTTCTCTGGATTGCATGGTTAATCCAGTCAACCTCATGTTCTCCCACATGGGGTAATGCTTTTTGATCTTTGTCTTCTCCACCCGGTTTTAAGAATATTTAAGTGGTGGAGATTATAGATGAAGATTACCATCTTTAGTTGCTTGTTTGTCTTTCTTTCTATTTAGTATTTTTCTTGTTGCGTCTGAACGAGTAGTTTTAACTCTTTGGTTTTCCTTGTCATTGGTTGTATGGAATAAAGTGGCTTAATTTGTTTTTGGATATTTTGTATCTAATTACTGCCACATTATTTTATAACTTCCATTGACATGTTATTAACGATTTCGTGGAGTTTCTGTTTGGTTTGCTTAAACAGGTTTTCACTTGCTTCTCCACGATGTGCTCCGATGATCTGCATCTACTTGAGAGCCGTTTCCAGAGCTAAGTCTTTTTCTTAAATTCTCATTTTTATTTGTCATTGGGGACAATGACATGTTTAAGTGGGGGGTAGTAGACTTAGCTATGATATGTTATAATTGAAAATTGAATGAAACGGTGAAAAAATAAAAAAAAAATTTGCATAAATGCCATATTATTTATCTCGTACCCTTAGAATTGTGAGTTCCTAGCTAAGAATTGATAGGAAAGGAACCAAGTTGCATGAGTACGTGATCATTTTATAGTTATGTGAATGTAAATTTAAGGATATTCATGCCGATTGTTGCAAGTAGTTATTTATTATTCGATTACTCAATCTTTGGATCGAGTTTATCGCACGAATCATAATAACTGAAGAAATTATGTGTACATTGCGTAGATGATTGGTTATGTAGACTTAGTGTCGATATTTATCTGCTGATGTATTCCTATCTTCTGGCCATCAAAGCGGAGTAATAAGCTTGAGAATTATCTGTGTTTTGACAATAAGTTAAACACTGAGCTTGTAGTAACATTACCAAAGTAGCCTCGCGCTTGTGGTAATATTCATGTTATTGACAAATCTGTGAAAGGGGATTCTTGCAATGCATACTTTACTTTTAAAGCAAGTTTCTTTCTTGAGATGTGTTAATACTTGAAGATATGAAAATGTGAAAAAAAAAATTCAACTTTTTAAGAGGCTTCGAGTATTTTTCTCGGTCTCCAAGTCCAAAAACTTTCTAGATGACGCTCTTTCTTATTGTACCATGTCTTTACCCATTGCGAGGCTTAAGAAGTGGGAATGCTGATGTTGGTAGGTTGAGATTACGAAGTTAGCATTAACTCTAATCTTGCTTCGATTATATAAAACTTAATGCACATGCACACATCACTTCGGTTCATAGAGAGTAGTGAATAATGGATATCTTATGAGCATGACTGGTATGAGTTGACTCGAGCTTCTCGCGTAAGTATGATTTGACCATGGCAATTGTTTTCTTGGGGAATGACTTATTGATGCTTTGTTCGGGACGATCAAAGTCTAAGTGGGGGGTAGTTGATGACGGTCAAATTATACCCGTAAAAGTCATCAACGTTGACCTTAAATCGAGATTAATAATATGTATTTTATATTAAATCACATGTTTATATGTATTATTGAATGTTTTGTGATTTATAAAATATAATTTGGTATTTATCCATTTTTTATTGGTATTTATCTGTTTTTATTTATAAATCGGTATTTATCCGTTTTTATTATATTTATCCTTTTATTTAAATATGATTTATTTTGGGATAAATATCTATTTTGCAGATATGGATAATTATGGAGGATAAATACAAGTGGAAGAATTAAATCTCAAGATAAATCAAAGGAAATTCAAGATAAATATCGGATTAGCACGAAAAGATCGGATAAGCATGACAAAAGACTCCAAGATGGCGCCAACTTTGAGGATATGCATGAAGGGGGGGCACACTTCATCTTTTCTTGATCGACCGAGAGTTATCTCTTATTTGTTTTGACATTTTGAAGTATATCTCTTAATTAGCTTGAACTCCTATAAATAAAGGCATACTATACACGCCATATACACACTTCTTTACATAATACATTTTTTTGTACACTTCTCAGTTTATAATAAAATCTTCAATTTTTCTTAGAGCAGTTTTTATGCAAGATCTGCAGTAATGTAAGTTCTTGTATTTATTTGTTCATCGTTCTTTGTAATTACGGCCCCAATTATTGTTTATCGTTTGAGGTTGTTCGTTCTTCACCGGACGATGTAGATCTAAGGATACGATATGAGGCAGTGGGGATTCCTTGTCTATAAGGATCCAAACGCCCAGATCTGTTATCCGGAGACCTATAGATGACTTTGGTATGATCGACAATCGTGTTTTTAGGAGATCTATATAATTGCTTTATGAATCTCTATTTTATCCGTTACGTATGTAGAAACACTAAGATTTAGGTTTTCGCTGCGTCATTAATTTAGCCACATCTTTATGGTGTGATTGTCCACCCAGAATTTCTTATCTTAGTAGGTATGGCTACGGCTACGTTGCTCGTCTGTTTTAATCAGCGTAGTATTAGGAAATACCAATATAGGGCTCCTAGGTCGGCTCATGAATTGATCTTCCGGGACTTTCAGCGAGATCTAGATCTGTTCTGTATTCGGGAATTGCTAGCACCTAGTTATACGTACATCGTAGATTAACATGATACCTAAAAGTTAGTGTTAATGGGATGGAGACTGATGCGATCGCTTAGGAAGTACGCCTGAACAAAGGAATGTTGCCTAGGTGAGGAATACGGTTAATATCGGCATCCCTAGCTTTGTAAGCGTGCAAGTCATATGAGATGGAGGCCAAAAAAACGAAGTCACGTGATGTAGCATAGTGATCTGGATGGCCTACCCGGAGCTAGATCTAGTTTAGGGGATGACTCCCGTAGCCACTATAAAAGAAATACGATCGGATTAATAGTTGTTGAGTCTAGCTTAATTATATAGAATCTCTAGATCCAAACGATAACATGATAATTGGGGAGGTTAATTACGTTATGTGTTGTGTCGAGTCGTGTCATTTACCTTTCTTGTCTTTTGTTGGTCGTAGACCGCTTTTGTGTCCTTGACATGAATGATTAGTTGTTTGTATATAAATGATCCATAATTTGGTTCCCTGTGGGATCGACCTTGATTCGCTATAGCTATACTACGATGGACCTAGTCCTCTTGCTAGTATTGGTTTATGGTGGTCAAGTATTTTATTATCACTTGATCTATGTCATCACTATGCAAATAAAATTTAAAGTAGACATACTCTTGGTAAGAGTCCAAATTTTGGGTGTTAAGTAAGACAAATAGATGCGCTGCATCGTACTCCGTTTCCTCTAGATAACGTTCCTTTGATTTCTTGTGGTAAGGGCATGCCAATAGAGATTTTGAATCAACAAGATAACTCTTCTTATTGAAGTAATATGAGCAAAACGTTGACGTCTCCTCAATGATATAGTCGCTTATTATGGACCCCTCCACTCGGTTTTTGTTCTTCACCTTCATCTTCAAATGATACAAATATCGCTCAAATGGAAACATCCAAATGATATTGCACGTGCCCTCCCATTAGTGCCTCAGATGCCATATGAATAGGTAGTGTTAGGTGTGATGCCCGAAAGACAATTTTGTAATTGTTTTATTTAATAAATGAAATGATATTGTTATTCATATTTATTATTCTCATATTCACCGATGTGACAATAGTAATTACACTACGTAAAACCCTAAAGTATATCGTTTATGTAATCACTTAACTCAAATGTATGGTATATACACGGGAGGATTGAGTTAGTGAAGATGTACTTAAAATACAATTAGCCCGTAGTGAAGTTAATCGAGAGTATCGGGTCTCTCCTTTAACGTACTATTAATGCGCCTAGAACACAATAGGTGTGATAGTCCTATCCGGACTTTCGGTTAAGAGAACCTAATGGGGCATTTATATATGATAGATATATCATATAGGGCTGGACCGATTTGATTAGAGTTCTCGATATAATTCCGTAATCGAGAAGTCTTATCGAATCAATGGATGATCATATTTATGGATATATCTTAATCTTGAGGTGATCACACCAACCGCTTGAATCGGTATGAAGTTTGACTTGACGGTTAAGGATTACACTGAGTCTGTGGTCTGAATTACCCCATCTTGGCATTATACTGGATTGAGTGAGTAGTCTGTGTTATCACAGATACGGAATCCATTCCTTCCATTTATGGAAGTAGATAGACAGTTCTCTTATTTGTTAATCCTAGAAACTGATCGATCGCGCGAGTTCATATCACACTGATTGATCACCAGTGAGTTGTATGAATTAATTGATCACTAGGGGGTTAATGGTAAATAAGGATAAGAGGTTCTAAAAAGGGTTAACGATAACTTCCCGATTTAGAATGAACAGTCTATGGAGGATTAATCCATATGTAATGATTATATCAATGGACGCTTATTATCATTCTCATGAAGAGATAAATATAATCTTATAATCGGAGGAGTGCGATCCACGGGATTATGGTGGCATATTCTGTGATTGATTTATCGAATATAATTATTATGTTCGTAAGATAATTATTTATTTGATTTATCGGAGCCGCTGATTATTAGTCCATGGTCCCCGACGTGCCTCCTAATATAGCATAGCTATTCTCGGACGTCGAATCCTAATAATATTAATTTAGTTCTTGTTGGACTTTATTAAAACGATATGTGAATTAATTGTTTAGTGGACTATTAAATTAGTTGGGCTAAATAATTAAATATGTGGAAAAGACATTTTCCATAATCTTGGCCCAATTATTGTGTAATGAATTAAAAATTAATATTGACTAGGTCAATATGTGATAAATTTTTCCCCCCATGCTTATTTTTGGAACAAGAAATTGTTTTCTTGTGATTTGATAAGACATGTGCACAAAATATTTATTGGATAAATATTTGTGGTAAGAAATAAAGATAAATATTATTCTAGATTTGTTCTAGAATATTATGGGATTATCTTTTATTTAATGGGATTATTATAATTGATTTTGTATTAATTATTAAATCCTTGAGGTTAAGTTGTACTCTCTATATATAAAGAGAGTTCTCCCAAGCCTTACATACACATAAATTTCGACTATCAACTCTTAGAGAGGAGATAGAAAAAATTTCGGCCAAGGGGTTGAGGAAAAATCTTGGAGGTTTTTCCGGGTAGCATATCGGAAGGATTTGAGTCGAGAATTTCCTTCCACCGGGAGTTGCTTGGATCACACGTACGGAAGATTGTGGTGCTCTTCACACTTTCCTTCGTTCATCCTATTGCGGTTCTTCAACTTGAATTTTGAGATTCAAGAGGCATGTTCTACAACACCCTTGTAGATGTAGATCTAGTTATTTTATTACGTATATATTATAGATCTAGATCCTTAAATCGCTTCCGTTGCGGATGATATTACTAACAGTGGTATCAAAGACCTGGTGATCTATATTTATACGTATAAAATATTAGATCTAGGAGTGGTAAAACATGTAGATTTTTTGTCCCAATTTTTTTTTTAAATAGGGGCCGATGCATATGTTTATATTTTTTTATGTTATGAATGTCTTGGTTTGAAGAGATGGATTGGGGTTGGTACTGTTTACCCGTTAGATCTATTTTAAACTCATATAAACGATGAAAATTCGTTCATATGAGTATAGGAAATTATGTATTTTTTTTTATTGCAATTTTAATTTCCAGAAAATAGATCTGTTTAGTAGCTGTTTAGTTATTTCGTTTTTCCCGTTGATTGAGCCGTTGAAACGACGATCCCTCCAGTCAGTATCAAGATTGGAAGAGGATGAACAATTCCACAAAATTTGGTGTCGATCGGAGTCCGTATTGATATCCGTTCATTGCTGCAAAGAAGCTGTTGTAACAGAAAAACGCAGGATTCACAGAAACCCTACCTGTGACTTCCTCGAATTTCTGGGAACGTTTGGACCGTTGAAACGCAAATCCAACCAGTCAGATCGATAAATATGGAGTTTCTGACGTGGCATAAAAATTTCAAGTCGATCGGGTTTCATCTCGATTCCCGATCGGCCTCGGGAAGTCTTTGAGGCACTGCTGTAAAAGTCAGATCCAGCAGCAAGTTGAGCGGCTCACTGGCGAAAATTGACAAGTCAAAACTCCGATCCAACCGTCCATATTGAAGCCCGAGGAATGAAGAACAGATCTCGAAATTTTCGTCACGATCCAAGTTCGTTTGGTTTCCCGATCATCGAAGAATTTGAACAGCTGCAGATTATGTTAGAAAGTAGTAAACCCTAGTTAGGGTTTGTTTAATTTATTTTCTAATAGATTAGATACGGGGGTACCAACGATCCATCTCGGTGTTTAAATTTTCCGCAATTTATTTTTTATGTGTTTGATCATAAAATAGATATAAAATCGGAATTGCCATGACATGCATCATATCATAAATCCACTCCATGCATACATGTAGAATTTTAATTTTGGTAATTAAAATAGGCATGTATACAAACTCGCGTAATTAGTTGAAATTTAATTAATACGTGGTAATTAATTAATTTAGTAACTAATTAAAGATCCGAGGACGGGTTATGAAATCGTTAAGCCTTTTGGTGTGTGTTCTCGGTGAACCGCCTTAAAGCCCAAACGAGATCACGTTTTCGATTCGTAGTGTCTACGAGATTGAATGATGGTAAAAGAACAATAAATCTTGGATAAAACGGTTCGCCTATAGGTTGGGTGGTCAACTGAGCTAGGCTCGACCAACTTAACCCCTCCTAGTGTGATGTATGCACGGGGTCCGGCAAGACTAAGCTACACCGGAGAACCGGAGGGGTGATTCCTTCTTATCTCAATAGGGTCGTCTTGACCCGATTTCGTCCGATCATCACATATGTTCCAACGAATAGGACGGGTAGGCTTGCCTACGTTACCGACACCATTTGGAATCCTTGATTTGATGTACTTTTATGTTAACATCAAAAAGACGTGGTTAGTTAACCCACCACCACTTCCAAATTATTGAGTGGGAGCGGGGGAGGCGACAGCCAACCCCACGGCCTCTACTATAGATACAAGTAAGTGAGAGAAGGTGACGCCGCGGGCGCTTTGATTTCGTCCCCTACGGATGGTGTTCACCCCTATCAACATTCATGGCTTGGTCTCCGAAAGGATAGGATTTCTGGTACTCGCCGGGTCACCGACCTATCCTACGACGGCACACTCAAGCGTACTCAAGAGATCCGATATAGTAGGTCACACTCATAAAGGATATTTTTGGTAATATCTAGGCTAAAAAAGGAAGGTAGTCAATGAATAAAGGGATGTTCGATTCTCGTGGGATGTTCGATTCTCACAAGTTATTCATTGATGAGATTGTCTCGATTTAACCGTCATCTCTTTGACCTACCCTACGGCGGCACTGAGATGCGAGGTTAAAACCTTGGAATGGTAGAGTAGACTTATTTTTAGTTTACAATTCCTAAAATAAAATAATATAGTAGTGTTAAACTTGAATTAATATATGTCATTTTATTTACAGCATTATATCCCTTACTAAATTGCTTAAAAAATTAATTGACTAGTATTGACTTTGTTAAAAAGTGGAAAGTAACTAGGACGTTGAACTAGTTAATCGATAATGCAATTATTTTTCGAAAGAGATATTTTCTCTTAAGCCTTTTAAAAATCAGAGTGACATATAGGTATGTCACTAGTGTCACTCGTGTCAAACGGGAGACAAACTTAGGTGATTTCGGACTTTAAAATTCTTCTAGTGAATTTTGAGTGTGTAGTGATTACACGAGTAATTTTCTAATTGAAAAATCGGAAAATCATGAAGTGTTACTAGTTGGACGATATTTGGAATCGATGAACTAGTGGGAGCTTTATAATTTGTTGTTTTTCTAGAACATTAGAAAAGTGTAATCGACTACACACGTAACCGTTCTAATTGAAAACCGAAAAGTCATGAAATGTTGCTAGTTAGACGATATTTGGAATCGATGAACTAGTGGGAGTTTCTATGATTTGTTGTTTTTCTGGAAACAATAGAACTATGTACGAAAGATTTTCTAATCGAAAAAATCGGAAAATCATAAAAATAAAGCATTGCTCGTTAGACGGTATTTGGAACCGAAAAACTAGTGGGAGCTTTAATGTTATGACTTGTTGTTTTTTCTGGTATATTAAAAAAAATCCGAGAAGTCTCGACGAGTAACACTCGAAATAGACATCCCACGGTTCAAGAGTAGTGTCTACTCAAACGAACCGCTGGTTCAAGACTGTTTCCATTCACGGAAAGTCAAGAATGGGAGAATATGTCTAAAAGTGTTAGTCACCTAAACTGAGAAAACTTTAAGGCTGAACCGAAAATTAATTAACTGAAAATCATAGGATAAGGAAAGTGATTTTGGATCACCAACCTATGAATCCTTGGTGATTTTCTCTCGAGCTAAGTTCTTTGGAAGAACAAGGTAGCAAAGGCATTTAACGATTAAAAGAGTAAACAACGGGCGCTTAATTTTAGCTAGAATAGTGGGAGTGATATAAGGAAATGAATCTCGGTTCAATCCTTGGATATCGCGGAAAATTTATTTTCTGTTTAAGACTCGTTGGAACGAATGGATTTACCTTCTATTCGATAATTTGTTTGTCGTATAGAAAGTGAATATACCATTTGTAGTACGAATCCAAGACTCGGACTTTTGTTTGATAAAGTCAAAAACCACTTAGAACTGCTGAAATATGTATATAAAACACATCTTAAGAACTATTAAAAGCAATTGGTTTCTATATTTAGATAAACGCTTCTTCATATTCCATAGTTAGTGCATAGTCCCTAAAAGACAAGACTCAAGACCTGCTCTGTGGTGATTCCTTTCTCCCGATCTGGTATATTGTCTCAAAGGTTCAATGACTAAGTTTCCTTTCAATCGGGAAAAGATAATGGATATAAAGAAGTAACATAGCTTGTTCATGATGACCTTCGGGGTCTGATGAAAGATACGAGCTAGTATGAGCTTCCGAGTAGTGACTTCTTGTCTGATAACTATTCAAACACTCCGGTAAGTTTATCCAAAATATTATGAGGTTTCTCTATTTTCAACAGAGATAGAGTATTCTATACTGTAAATGGCCATCACATAGTCCTAGGGACTAATGCTCGGCCTGCCTCATGCAGTGAAATGCTTTCACCAAGTGAGAAACCGTTAAATTGCCTTATATATATTTTAGATGTGCTACAATACAACCGCTTAACTCAATAAAGATATTGAAGCGAAATAACGGTTTACATTGAAATGTAAGACCGAGAAGTCTACCTAGAATATGCTTTGGAATTTACGGATAAGGTGTGGATTCGGTTCACCCCACTTCCGTAAATATAAGCATTTAGCACACGGTGCTTGAAGGTAAGACTGGGAATTTCGTGTATACGTTCGGTCAATGACCATTCATGCTATATCTTTTAAACTATTGAGTATAAAGGTTAGATATAGGATTCTTGAAATCGGGAAGGGACAGTTATACTGTTGCATCCTTTCTGATAGAATCCATGAACAGCAAAACCTTGAACCTTGAAGTACATTTACTCAAGGTAGTTACTAACTGACTAAAATCAGACCACATCCAACATCGGCTGTTGGTGATAACACTAAATACTACTAAACTATATCAGAATTTCGATCCACCCAGAAAGTATTGGGAGTATGTTTTATCCATTACCCATTACGGGTTTCTCGTGGACTTTGTAGTCCGAGGATCGATTGATGACCTATGGCTCTTTTGTGAGCGTGATAGGATTCTCGATAATAGAGGTTGGTTTAATAGCCATAACCCCGTGAATGGAGCTCGTTACTCCAATTGCTTCATGCTCTTGTAGAACCACCGAGCGCCTCAGGCCCAAATGGGAGTAATTGGATCTACACGGAAAAGAGTAGAATGAGTTCGGTATTGCATGATTTCGTTCAAAAGCAGAAAATAGGGGTGATTCCCTGAGATTTTTCTTGCCAAACAAACGGAGTCTGGATTCATTCGGAACAAAAGGGTATTGCCTTATGAACTTATGACAGGATGACTGTCAAGGCTTATGTCCTTTTGTGGATAAAAAGCAAACCTCTCGGTCACTGGAAGTCATATATTTCTACAATATGTGGATTTGACCAGAATATTGATAAGTCTTTTGTAGACTGGATATCAATTTTAGTACAGTAGTGAATATATATATTAGTGTTTGTGAAGGATAACACTGCACTACTTGGAATCAACATGGGTGTGTTATCTCAAGTCGACCGACAATGCCACAATTCTCTCGCAATGTAGATTTGGACAACATTCTTAAGAGTTTGACTCGGTCGAATTCATTAGAATCAGTCACTGGTTTCCCATCCATCTTATTGGTTAAGATGATGCATCTGTGTATGCAACATTCAACGAGGAAGTTCTACCCTATGCCTCAGGAATGACTCTCTAAATCTTCGGATCAAGAGAAATGGGATAGATTCTCTTTCTAGTAAGAGATGGTCGAGTTATTGAACGTCAACTTTGATCGAATCATAGATTCGGCGTTAACAAATCAAGTTTAGTATGTCCTTTAGTATCTTGAGAGAACGAGGAACAATATGCGGACATATTCATGTGTGAACTTGGATATGTGTGATACAATCGATTTTGACTTTAAGTCGATTGAGGATGATCGTTAAGTCGATCTCGGCCTCGATGTTTACTCGCACCACATGATTTGATGGACCGGTAACGCTTCGATTCTACGGATCGCCTCGAGCCGACAACCTGACTAATCATTAAGACCCATGACATTTAGATGTAGGTGCTCCCCGAGTCACTGACATATCCTACGACGGCACACTCGGAGTGTATTTTGTCATCTGAAATGGTTATGATATGCTTAATGGGTACTAGAATACGGGATGGGTCTCCATTGCTTTAGAGCAAGTGGGAGATGTAGTTTGTTGTATTTTAAATAATAGGGTGTGCTCTAAAACAATTAATCACATGCTTTCGTGCAAGTGGGAGATTGTTAGGTGTGATGCCCGAAAGACAATTTTGTAATTGTTTTATTTAATAAATGAAATGATATTGTTATTCATATTTATTATTCTCATATTCACCGATGTGACAATAGTAATTACACTACAGAAAACCCTAAAGTATATCGTTTATGTAAACACTTAACTCAATGTATGGTATATACACGGGAGGATTGAGTTAGTGAAGATGTACTTAAAATACAATTAGCCCGTAGTGAAGTTAATCGAGAGTATCGGGTCTCTCCTTTAACGTACTATTAATGTGCCCAGAACACAATAGGTGTGATAGTCCTATCCGGACTTTCGGTTAAGAGAACCTAATAGGGCATTTATATATGATAGATATATCATATAGGGCTGGACCGATTTAATTAGAGTTCTCGATATAATTCCGGAATCGAGAAGTCTTATCGATATTTATGGATATATCTTAATCCTGAGGTGATCACAGTCAACTGCTTGAATCAGTATGAAGTTTGACTTGACGGTTAAGGATTACACTGAGTCTGTGGTCTGAATTACCCCATCTTGGCATTATACTGGATTGAGTGAGTAGTCTGTGTTATCACAGATACGGAATCCATTCCTTCCATTTATGGAAGTAGATAGACAGTTCCCTTATTTGTTAATCCTATAAACTGATCGATCGCGCGAGTTCATATCACACTGATTGATCACCAGTGGGTTGTATGAATTAATTGATCACTAGGGGGTTAATGGTAAATAAGGATAAGAGGTTCTAAAAAGGGTTAACGGTAACTTCCCGATTTAGAATGAACAGTCTATGGAGGATTAATTCATATGTAATGATTATATCAATGGACGCTTATTATCATTCTCATGAAGAGATAAATATAATCTTATAATCGGAGGAGTGCAGTCACGGGATTATGGTGGCATATTCCTGTGATTGATTTATCGAATATAATTATTATGTTCGTAAGATAATTATTTATTTGATTTATCGGAGCCGCTGATTATTAGTCCATGGTCCCCGACGTGCCTCCTAATATAGCATAGCTATTCTCGGACGTCGAATCCTAATCATATTAATTTAGTTCTTGTTGGACTTTATTAAAACGATATGTGAATTAATTGTTTAGTGGACTATTAAATTAGTTGGGCTAAATAATTAAATATGTGGAAAAGACATTTTCCATAATCTTGGCCCAATTATTGTGTAATGGCAAAATTAATATTGACTAGGTCAATATGTGATAAATTTCGCCCCCCATGCTTATTTTTGGAACAAGAAATTGTTTTCTTGTGATTTGATAAGACATGTGCACAAAATATTTATTGGATAAATATGGTAAGAAATAAAGATAAATATTATTCTAGATTTGTTCTAGAATATTATGGGATTATCTTTTATTTAATGGGATTATTATAATTGATTTTGTATTAATTATTAAATCCTTGGAGGTTAAGTTTTACTCTCCTATATAAAGAGAGTTCTCCCAAGCCTTACATACACATAAATTTCGACTATCAACTCTTAGAGAGAGATAGAAAAATTTCGACCAAGAGGTTGAGGAAAAATCTTGGAGGTTTTTCCGGTAGCATATCGGAAGGATTTGAGTCGAGAATTTCCTTCCACCGGAGTTGCTTGGATCACACGTCACGGAAGATCGTGGTGCTCTTCACACTTTCCTTCGTTCATCCTATTGCGGTTCTTCAACTTGAATTTTGAGATTCAAGAGGTATGTTCTACAACACCCTTGTAGATATAGATCTAGTTATTTTATTACGTATATATTATAGATCTAGATCCTTAAATCGCTTCCGTTGCGGATGATATTACTAACAGGTAGGTGCTCCATTGAGTCAAAAAAAGCTGGTGAAAATATTTGTTCAATATTGCATATCAATAAAGGCATTTGTTCATCGATTATCTTGATATTATCCTTTTGAAGAGTAGGAGATGTGAGATCTTTGAGGAATATTCTTAGCTCAGTTATTGAACTCCATACATTCCCTGGTAAGACATCACGCAATGCCACTGGAAGGAGACGCAACAAGAACACATGACAGTCATGACTTTTTAATCCATGTAGTGTTAATGCTTTCAAATCCACACATCGTGACAAATTAGAACAATATCCATCCGGAAACTTCAAATTCTTAACCCATTGCAAAACTGCTTCTTTTCGATTCTTGTCTAACTCGTATTTTGCAAGTGGCTTTCTAGTTTCGTTTGGAGGAATATGCAACTCTGGCCGTTTACAGTGCAATTTCATGTCTTCCCTAGATGCACCATTGTCTTTTGTCTTATCCTTAACATCCATAACTGTATAAAACACATTGCAAAACACATTTCTAATGATGTGCATTGCATCTAGATTGTGTCTAATTACATTTGTTTTCCAATACGGAAGTTCCCATAATATGCTCTGTTTAACCCAGTTATGCCATTGCCCTTTCCCAGGAAAAGGCGGTATAGATCCACCCGTTTCGACCATTTTTGGCAAATCCTTCACCATTTCCCACACCTCACTACTTGTGAGAATATGCGGTGGTGGATTATTTTCTTTCACGTTCTTTTTAAAGTTTTTTTGTTATTCCTGTACTTGTGATCTAAGGGAAAGAACTTGCGATGACAATCAAAGAAACAAACTTTTCATCCGTGCTCCAAGCTAAATCCAACCGTTTTATCCATGCAATATGGACAAGCTAGCTTACCTGCGGTACTCCAACCTGACAACATTGCATATGCTGGAAAATCACTGATTGTCCACATCAAAGCTGCCTTCATCATGAAATTTTTCTTCTTATATACATCATATGTCTCAACTCCCTCACTTCATAAGAGCTTCAACTCATCAATGAGTGGTTGCATATAGATATCAATTTTATGCTTTGGGTTTTGAGGGCCAGGCGCCAGCAAAGTAAGAAACATATACGGCTTCTTCATGCACATCCAAGGCGGTAAATTATATGGTGTCACAATGATTGGCCAACAAAAACAATTCTTACCTGATTTCCCAAATGGTTGAAATCCATCAATACACAAGCCAAGCCTAACGTTTCGTGCATCTGTAGAGAATTGTTTGTGTAGTTGGTCAAATGTTTTCCATGCCTCTGAATCTGATGGGTGTGTCATTTTTCCTTGTTCGGATGACCGTTCTGCATGCCATGTCATGTACTTTGCTGTATGCTCAGATGCATACAGTCGTTGTAATCTTGGTATCAATGGCAAATAGTGCAACCTCTGAAACGGCACATCCTGGCCATGTGGAAATGTGGAATGCGCTCTGCCTTTATATTTGGGGTGTTGACAGAATTTACACTCTTTCAAATTCAAATATTCTTTCCAATATAACATGCATCCATTTATACAACAATCAATTCGCTCATGTGGCAAACCTAGTGCTTTAACAAGATTTTTAGCCTTATAAAAGTTTTTTGGGATATTATGATCGCCAGGAACACACGGCAAGACAACGTCCATCAAATCATTAAAAAAACTTTGGGAAGCATTATGCTTAGACTTCACATCAAGTAGCTTAGTGGTTATGGACAATGTCGAATCCGGACAATCTGGCCAAAGTGGTCTTTCTGCTGATTGCAACAAATTAAAAAACTCTTTCGCTTTTGGGTTTGGTTCCTCAACATGTATCGATTCTGGTAATGCATTGAATGACGGGCCAGCGACATCATACACCATGTCTACAAAAGAGTTAACTCCACTATCGTTTCTTTCAGGTTGATCGTGTGTAACTCTATGGATTCATGATTGATCAACATGTCCATTGATTATTAGTTCTCCATGGGAAGTCCACTCATAATATTCCGGCATAAATCCTCATCTCAATAATTCAAGTTTTACCTCTTCTATAGTTTTGAAGTGTGTATTCTCACATTTTCTACAGGGACATCTAATCTTACCCGGTGTCCTCACATTTGCAGAAGCGAACCTTATAAAGACATCCACGCCATTAATGTACTCTTTCTTCAACCCATAGTCAGGTGGTTTATACCACTGGTCATACATCCATGCACGCTCTGCATTCATCTTGAACCTAAATGACTCCAACAAATTAAAACATTGGGTTTGAGTGTTCAAGTTTAAAAGAAACAATATTATTGGATAAAGTATGTAAACCAATAGCATACAGTATATGATTGCAAATTTTTGAACCTAATGGGATTAATTAGAAATTGAATATAAGCAAACCAGCAACACTTACGTTTTAAAAAATATAAATAAATAAAAAAATACACTAATACACAACATGGAAGCTCTGTAGCATTACCATTATCTAATCCAAGCTTTTAACGTATAGTAACTTTAAAAATGAACTACAATCAACCATTTGACTTCTTCCTAATGAAAATTGAGTTGGCACCGAATATGTGGCTCTTGAAATTGCATTTTGATGTTACAAAAGAAGCGCCCATTGTTGTGATCCCCCAAACGCGAAGAACTCCATCTTCACCACCAGTTGCCAAATACTGCCCATCAGGACTGAAATCATTGTGCAAATTAGACCTTTGTGAGCACTAATTTCTTGATCAGCATAAATAGCAGTAAGCTCTCAAAACTTTTTTCCTGTTATTTTCAACTTTCATTTGTTCTACTTCTCCAGCTTTATGTAAAAGTTTTTGGGCTTTGGACTTGTCGTATTTCCTACTCTTCGTCTTATGCATAAAACACTTCCACCAATCTTTCAACTTCTTATCCAAATTAATGTTCTTTTCGCTTTAAATACGAGGCTTGGATTCTTTGCTCATTAGCTGCTCGGTAGCATAAAATGTTCACTGGTTTCCTTCTGAGGTGTGGGGACCCTTGTCGAAATACCACTCTTGTGGACGGTTCATGTCCGCATTCCTTAACTATAAAGATCGGCTCACTACAAGATTTTTGTGTATCATCATGCACTAAATTTTCGTCTGAAGCATGCAAGTTGATAGCATCTCCAGTCCTCTTCACAACCTTACTCACTCTGTCAGTGGAAGATGATTCCTCAAATAAACCCATTCTCTTAAGAAAAATCTCCTGTCGGTCTTTTACACTCCTATGATCATTAGACCAAATTTCATAACTTAAATGAGCACGCTCGGAACCTTCACTAACTGAAAATGATTCTTCGTCTTCTGACAAAAATGACTCTGCAACATGCAAGAAAATCTCTTCCCTCACATCAAACTTCAACATATCTCGGTTTTCCAGCAAATCAATAGATCAAATCTTATGGTATCACCGCCTTTCCTACTGTTGTGGCCTCTGTCTACATTTCCAAGGTCAACCCACATATGCTTAAACAATAGAAAACCACACCAGGTTCTTTGTATGAGGATTTAATCCACATTTTATGGTTTGTCAGCTCATAAAAGGGCTCATCAGCTTGATTCTAATACATCTATGAAGCTGCAAATACTCTTCTCCTCAAAATTGCACCCTCCCCAGCCAAATCCACAATCACTGAATATTAACTTCAAAAATACGACTTTGCAACCCCAAAGGTATATTAATAAAACCCAGTTGAAAAAATTCATCAATGAAATTAACTTCGTACTAGAGCACTCAATACATATTTTAAATTGATTCCAGATGATAGGTTGCATAGTCAAAGGCAATGGTACATATGATGCAAAAATAGGTGCGCAAATTAAAGAAAATAATACACTCAAAACCAACTTTGGTATGACATAAATGCTAAAATCTTTAAAATAGAGGTATACTCCTATTCATAAATATCCATGACCAACATAGCAAACAATATAATATACCCCAGTTTAATCAAAATAGGAATTGGTACGCAATCTCCTAAATAAAATTATAAGAAAAATATATGAATCAGTAAACACAAAAAAAAGCCATCTTCATTAGCCTATGTCGAAGTATCAAATATAGTAGTAGAGAAGAAAGGCATAAAGGGATCACCTGGCTATTAGAGAGTTCTTGTGGCGGACTGGGATGATTCGGAGGCAGCAAAGGCAAGAGTTCAGTCAGTCAATTTTTTTTCCTCAATCGATTGTATTCCGTCAGTGGATAGCATAGTCTTACAATGCTCTAAATTAAAATAAGCGTGCATTTTTTTTTGATGAAATTTGGTGGACAATGAGAATGGGATAAATCCTATGGAATTTGCCCACGACATACTATAGCCTATGAAATCCCATGACGTTAAATTTCCTCTCTAATGTTAGATAAAAAAATACTCCACATTATATAATTAAAAAATAGATTTTTAATAAGTCGGGATAAATCAATTTGACAACATTAGTTAGTAAATCGTCGGTAAATTACTTACTTACCGACCACATCCCGACCAATTTCCGAGTAATTTTTGTGTATTAAAAGTGGTCGGTAATTGGTCGCTAACGTGTTCCAACCATGTTGCTTTGTCAGAAATCCATTCGTAATAAATGGCGGAAATGACTTGCACCAGTTTGGCTATTAGTTAGCTACAAAATACACCGACCAAATGCATTTGGTCGGTAATCAGTCGGTAAATGTTTTCCCTTTTTCACTATATTTGATTTAGTCAGTAATTTGTCGTTATCTTGTTGCTAGTTATTGACTAAATATTTTCATCGGTAGATTCCGTCGGTAAATCACATATTTCTAGTAGTGTCTACTTTATTTCACCAATCATTTCATAATCTACACCAATCATTATTCTACTTTATTTTACCCCATTAACTTTCTAATAATTACTTCAATCACTTTATCTAAAAAAACTCCAAAAAAAACTCCCAAAAAAACTCCAACCCAAAACAAACGCAACCTATATGTGTTGTTATTTTAATGTGCTGGAACATTTTGAAATGTGTGGTGCCACTGGTAAAAATGGCATAATTGCAATTACGTTGTGGTGAATTGTGTATATTTAAAATTAAGTATGGTGTGATGAGTAGATTAACATATGGATGTGTGGTGTCATTTAATTTGGTGTGATGACGGGTGTTATTTTCCACAAAATAAAACTCCCATAAAAACCATTAATTTCCAATAAATACTAATTTTCCCCAATTAATATTTCTGTTAATAAAACTTAAATTCACAAATAATAAATATAATATTCACAATTTTACAAATTGACACGTCTGTCCTTTCCTAAAATTCGAGATATTACAGTAAGAGTGGAAGAATCCCATTTCTTTTCTCTATATAAATGATAACAATATAAGTGCATCTATTTATAGAATTCTAGCTGCTTGTCGAAGATCACCGCTTCATCGTAAGTCGCTTAGTCGATAGCTTTGCTTCATCGTAAGTCGCTTAGTCAATGCTTGCATCGATACTTATCTGCTTTGTCGTGCTTGCGTTGACACTTAGCTATTAATTAAACTAGCTGCGGCCTAATACTTTACACCGAGGAGATATATATTACATCTAATAGATATCCACATTACACAATATTTATAACACCCCCTAATGGATGTCCATTAGGAAAACACAATAAATATACCTCGTTAAAACCTTACTAGGAAAAAACATGTGGGAAAAATCCTAGTGAAGGAAAAAAGTACATGTTTATATGTGTTTCTTCCCTTGATTAAAACATTCTTCGAATACTAAAATTGACTTTCTTCTGGACTGTCGCTTGATCTAATTTGTTGAAAATCAATATGGTCTTTTTCCGAAGATTTTGTGAGATATGTTTTATCCGATCGCCATTTACATAGCCACCATTTAACAGAGCTATACATTCTGCATTTTCTTTAAATAATAAACTCGTATTCTCTTTCTCGATGAATAAACCTCAAGTTTCTTCGATCAAAATGTGCTAATGGTCCGAACGAAACACATTCTTGACTTGTTTCATGTATAGATATCATTCCGCAATGATTTGAGGGTGTAGCGGCCAAAGCTTGCTAAGTCCAGCGCGTGATGTACCACCATTAGTGAATGAACAACCAATTTGAGGCTTTCTTTTAGGGGGCCGGATAATTGTCATTCATCTGCGTGACCAAGAAGTCCCCGACTTGCTTTTTGTTTGATCAAAATTATATAACATATATGGCATGTACCAAAAACCTTGTCTAGAAAAACCTAGTAGGAAAAAACCAGTCAAGGGAAAAAGATTCATGACATGTGCATTTTTATGCACTGACTGCCTCGTTAAAAACTTGAACTAAGAAAACCTAGTGGGAGAAACTTGTTAAGGTAAAAAGAATACAATCATTGGTTTTTAGAACCAAATGACATCTTTCATGTGCATGTAACATATCTTAATAGTATGAGCCAAATACTTGATCACGCCGTGGTGTAAGGCACAAACTACTAGCAATAGGACTAGGTCTATCGTAGCAGAGTACTGGAGAGTCAAGGTCGAATCCCACAAAGACTCGTATGATACGTTTAATCAAGATTGAGTTGTCACAATTATGGTCTACGACCAACAATGGTGCAGAAAAGTAAACACTGGTGCCAATCTACACACAAGATTATGCAAGTTCAACAAAAGCACACTAGAGGTTATAATGTATTAGTCTAATTATGAGTTATTAGCTATTCCCCCATATATATGAATTGATCTACCCCGTGGTGAATTTTAGATCTTTAATAGCTACGGGTGCTAATTCCTATTCTTACTCTACTTCCATTGAAAGGACAGTAGGTGCCTATGTGCAATTAACCTTCTTCATTGGTTGTATTAATTCACAAGGAATAAGAATTAAGACTAGCCGTCTCAAGACCGAGAACCTCCCTAAGCAGCTATCGTGGATTGATTAGCACGTTTCTAAGGATCGATCAAGACTATGTCCGAACTAACACATCACTAATAGTCCTTTGTGTTAATTTAGGATGACATGCAAATAGTTGATCATGCTACAAACATGTAAATTAAATATGTCGATCAGACGTAGCTGGCGCCGATTATCATGAATTAAGATTTACTAGGTATTCAGAACTAGCGATAAAGACCATCGTAGATCTGAAGAACGCAACTTCTATTTCATGATTTTTTCACCAACGATTTAGATCTATACATATATGGGGTAAAATAAACTAAGGACTACATAATTAGAAGTAACAATAACATTCAGAGCATACTAATCACATAAAAAATGACAGATCTACATCCACAAAAAGCCAGAAAATCATACCCTCAAAGATGAGCGTAGATGTTCCTATGATCACTCCCTAGGAGGCTAATCCGTCATATTCCGTAACTAGGACTCATAAAGAAAATAAATAAAGAACTTTTATTCCATAGAACTTGTAGTATTTTTGGTACATACAATTCTGAGCGTGATGCCTCTTTTTTATAGTCGTAGAACCGACTTAGCTAACCCTAAGAACTACCCATCGTCCAAGAAAACGCATTTCGGAAGATTCTAGGTGCACGGTAAGTCGGTGGCCACCCGTAGTAAATCGAGGTCATTTTCATTCTTTTTCTTCTGCCGACTTAACTTGGAAGGTTCTGGAATACCCTAGGACCGTTCCTTTTATTAGCCCGCTTCACGATCCATCCTTAACACGTGGCCCAACTTTTGTAACCTGAAAATAGTCCAATAAAACACGAAATGATACCAATTCCGGAAATAATAACGATAAATACCAAATTCTCATCCTGTGAACCCGACATATCGTATTCAACACAAATGGTTCACATTTAAAGGCCAAAACCACTATTTTTAGCTCATAATAGAATGTTGATGCCGTAGGATATACTATTTTAACCGTCATCAACTACCCCCACTTGCCCTTTGCTCGTCCTCGAGCAGGGTATCAAGGCGGAATGTACCTCCAAAAACAATCCCCACTAACTATAACATGCTCAATAAATATTTCAGGTAGAACATATGTCAAGCAACAATTCATAAGTTTCCCATTAATCATTACTTACCAATGCATCAATGTGTCGTGTGTTAAATTATTGTGATAGTGCATTTGTGAAAAGAATCAAGTTATATTAACCCTTTTATGTTGAATTAGTGTCCTAAACCCAATCGGGTTGGACCAGATCCGACCAGGTCGGATCATTTCTACTATTTCTTTATGTTTGTACATATAATAAATGGCTTTTCTAGTATTATATATTTGTTCGTCTGACGGACCAATTACTATATTGTATATATGATAACCTCCTTAGTGTCAAACTGTGAAAGAGAAACCATGACAGTGATTATGGTTGACGAGATCTCGACTCACTTTCAAAGGTTTGATACTTAAATGTCTCTGGTCGTATGTGCTATTAAATGGGACATTAATATCATGTAGACTAGCACGTATTGGATGTCTTCTATCTTATTGAAGGTAGGGATAAATCTTGTCTATCAAAGTGTAGAGACACGTGGACTGTACGTGGACATGTATTAGAGAATGCGTATGTTAGACTGACCCACTTACTTTATTAACTGTCGCACTATGTGGCGGTTGGGTAATTATCCTGAGACTGGAGTCTTCATGGCATCACGGTGTAGATTGTCATGCTTTGACACTATTGAGGTTTCTCCTAACCATGGGGCGATCCTACGGTAGTGATTGGGTATGATGCTGATGCTGAAGTTGCCGGAATCTGAATCCGACCCGAAAACCTGATTCGAATGAATCGAGTTGAGTCATAACCCACAAAGATTCATCTAGATCTTGATTAAATCAAGATCTATAGTGGAAGCATGAATTTTATGATATAATTAACTGATGAATGATTAATTAATACCTTAAAGAAAAGGTTACGAGATTACCCAACCGAATTGAGATGCCATGATCTTCAGGATTGTATCTCCAAGCGACGACTAGTGGACGTCGATCCCGCATTCGAACCTCCTTGAATATGCTCCATGAAAAACTGCAGTTTTTCTTCTCTCAATGGCTATGACAGTAAAACAAAATTTCTCTCCTATTTATTTGAAACTGGAGTTGGTTTTTCATCAAATTTGGTGTTGGAGAAACTCTCTTTATATAGGCTAATAACCAAATAGTTTGAGAGTTTATCTTATACACACATATTTACCTTTTCCTTTAAAGAAAAAAAAACATTTATCCAATGGGAAAACAAATTTCCTATTTATCCGATAAGAAATGAGAAAATTTCATTACCCAAAATAAAATAAAGTGGCGCTAAAATAAAGTTATATCCGCATATTCATTAAATAGACCAACTATTTAATTTATTCTTGAGGTTCAAAAATACGAAAATTCACACACGTGTTACGAGCCAACCCGGGGACCATGGACCTATAACCAGTAGCTCCAATAAATTGAATAAAATATTCAACAAATAGAACATTTATACTCAACTTATTAATTCCGGAATTACGCCACCATAAATCCGAAAGTGAACTCTATCGATTATAGATATAACTTATTTTCAAAGTTTCGAGTCAATAAGTGTCCATTGTATAATTATTATATATAGACTAACCCTCCATAGACTATCTGTAATGAAGCGGAAATGTTTCCGTAAACCTTCTTCATTACATCATATCATTATATATTTACCATTAACCCACTAGTGATCAATTAGTTCATAACCAATATGAACTCCACGGATCGATTAGTTTCTAGGATTAACAAATAAGGAGATTGTCTTTCTACTTCCCGCAGGAAGGATGGATTCCATATCTGTTGGAAATTAAATTTTTGTTTTGATGATGATTCATAACTTAGTTTATTAATTGTTCTTAACCCCATTGATGAAGTGTCATAACTAGCTGTTATAGTGCAAAGCAAAAAGAAGTCTAGATACCAATGTATAGGATTTATTAAAGTCGATATTTGTATAAGTTAAATCAGACAAGCACTGTAATTGTTCTCTACCGTAGGCGAGAAATGAAAAACCGACTACAAGAAACTGACAATAGAGCACACCAACAGAAGATTGAAGAAGATAAGTTCGCTGAGAGTCACAGACTCGGTTGGCTTATCTAGAAGATTGAAGAACTGAGGGACACAGACTCAGTTATTGAATAATGAAGAACGAGGCTCAAACTCGATTATGAAGATTACAAGTCGAGATCAGAAAGTTGGACTTCGAGCAAGATTGTGATGACTGAATCGACTTTATGGATCTTGTATGAAGACCTAAGAATCATAAGGACAATGAATTCTTAGATGATAAATGTATCATGGTGTACTGATTAAGTCAATTATAATCGATGAAAACCGAGTCTTGATATTTGAAGAAGAATAAAATCTCGATTAATGCTCCAAGTCGAGTGAAAAACCGACAAGTAATAAACTCATTAAAACGATAAGAAACTCGGTTTTACACGTTAGTCATCCAACAAACTGAAAGTACAATCGAACGTTGTAAAGAAAGAAATTTAATTGGATGAGTTTCTGACACAGCAGGAACAGTTAGAAAATAGAGCCGTTACAAAGCAGGATGAATATTGGATGAACCCCTATAAATAGATTACCTCTACAACATCAAAGAATAGGCAGGGCATATGATAACAAGCAAGAAAATTAAAAAGGAATTTATCTTGACAAGGAAGATCAAATTGAGGGGGAAAGCCAAATTCAAAAGAATACCTGCTAAATACTTAATTGCAAGATCAAGAAAATTTCTTCAAAGTGTTCAAGCATATTCAAGCAGATTCAAGATCTAGCATTTGAAGAAATATAGAGCCGTGCTTAAATTAATTATCCAGAGGAAAAGCTCAAATCACAGTTGAATCATAGTCATTGATTCAAAGTCTCAACTTTGATTTTATCAAAGGTTTAGGCTCATGAAACACCAAGAAGGTGTGAAGGATAGGTTGAGTGCGATCGGGAAGACTGTTTGTGATGAGCTGGTGAAGAGGCAATTCTACCCTCCAAGGACCAGTGGTTCAAACAATTGAAGAGCAACAATCTTACCTGTTCTACAAGTGTTTAGATAGTGAAGCTAGAGATTAGCCAAGGACTATCAGTTTAGGACTTTTTGTAACTGGGCCATCTCAAAGAAGTTCTAGTGGAATTTTCCTCCGCATCACAGTGGAAGAGAGGACGTACAGGATTACACCACCTGGAACCTCTATAATTCTTGTCTATTTACTTTATGCATTCATTTATTTCCTCATAGTGGTTTTCATATCGAAATTATATTTACTAGTTGTTAAAGGCTAATTTTATATCCGTTGCCAGTTAACGAGACTAAATATAAGTCAGTAATAACTTATATTCAGTTAAGCTAACTGAACTCCGCACAAGTTAAAGGGACAGGAACAAAACTGAAGATCAGTTTAAGTTTAAGAGAAACTTATTTCTTGGGACTTTTCCAGCTTAGGATTAGTTTTTGGTGACAAGTTTATTCATCCCCCCTCTAAACTTGTGTTAGCCTTTCCAAGGGACCAACAATTGGTATCGGAGCGCGTTCTTCCTTTTGGAGGAGATCCGAATTATTACTGATCAAAAGGATAACTGTGCATCAGTTATTTCCAAACAACCAACTGTTGAAAACCCTTACTGTACTTCATTACAATGGATACATCTAGAATTAGAAATTGGCTAAATAACCCCCTGACTGACTACTTGCATAATGTTGTCTATGATTACCAAGATCAAGTATTTGAAAGATTCAGTACTACAAGCTCTCACACAAATCCGGAACCTCATTTCAGTTATGATGAAAACATTGAGTTTAATGCGAATATTGATGATGAATCTAGAGGATTTCCATCCTTAAGTGATCTTTCAGAAGAAGCAGAAAGAGAATTAATACGGACAGCTGACTCTATAGAAGAAAAGTTAACCAGAGATCCATCCAGTATAAAAGTCATAGATACTGATGAGACCCTACCTACAAGCCATGGAGGAGAAAGCGATGAATAAATCATATTGCTAGGAGCTACACAGGAAAATGCTATTGATAAAGGGAAACAAGTTCTGATCAGTGATGATTCCTCAACACCAGGCTTATCTATCAAACATCAGGAGGTAAGTGCATCTACATCTAAATCTCACACTATCCTGAACAATCAAAGAAATGAAGATTTCAATGAAACCTTGGACATACTCATAAAGCAATTAGAGATAATTTAAAAGAATTATGAGAATGTCAAAAAGGAGAAAAAGTTATTGAAAACTGAAATTTCAAGATTAAACGCTGAAATTAACCTAATCAAGACTAATAATGGAACCAAAGTGATTGGACCAAATGATAAACCAACAAACGTTGTAAACATCAGTGAATCATCAGTTGATCCAATCTCCAAAGATCAATTCAAACCAGGAAAACCATTTGGAGATAGATCTGGTTTAGGGTTTGATAATCGTATAATTCCAAGTTAAGACCAAGATCGATTTGCAATAAAATTTGTGACTACTCAACCGCCAAAACTCGAAAAATCGATAAAGTTAGTAGAATCGATAGACACTCAAAGCCACACCAAATGCAAAAGTCGCTAAAATCGAAAAATCATTAGCAAAATTCACCAAGCCGTGATTTTGAGAGAAAAACTCGAAAAATGAAAATAGTAAAACTGATCCAATGTCAGTAAGAAAAATCTTCAAGTCATATCCATCAAAGGATAAAGATCATTCAAGGATCAGAGGGAAAGGAAGATTATTTCCCACAGATGAAGATTGGAATAGACCATCACATCAGTTTCACAATCAAAACAAATTTAAAACTGTTATGACAAAACAGGAAAAGTTTGTGAAAACTGACTTCACACAGTCAAAATATCAAGAAAGGTACAAAGTTGTATCATCACGAGCTAATCAGTTAGGACCCAAAAAGATATGGGTACCAAAAATTTCTCACTTTGTTTTGCAGGAAAAACACAACCAGCTGAGAACTGAAAAATGTAATTCACAAAACTGAGTTGTTTTCACAACTAAGTTTTTGAATTCAGCATGAGGACAAAACTGAGAATTTACAGCTGTCAACACATCGTACCTTCTTTATCCACTTTTATCTAGCTACGGTTATCAAGAAAAGACGTGGTCCTTTTCAATCTAAACCGTTCATAATTTCCACACATCCACCTTTTTGCAATCTCAACACATTTATGACAGGACGTTTTAAGTCCCACTCAATTCTTAACTACCCCCACTCCAAATTATAAATATCCAGAATTTTCTTTTATATAAATTCCTTACGCTTGAATTTTGAATCTACTCTCTGAATTTCAAATTTTCAAATCTTCAATCAAATCCAGAAAAATGACCTTCACTCGTGTTGAACCCGGAATGATCGTTTCTCTTGATCAATATATTGCAAAGTATGTTTATCAAACTCTAGTTAATTCTATTACGACAAAATTTCGAAAAATTAAAGGATTGGAAGCTGTCTTCAACATCGATCTAAAAAGTGTTTGTTTAGAAAGCATCGGAGACTTCTATCAATTTGGAAGAACAATTGTGGAAGGAGAAGACACACAAACCTTCATCACCACTGTCAGTAATAAGGAAATCAAAGTCACTGAAGAGTTGATTGCAGAAATCTTTGGGTTTGACAAATCCGGAGGAACATCAGCCATTAAATTGACTAAAGAACAGAAAGAGAAATTATGGAAAGATATAGCAATTAATGGTGAATCTACTGTCTTACAGACAGGGAGCACAAGCCTACTCAAGCCAGAGTTTAATTTTCTTTCGAAGTTGCTGGCAAATTGCATAATTGGGAATGCTGGAAACTTTAGCAATTTATCTAGAGCAAAACTAGATTTGCTTTACATAATCTGGTTTGAAAAGGATTTCAATTGGGCAAGGTATCTATTTGATCAATTGATAGCACAATCAATTGATGTACCCAAAAAGAAGACCGACGTGAAGAAAGAAAGATTTTATCACAAGAAAACTCTAACATTAGTAGTCCAAAGGATACTCGATCACTTTGGAGTTGCTAAAAGGAAAGAAACACCTGTTGCTCATGGAAAGATTGATATTAAGGAAGAAAAGACAAGGAAAAGGAAAGCTGAGAAAACTGAGACTGAACTCAAAAAGAAGAAAAGCAGGAAATCAAAACAACCTACGACTGGAGATGAAGTGTTAGCACAAATTGAAGACTTGAAGAAAAGAAGAAAGTAGTTGGAAGAAACTGGAAAAGGCGCAACTGAGAAATCAATAGAAATGTCATCAACTCAAGAAGCTAGAATCAAGTCTGGCGATGATCGATCGGCTGTAAGTGCAAATCGAATTAATCTCACTAAATCCATTCCAACTTCGGTAACTGAGGTTTTACCAACTCAAGAAGAAGCTATACAAGGAATGGAAATAATGAAAGAAACTGAAGTTATCAACAGAGGGCAGACTGTTGAAACTGACGTACAGAAATAAGATGTAACGCAGGGGGAACAAACCCTGAGAATTGATCCTGTTAATGAAGAATCAGATAGTGATGAAAGACTGATTGATGAAACAACATTGAACATGCTTATGTTGCTTTCAAGGTCCAAGTCTACTCCTCAAGAATCAGTACCCGACTTTGGAACAAGAGAAATCGCTAAAGAATTCTCGGCTCCTCAAATCAAGAAAAGGAGGTGAAGCAATAATGAGAAATCAACCAAGTTTATTCAATTGGATGAACAAGTTCATGAAGCTGAACCCACTGGACACACAATGAAAGAAGTTCCAATTGTTGAATTGGAACCTGAGCAAAGTGAAAAACAAGCCGTTGAAGAAGATGCAAGTGAAAAAGTTCTGCAAACTGAGCCGATAATCTCAGCTACTGAGATTGAAAAAGGAACATCAGTTGTCCCAGCTACTGCTGAGGGAGAAACCAGCAGAACAAATCTTATGCAAACTGATGATCCCATGCAAATTGAAGTTCCTACTCAAGGAGAAGATCATGAGATCACAAGGGATTCCGAGGACACCCTCACACCATTCAAATCTCCATCTGATCATACAGAACTAATGAAAGCTGATTATGAGCGATTGCAAAGATACAGAACTTGGAAGTTCAGTTCTATAAATAATCAAAGAAGTCAGCGTGCAGAAATGGAGATCATTGAGAAATAGGTATTCGATCTATACAACATCACAAGCTTAATGGAAATAATCAATATCGAAGAATTCCTAAATCAAGGGTATGCGTTAATCAGAAACAGCTATTGGAAGGAAGCCTTAGCCAGTGGAAGCTCTAAGAAAAATGTTGATGATGATTTTGAGGAAGATCCTGACCTACAAAAGGGGATTCTTGCCTCTATACAAGAAAAGGAAACTGCAACAGAACGAAATACTAATGAAGACTCAAGTAGTTCTGGTGGAAGCAGTGGAAGCTCAAGTTCTGAGAACTTATCTGAAACTCAGTCGGACAAAGAAGCAGGAGAAGGTTACCAGTCTCCCACTGATAAATCCACACTTGAAAAAGCAAGAACATTGGCAGACATACCTGGAGAAGAATCAGATGATGAACTGAAGTACATTTGTCACCAAAGAAAAGTTATTGATTCATCAAGACTGGAGGAAGGCGAGAAACAATGATCGAGAGAGAAAAGACAATCAACCGATTTAGAGAAAAAGCGAAGGAAGTCGTTCTCTCACCCCAAAAGCAAGCTAAATTAACAGAGGCTGAGACAAGCAAGTCAAAGGAACAACAAGGAAGAAATTCACAAGATGTTCCTACTCAAGTTGATCTCATTAGATATTATCACAATGAGATACTCAGAATTCAGAAGGATGATAAAAGCTTATTCGGAAAAGTCTTAAAATCCTTAGAAGCCAGTCAAGATGAACGATCCAATCTTGAAAAGAAGATGGATACTGTGAATAACAATTGTCAAACCACTCTGCTTGAGATTCGGAAAACAACCACTGAACATGTCACGAAGAAAAATGAAACTCAAGACAGATGGGAAGGCATTCTCAGTAATCTAGTGGACAGAATGTTTTTAATGGAACAGGGCTTAAAGGACTCAGTTGTTGATGTGATATATGATGAGTTTTACGATGGGGATCCCGATCCATTGGCAACCATGAAGAAGATTGATCCATTGATCATTAGAGATGGACCATTGACAAGGCTCCAAAGGAAGAATATGAGAGAAGCCTTGAATACATTGTTGAAAAAGATCCATGAAGAGTTTGGACAAATTTCCAAAAGAGTGATGAAGTTCCAATATTGTTTATGCACTATGCTTTTGGGCTTGAAGACAACACCTAATGCTTGTGGCGCCATTGTTAGTTTTGTTTGGACTTGTTTAATTATTTTATGTGGACTTTATTTAATAATTATCTTGTGGGCTTAGATGACACAAGAAAGGCTAGAAAAGCCCATTGAAAGTGGCGCCCCCTTCTAGGTCTTAGTTACTTAGGCTTTATTTTACTAGTTAATTTTCTCCCACATTGCTTAGGAGGAAAACTAGTCTTTTACTTGTAGCCTATATAAGGCACATACTATCTCCTTTCATGAACAAGTTAATTTTTGAGTGAAATATTACTTTCGATGAAGCTTTGTCTTAATTGTGCACCTTGTGTGTGAGATTCTCTTGGATTGGAGGATCGCCCCCTTTGAGAACTTATCAACGTAAGTGAGCATTACGTTGTGGCGTTCCAACCGTAGTCTTGGTCTAAGGCGCGGATCATAGCTCGTATTGACTACCTTCAATTTCTTACTGGGAAAAACAAAGGATTTGATTCGTAAGGATCACATCAGTTGTGGCTCAAACCATATTGGCATCAACTCAACAAACATTGAATGCTTACATCAAAAGTCTGATTAATAAAGATGATGTCAATAAGGGGGAAAGTTTGGATATCTTAAAAGTCCATGCAACTGAAATACCACAAGTCCTCACAAATGTTGATGATAAGTTAAGTGAACTGAAGAAAGCAAGAGGAGATTTTACTGATGATGACATGAAACTGATTATTAAGTACTCAGAACCAACTGACAAAAGAGTTGGTCTGGATTCTCGTCTCTACAATTTATTCAAGAATTTACCAGAGAGAGAAGGAGTATCAAAAGAAGAATCTCTTGAAACATTTCTACACATGCAGAAGATACTTGTGTGCTATTGGAATAAACTGAAGAAATGGGAAGCAGATGGTACCTTAGATAAAGCTTGAGAGAAAGTTGAAAAGGTTGAACTGAATTTATTCAAATTCTCATCGAGAACAACCACCAATGAAAGACTAAGGACATCGAGTCTTCACATTTGCAACTCTATTCAAAAGTAAATTTTTCAAGAAAAACAACTTATCTCGGTCATGGAACATTTGGGCAAGCATTCATGGAATTGAACATTCAACCACAAATGAAGAAATGAGAATTGTTGCAGAGAACTATGATAATCAACCAGACACTAAATTTAGTTGTTTTACTTATGTTGTATTCTAACCTTGTAACTCGGCTATCAAATAAAGTTTCGCTTTTCGATTCATGGTGTTGCTTATTATGTTTTGTCTTTTATCTTTTTGCATTGCTTTTAAGGAGGGTATTGACATCATCAAAAAGGGGGGAAATTGTTAGAAATAAAATTTATGTTTTGATGATGATTCATCACTTAGTTTATTAATTGTTCTTAACCCCATTGATGAAGTGTCATAACTAGCTGTTATAGTGCAAAGCAAAAAGAAGTCTAGATACCAATGTATAGGATTTATTAAAGTCTGATATTTATATAAGTTAAATCAGACAAGCACTGTAATTGTTCTTGACCAGAACTGAAAATGAAGAAACTGACAATAGAGCACACCAACAGAAGATTGAAGAATATAAGTTCGCTGAGAGTCACAGACTCGGTTGGCTTATCTAGAAGATTGAAGAACTGATGGACACAGACTCAGTTATTGAAGAATGAAGAACTGAGGGCTCAAACTCAGTTATGAAGATTACAAGTCGAGACTGTAAAGTTGGACTTCAGGCAAGATTGTGATGACCTGAACTGACTTTATGGATCTTGTATGAAGACCTAAGAATCATAAGGACAATGAATTCTTAGATGATAAATGTATCATGGTGTACTCTGATTAAGTCAATTATAATCAGATGAAAACTGGAGTACTGATATTTGAAGAAGAATAAAATCTCAGTTAATGCTCCAAGCCAGTAAGAAAACTGACAAGTAATAAACTCAGTATAAAAATGATAAGGAAACTCAGTTTTACACGTTAGTCATCCAACAAACTGAAAGTACAATCGAACGTTGTAAAGAAAGAAATTTCATTGGATGAGTTTCTGACACAGCAGGAACAGTCAGAAAATAGAGCCGTTACAAAGCATGATGAATATTGGATGAACCCCTATAAATAGATTACCTCTACAACATCAAAGAATAGGCAGGGCATATGATAACAAGCAAGAAAATTAAAAAGGAATTTATCTAGTCAAGGAAGATCAAATTGAGGGGGAAAGCCAAATTCAAAAGAATACCTGCTAAATACTTAATTGCAAGATCAAGAAAATTTCCTCAAAGTGTTCAAGCATATTCAAGCAGATTCAAGATCTAACATTTGAAGAAATACAGAGCCGTGCTTAAATTAATTATCCAGAGGAAAAGCTCAAATCACAGTTGAATCATAGTCATTGATTCAAAGTCTCAACTTTGATTTTATCAAAGGTTTAGGCTCAGAAACACCAAGAAGGTGTGAAGGATAGGTTGAGTGCGATCGGGAAGACTGTGTTTGTGATGAGTGGTGAAGAGGCAATTCTACCTCCAAGGACCAAAGGTTCAAACAATTGAAGAGCAGCAATCCTACCTGTTCTACAAGTGTTTAGACAAAGAAGCTAGGATTAGCCAAGGACTATCGCTTTAGGACTTTTTGTAATCTGGGCCATCTCAAAGAAGGTCTAGTGGAATTTTCCTCCGCATCACAGGGGAAGAGAGGACGTACAGGATTACACCACCTGTAACCTCTATAATTCTTGTCTATTTACTTTATGCATTCATTTATTTCCTCATAGTGGTTTTCATATCGAAATTATATTTACTAGTTGTTAAAGGATAATTTTATATCCGCTGCCAGTTAACGAGACTAAATATAAGTTAGTAATAACTTATATTCACTTAAGCTAACTGAACTCTGCACAAGTTAAAGGGACAGGAAAAAAACTGAAGATCAGTTTAAGTTTCAGAGAAACTTAGTTCCTGGGACTTTTCCAGCTTAGGATTAGTTTTTGGTGACAAGTTTATTCACCCCCCCTCTAAACTTGTGTTAGCCTTTCCAAAGGACCAACAATATCCGTGAGACACACACTCCTCAGTTATTCTAGAATTGAGCCAACGTGAAAGTGATTCAGACCGCGTCTCTTAGAAATCCTTAACGAACACATCAAATCCTATCTTGAAACAAGTAGGAGTCTGCAATCACTTCAGGATTAAGGTTAATCCATATATGATCATCTTGTGATTTAATAAGATTTCTCAATCACGAAATTATATGAGAAATGCAGATTAAATCAGTCCAGTCCTATATGAATACATCATATATAAATGCCCCACTTAGATAACCAATATCGACGTTCTGGATAAGACGGTCACACCATAAAGTGTTCTGGGCACATTAATGGTGGTTTAATCAATAGACCCCATACTTTGATTAAGTTCACCATGGACTAACAATTCAAGTGTATCACCATAAACTTAATCCTCGTGTGTGTCACACACTCAGTTATATGGATACATGAAGTGAACCGTTGAGGTTCAATTAGAATTTGTCCAAGGATCTAATTGTAGGAACAATGAAATGATCTCCGTGACCCCTAGATATCCGTGTATCTAAGAACCTTGGATTAAGACCTCTACCCTTAGATATCCTTATATCTAAGAACCTCAGTTTGTGAACGCCACAAGGTGTGATCACGACCTTGATAAGTTTGGGTTTGAGTACTCTACTTAGAACACTCACAAGTTCAAGAAGAACTCAAATAAATATAATTCACTCAAAATTTAACTGTCTGTAGAATGTGCTCCTAGTTTGCCTTTAATAGGCTACAATCATAATGAAAATAGAAAACCTAAGCAATGTGGGATATTTTACAAGTAAAATTCGCCACTTTATCTTCTGATGGACCTAACTTGACTCTGCGGAGCCCAAATGGCTCTTATTTGTTGAAAATAAATACTTAACTCAATATTGTATCATATAGGCACATTCCCTAATGGGCTTTTGGCCTTTTAAATCCTAAAAGAAGTGATAATTAACGTAAGAGAGTTTATCTTGCTTTCTCAAGCCCACTGATGCAAACAATAGCCTTCATGAGCTTTATGGACGCCCCATCTTCAAGCTTTGTCACTCCACACTCTTCTTGGACCTTAGAAACCAGCAAATCCAAGCCTTCACGCATTCTTCTCTTTGGAAGTCTTGTCATTGGCCCATCTCGGATGATAAGTGGATTAGGTGTAGCTAAAGGGGCTAGTGGATCCGGAATAGCATCGTGGATCACATCATTCCCTCCCGGTTCAGAAGGATCTGACCTCAGATCATAAGGGTTGTCAAACGGGGTCAAATCGGCCACACTGAATGTATTGCCCGTGCCCCAATCACCAGGAATGCCAATCTTGTAAGCATTAATGTTATTAACACGCTCTAACACTTCAAACGGACCATCGCCATGTGGATGCAACTTGGACTTGCGCTTGTTGGGAAATCTGCTCTTCCGCAAAAGTAACCACACCCAATCTCCAGGTTCAAAGATAACCTCCTTTCTGGCTTTATTTTCATGCTTTTTGTAGCGTTCAATTTGAGCTTCCACGTGCAACCTGGCTTTTTCATGCAACTCACGAACCAAATCAGCCTTCTTGTCACCATCCAAGCTAACCTGCATACCAGGGGTAGGGGAAAAAAATTGAAGGGGGCACTGGGGTTGAACCCATACACAAGCTCAAAGGGGGAATATTTAGTGGCAGAATGAACACAACAATTATATGCAAATTCCACATAAGGCAAAGAAGACTCCCAATTTTTCAGATTCTTTTTAATGACCACACGCAACAATTGACCCAAAACACGATTAACAACTTCTGTTTGGACATCAGTTTGGGGGTGGAATGTTGTAGAATATAAAAGGGAAGTACCTAAACGCATCCACAAAAACACGCCAAAAATGACTCACAAACTTAATGTCACGATCACTCACGGTCGATTTAGGCACACCATGTAATCTAACAACCTCTTTAAAGAACAAATCAGCAATGTGAGAAGCATCACTAGTTTGATTACATGCAATAAAATTTTCCATCTTAGAAAATGTATCAACGACCACAAAAACAGAATCTTTTCCACTCTTAGACCATGGCAAACCCAACACAAAATCTATAGATAAATCTGTCCAAGAGGAGCTGGGAATATGTAATGGGTATACAAACCATGGATGGAAGATTTGGACTTAGTCTGACGGCACTCAATGCATGCATCACAAATTCTGATAACATCACGTTTCATTTTAGGCCAAAAGAAATGAGATTTTAACATGTCCAAAGTCTTGGTAATACAAAAATGACCCATAAGTCCCCCACCATGCGCTTCATGCACCAACAATTCTCTCAAAGAGCAACGAGGAATACACAATTGATATCCACAAAATAAAAAACCCTCCTGTCGAAATTTTTTCCCAAAGGCCGACACCTCTGCGGCAAAAAATATCTCTCCAAAGTCAGAATCCAAAGCATACAAATCCTTAACATGTTCAAAGCCAAGTAACCTAGATTGCATGGTAGTGATTAAAGTGTAACGACGAGACAAGGCATCAGCTACAACATTATCCTTACCTTTCTTATACTTAATGACATTAGAAAATGACTCAATGAATTCCATCCAACGGACGTGGCATTTGCTCAATTTACCTTGACCCTTTAAATATTTAAGCGACTCATGATCAGTGTGTATGAAAAACTCATGGGGTCGCATATAACTCTTTATCATACGTAGCATAGTTCAAATGTGCTCCTTTTAATTTCTCACTAAAGTATGCAATAGGCCTGCCTTTTTGAATTAAAACAACTCCAATGCCCACACTAGATGCATCACATTCAATTTCAAACATCTTACAAAAATCAGGTAGAGCAAGTATAGGTGCAGAAAGTAACTTAGCTTTGAGAGTTTCGAATGACTCCCTCTGCCTAGGTCCCCACTGAAATGGGACGTTCTTCTTCACAAGCTCGTCTAATAGGGCTGCAATGGTGCTAAAATCCTTTACGAACCTCCGATAAAAAGCTTGCTAAACCCTGGAAACTACGAACTTCGCAAATGGTTTGTGGTTCAGGCCACTCGGCCACAGCCTTGACCTTGTCTTGGTTAACTTTGACGCCCTGTTCACTAACAACTATACCAAGAAACACGACTCTATCCATGCAAAACAAATACTTTTTAAGGTTAGCATATAGCTGTGTATGCCTAAGTGTGTTTCTAAATCAATGCTGTAAATTATGATATCATCAAAGTAAATAACTACAAAATGACCAATAAACTCCCTAAGGACCTCATTCATTATACGCATGAACGTGCAAGGGGCATTGGTTAATCCAAAGGGCATGACTAACCATTCATACAATCCAAATTTAGTTTTAAAGGCCGTTTTCCATTCGTCACCCTCTCTTATTCTCACTTGATGATACCCACTTTTTAAATCAATCTTTGTGAAATATTTAGCGCCATGCAACTCATCTAACATGTCATCTAACCGGGGAATGGGATAGCGATACTTTATCGTTATTTGGTTGATGGCTCGACAATCCTTGCACATCCTCCATTCTCCACCCTTCTTGGGCGCCACTATCACCGGCACGGCACACGGGCTTATGGATTCTCGAATCTTCCCCTTGGTGAGAAGGTCATTGACTTGCCTCTGTATCTCTTTTGTCTCCTCTGGTTTGGCTCTATAGGCTGGTCGGTTGGGGAGAGTAGAGCCCGGAATGAAGTCAATGTGATGCTCCACTCCTCTCAATGGTGGCAATCCGCTGGGTTATTCTTCAGGGAAGATATCTTCGTATTCCTACAAAAGAGACACAAAAACACTTGGAAGGGAATCGGTTAGATCAGATATAGAAGAAAACATGGGTGGGGGGAGGGGAGGGGGGTTGTTTCCTTATAAAGAAATAAGAAAACAGGATTTTCAGCCCTTAAGGTGCGTAAAATCTCACTAGATTTGGCATAGAAGTTGCCCCTTACTTGTTCGATCTTTTCGACTTTATTTTCTCCCTCTCTAATGATGGTTCCCTCACTCACCTTCGACTTTTTTTACTTTATTTTTCCCCTCGAATGGAACTAAAGCTCCCTCCCTTGCATTTATTTTTTCAACTTTATTTTCCCCCTCATTTCTAACTAAAACACCCTCTTGCTTCTTCTCTCCTTTCACAACACTTTTCTTTGAATTTTTAACTTTTCCTCCCTCGTTAAATTTCTCACCCTCACGTTTTTTAGCAAGGCGAATTTGCTCCTCATGGGCTTCTTGTGGTGACATTGAAACAATTGAGATTTTGCAGCTTTTGTGGAGCAATGTGTACTTGTTCAGAAAATCGTCATAGATAACCTTCCTATCGTATTGCCAAGGCCTGGCAAGTAATAAGTGTGTGACATGCATGGGTACCACATCACAAAGAACTTCATCCTCCAACTTTCCAATGCTAAAAGGGATAAATGCTTGCCCCGAAACTCGGACTTCACCACAATCATTCAGCCATTGCATTTTATAAGGTTTGGGGTGTCGGGTAGTAAGAATATCGAGTTTCTCCACCACCTCAGTGCTAACCACATTAGCACAACTTCCGCTATCTATGATTATCGAACACACTTTGCCGCCAATGAAGCAACAAGTTTGGAAAATGTTTTCCCGTTGCAAATTCTCATCCACCGTCGCCTTTGCATTTAAAGCTCGTTTAATCACCAACGAATTATTATTTAATGGTATCACATCCTCAATATACTCATCTTCGTCATTAAAATCAGCCCCCTGCTCCTCCTCCTCTCCAAAATCCTCCTCTACATCTGCCTCATCAAAATCACTACTCACAAACATAGCACGTTTGTTGCCACACTCGGTAGCTTTATGACCAATACCACCACATTTAAAGCATCTAAGTCCACTAGCAGGCTGTTTTGGAGAGGAAACAACCTTACCCTTGTTATTATCCTTAGCTAGAAGCCTCATTGGAGTTAAAGGGGGTCGGCCTATTGGGGGGAAATTTTGTACCCTCATTCTTTTGCGGATGCGGATGATAAGTAGAAGATTTACCTGAATAAGGTTTTGTTATGGCAGCCCTCTTCTTCAATTGTTTTTCAATCAATATTGCTGCATGTACCATCTTTTCCAGACTATCACAGTCTTGCAATTCTACTCGATTCGCAATTTCAGTCCTCAAACCACTCACAAAACGGGCCATAGTTGCACCGGCATTCTCGTTTGAGTGCGTACGGATCAATATAAGTTCCATTTCTTGCTAAGAATCATCCACCGAACGAGCCCCTTGCGTTAGGGTCTGTAACTTTCTATATTGCTCACGGTAGTAAGAAGCCGGAACAAAGCGTCTTTTCATTTCTCGCTTCAACTCATTCCATGTGCTGACAAGGTCATCATGTGTTCTCCTACGATTCACAATCAGTTGCTCCCACTAAATGGTAGCATAACCCTCAAACTCAAGGGTTGCCAACTTAATTTTACTTTTCTCCGAATAATTATGACAACGAAAAATCTGCTCAACTTTACGAACCCAATCTAAATAAACATCAGGATCATTTGTACCTTTAAACGACGGAATCTTCATCTTAACGTGACGCATATCCGCTATTTCTTCATCATCTTGGTCAACAATAGGAACCCTCCCATCATCATCATCATCATCCTCATCCTCAACTATCGGTACCGCCGCTCTCCGACGCATATCACCTCGACCACCACGATTATCAACACCACCACCACGGTTAGAAACAACACCACCACGGTTATCAATAGGGGGGACATGCCCTTCCCTCATCATGGTACGGAACTCGGCAATTAAATCTGCATGTTGACGTGCAAACCGGTCATCCAACATCTCGGCATTTTCCTGTTTAAACGCTTCTATTGCCTTTGTGATCTTACTCTCTATAGCCTCTGTATACATCCGGTAACGACCATCCGTAGAACCATCATCCTCATATTCTGAACGCTTCGACATTATGCCTCACAACACTCGTGTTTATCACTCCCTTCGTGTAGAGTTCAAACGTAGAACAAACCAAAACAATGAGCAAACCGAGCAATCACAACCAAAGAACCTAAATTAGGACCTAGGACTGAGATTGGAAGGCATAAGAAGGTGTAGGATGAAGCAAGGTGCAAGAAAGAATAGCAAAGAAGGAAGCAAAAATGAAAAATGGATTTTTTTGACAGCAATAAAGACTGTATAGCAAAATTTCACGGGTGTGAAAGACTCGTATTTAATGACTTTTTTTTTTTTTTTTTTTGACATGGCCGACTTTAAATAAAATAAATTGAATTAAAATAAAAACAAATTAGGTCAAATTTTTTTCCTTTTTTTGAAACTGTTGATCGAAGGATACGGCAAGACTTAACAGGAAAAATAGATTTTTTTTTTTTTTTTTTTTTGATGAATAGTATGCAGGGAAAGCAATAAGAACACAGCTAGGATTTGCTTTTTTTTGTTTATAACCAATCAAAAGAAATCTGAGCAACTAGGAACACAAAAGGCGGCGGCGGCAATTGATAGTGAGAACGAAGGGAATAAATTGTAAAGGAAGAAGCAACAAGATTTAGTACGATTATAATTGTTTTTTTTTTTTTTTTTGGTTGATGATCAAGAACAAAGAACAAGAAAATTTGCTGGTTTTTAATTTTTTTATTTTTTAATTTTTATTTTTTAATTATTATTATTATTATTATTATTTTTAATAGAAACAATAACGCAATTAACAAGGGAAAAAAAAATGGATATTTGTTACCTACAATACTTTCTCTGATTTCAACTGAAGTGAACCGTTGATGCTCAATTCGAATTTGCCCAAGGATCTGAATGTAGGAACAATGAAACGAACTCTGCGACCCCTAGATATCCGTGTATCTAAGAACCTTGGATTAAGACCTTGACTCCTAGATATCCTTATATCTATGAGCCTCGGTTTGTGAACGCCACAAGGTGTTCTCACGACCTTGATAAGTTCGGGTTTGAGTACTCTAATTAGAACACTCACAAGTTCAAGAAGAACTCAGATAAATATATTTCACTCAAAATTTAACTGTCTGTAAAATGTGCTACTAGTTTGCCTTTTATAGGCTACAATCATAATGAAAATAGAAAACCTAAGCAATGTGGGATATTTTACAAGTAAAATTCGCCACTTTATCTTCTGATGGACCTAACTTGACTCTGCTGAGCCCAAATGGCTCTTATTTGTTGAAAATAAATACTTAACCCAATATAGTATCATATAGGCACATTCCCTAATGGGCTTTTTACTGGATATACGGAAACCCGAATCCGGATCCGATATATAATTGGATCGTCGGATCGATTCTTAGCACCGATCGAGACGCTCGATCATGCACAACAGAAGCTACGAATTAAATTCGCATGCGATTTTACCACGATTTTAATTCACATAATTAATTCACAATCTACAAGAAGGTTAGTAGATTTACCTCAACGGAAAGAGATGAGAAATTCGACAAAAGGGAGAAGCCACAATCTTCCGGAATGTATCTCCAAGCGACGACTGGTAGACGTCGATCATCGCCATAGAACCTCCTCGAATTTGCCCAAGAAAAACCCTAGTTTTTCCTTCTCTTAATGACTAGAACGAGAAAATAATTTTTCTCTTCTTTTATTCCAAGTGTGGAGCCAATTGTGAAGTGTCTATTTTGTTGGGAGAAACTCTCTTTATATAAGAAAATAACTAGTCAAGAGAATTATCTTTTTCACACCAGAAAAACATATTCCCATAAGGAAAAGATATTTTTCCCACAAAAATAATAGATAATTCCCAAAAAATCAATCTCTTATTTTTCCATTAATTATCCAAAAAATAGATAATTAATTAATTTCACATGTGACATACTCTAAAATAATTTATCAACTATGTATGGCGCCACTTTAGTAATATTTTTAATAGAAAATGTCTTTTCTATTTTACATATTATTTACCAAATAAATAATATTGCATATTCATTAAATAGACCAACTATTTAATTTATTCTCGAGTTCCATAAAATGAGAAAACACTCGCGTGTTAGGAGGCAACCAGGACCATGGACCTATAACTAAGTAATTCTACAATAAATTAAATAAAATATTCATCGAATGTAATATTTCTACTTAATTCATTAAATCCGGAATTACGCCACCATAAATCCGAAACTGAACTCTATCGATTAAAGATATAACTTATTCTCAAAACGCCGAGTCGAGTCGATTAGTGTCTATTGATATAATCATTACATATAAACTAACCGTCCATAGACTATCTGTAATGAAGCGGGATTATTTCCGTAAACCCTATTCAATACATCTTATCCTTATTTACCATTAACCCACTAGTGATCAATTAGTTCATAACCAATACGAACTCCGCGGATCGATCAGTTTCAAGAATTAACAAATAAAGGGATTGTCTTTCTACTTCCTGCAGGAAGGAACATAGTCCATAACTATGAGACACACATTTCTCACTCATTCCTGAATAGTGCCAACATGAAAGTGATTCGGACCGCACCTCTTAGTGATCCTTAACGAACAAATCAAACCCTATCCTGAAACAAGTAGGAGTTTGTAATCACTTCAGGATTAAGGTTAATCCATATATGATCATCTTGTGATTTAATAAGATTTCTCAATCAAGGAATTTTATGAGAAATGTAGATTAAATCGGTCCAGTCTTATATGACTACGTCATATATAAATGCCCCACTTAGACAACCAATGTCGACGGTCCGGATAAGACGGTCACACCATAAAGTGTTCTGGGCATTAATGGTGGTTTAATCAATAGACCCCATACTTTGATTAACTTAACCATGGACTTATAGTTCAAGTGTATCACCATAAACTCAATCCTCATGTGTGACACACACTAAGTTATATGGCTACATATGATACGACTTGGGGTTTTCAGTAGTGTATAATATATAAGCACGAAGCAAATAATAAGATGAGAATAAATCTGTCATTTATTAATTATAAAAATAATTACATAAATTGTCTTTTCGGCACTACTTTCAACAATCTCCCACTTGCCCGTAAGGACAAGCAACAATTGTATTTTGGGCACACTATATCTAACACTTTTTGCCTTTTAAATCATAAAAACAGCGATAATTAACATAAGAGAGTTTATTCGGCTTTCTCAAGCCCACTGATGCAAACGATAGCCTTCATGGGCTTTATGGACGCCTCATCTTCAAGCGTCGCTCCACACTCCTCTTGGACCTTAGAAACCAACAAATCCAAGCCTTCACGCATTGGCCCATCTCGGATGATAAGTGGATCAGGTGTAGCTAAAGGGGCAAGTGGATCCAGAATAGCATCATGGATCACATCGATACATATGATACAACCTGGGGTTTTCAGTAGTGTATTATTTACAAGCACGAAGAAAGTAATAAGATGAGGATAAATCTATCATGTATTAATTATACAAACAATTACGAAAATAGTCTTTCGGGCACTACTTCCAACAATCTCCCACTTACCCGTAAGAACAATCAATAATTGTTGTTAGAACACACCCTTATCCTGTTCACAATATTCTCCCACTTGCTCTAAAGCAGATGAGACATACCTCTCAATCTCATACCCCGCCAAGCACTTATTAATGACATTGAATGTCAAGCGACTTGGTAAACTGATTAGCTAGGTTGTTGGCTCGAGGTGATCTTTAGGACCGTAAACGTCGCTTCTCTGCACGATATGTCTGATCAGGTGATACTTTCTCTCAATATGCTTTTGACCTCTTGTGACTGCGAAGATCCTTTGCATAAGCTACCTCTCAAATGTTTTCACAGTATAATGGTATCGGCTTATCAAGTCCTGGAATTTCTTCCAGATCAACAAGGAACTTTTGAAGCCATAACTCATCTCTAGCATCTCTAGAAGCTGCTATGTATTCAACTACTTAAAGTCGAATCGGCAATGCAGGATTGGTCCAAACTATATCTCCATCACAATGAGAAAACACTGAGGCCGGGATCGACTTACGATCACCCTTAGTCCGATTGAACGTCAGAATCTGTGTAGTTAACAATACGCAGGTTTGCACCCGAATATACAAGCATACAATTCCTCATTATCTAAAGATACTTGAGGATGCACTATACTACTATTCAATGCTCGAATCCAAGATTCGACTATAATTGACTTTAAATAACCTGAATTTCTCTATCCAAAAGAGAATTTATCCCATTTTCTCTATATCCGAAGATTGAGAGAATTATTCCGTGAGGGGTTGGGTAGGAAACCTCTCATTGAATATTGCATATGAATATGCATTTTCATCCTAACCAATAAGATGGATGGCCAACAACTTGTTCTCATGAATTCGACTGAAGCGATTCTACGAATAAAGTCTACTCTCCAATTCAGAGAAGCTTTGGCTCGTTAGTTACTGACTTCAGATAACACACCCATGTTTTTCACAACTGTTTTAGTGTTACCTTTATAAACACTAATATTTACTACTTTACCAATATTGATTCTCTAGTCAACAAAAGATTCATCAATATTCTGGTCAAGCCCTCACATTTCAATCATGTGACTTTTAATGACCTATAGGTTTGCTTTAATCCACCTAGGGATATAAGCACAGACAGTCAATTTGCCATTGGCTTTAAGTTAAAATCCCATCTGTTCTGAATGAATTCAAGCTCTGTTGTATGTCAAGAATGTTTCAGGGCATCACCCCTGGTAATCATTCTACTTTCCTTAGAGTCAAACGAGGCTGAATGGTGAGAGAGTTTTAGGGAATCACCCCTGGTTAACTCTATACTTCACAGGGTATTAACCCTAGCCCACTTGGATTGGCTTTGAAAGATAAACTTTCTCATTCATTCGTCTCTTCTATACGTAGATACAATTGCTCCCAATAGGCCTGTGAGACTCAGGGGGTTCTACAAGAGTGTGAACAGAACTGGAGTTCCAAAACTCCATTTACAGGTTAAGGCTTTAAGCCAACCTCCCTTTTTATCAGAATCCTATACAGCCCTTCCAAAATGACCATAGGTTATCAATCACCCTTAGTAGACTGTAAAGTCTGCATAATCACAGCGAGTCAATGGATAAACCATACTCCTACTGCAATTGGGTGGATTGACATTCTGATCTGGTTCAGTAGTATTTATCAGCATAAGCCCCAACAACCAATGTTGGATGCGGTCTGATTAAATCAGATAGTAACTCATTGAGTAACTTTAGTTCAAGGTTTAAGGTTTTTATTCCAAAATTATCTCAAAAAGGCAATGAAGGAACAACCGTAACTGTCCGATCTTAAGAATCTCATAACCTGTTGGTCCCTTGGAAAGGCTAACACAAGTTTAGAGGGGGGGTGTGAATAAACTTGTCACTAAAAACTGTATTTAAATCAAATTAAGGTTCAGTTTTAACTTGTGTGGAGTTGAGCTGACAAAGCTGAGTTTAAGTCAAACTGACATATACAAAACTTAGTCAACCGGCAGCGGATATAATTCTAGCCTTTTTCTTGATCTTCTTATTCTCTGTGAAAGCTGAGTGTGTAAAACTGAATTCTGGTGAATGTCAGTTTGTGAGCTGTGGGTTGTGTAACAATCGGTTCTTCATCATGCTGTGAAAACAATAATAAATGCTGTAATAAATACGTAATAGAATGTAAATGCGTAAAATAAATGAAACAAGAGTTATAAAGGTTCCAGGTGGTGTAATCCTGTCAGTCCTCTCTTCCCCTGTGGTGTAGGAGGAAAATTCCACTAGAACTTCTTGAGGTGAGCTGTTATAAATGAAAGGATGTTGTTTCTTTGCGCAGCGGATGGATAACGATTTACAAATTACAATACGTAAATAAAGGATCTAAATTCCTACAAGGGGGTTTAGTATGTCTTACCAAGAGCAGGAATAGAAGCCAAGATCTTCCAATGCGTTCTCCAAACGGTGGTTGGTGGACACCAATTCTTGGTACTAGAACCTCCTTGATATGCTTCCTTCACCCAGAAACCCAGACAAGAAACAAGTTTTTATCTCTATTTTTGTGTGTGTATATCGAAAAAAAAAACTTCTCATATGTCTTGGAAGAACTCACTTTATATAGGAGAGTAAATCATTGGCCTCCAAGTTTCTAATTAATTAAATAATAATAGAAAAGAAATCATAGTAAAAGATAATTCCATTTATAAAAGATTGTGATTAATCAATCAATCAATTACAAATCAATTATCTTTTATTAATTAATTATTTAACTAGTAAATAATTAATTACACAAGAAAATAAATTCTTGCACTTTATGACATGGGAGGCACCACACCTAGGGTTTTAGGCGCACAGAAAATGTCTTTTCTGTGTATTATATTATTTAACCTAACTAAAGAATATTTCGCATATCAATTAATTGGCCCAGCCAATTAATTATCACTAAGGCCCAATAACAAGAAAAATACCCGAATTACAGGAGCCACATTGGGGACCATGGACCTATAACTAGTAGCTCCAATAATTAAGTAAAATATTCATCGAACAGAATATTCATACTTAAATTATTAATTCCGGGATTACGCCACCATAAACCTGAAACTGAACTCTACCAATTATAGTTATATACATACACTCAACCCTTTGTGTAAATAAGCGTCCACTGATATAATCACTACATACGGACTAACCCTCCATAGACTGTCCATTCTGAGTGGGAAGTCTCCGTGAACCCGACTCAGAATATCTTATCCTTATTTACCATTAACCCTCTACTGATCAATTAGTTCACATATCTGACTAGAAGCTAATTAGTCTAATATGAACTGGGCCCATCGATCATTTTCTTAGGCCCAACAAATAAGGAGACAGTCTCTCTACGTCCCGTAGGAAGGAATGGATTCCATGTTTGTGAAAAACAGAACTACTCACTCATCAGGGAACAGTGCCAACGAGAAGTGACTTGGATCACATATCAAAGTGATCCGTAACTAACACATCAAACACTAACCCGAGACAATCAGCATCCTATGATCACCTCAGGATTAAGGTCAATCCATATATGATCATCTAATGATTTAATAAGTGTGGAAATATTACCTGTGGACCTTTGTATTTCGTGTAACACTTTATTTGTACACATTATTTGTAACATGACATATTAATTGTGTTTTATAAACAATTAATATGTCATAAAGTAACTCTAGTTTGCTTTTATGTCCTAGCCGCATATGGACCGTCCTATGATGTTCTAGCTGCCCATAGCACTCATGACTCTACTAGGACCTTTCTTCCTCATACTTGTATCTATTTATACTCATTCCTTTATGATGAATAAAATAAGCTGAGTTTACTCATGTATTGTTACTGTCTCAAACTCTCTTCATGGTATCAGAGACATAATCTCCTTTAATCCACTGAAAAATCTTATATCGTATCAAGAATGTCTTCAATATCCGAAGCTTCTTCACCCTTAGTAGAGTCCCAAATGCCTCAGCAGAATGGGGTCACTGAAAACTCTTCATTTACGAATCATAGACTTGATGGCAACAACTACATGCTATGGTCGAGGTCTATGAAGATGTATATCTCCGGCCAGAGCAAGATGGGATACCTGTCTGGCTCCAAACCTGCCCCTGCTGAAACTGACCACAAGTTTGAAGCATGGGATATATAAAATAACCAAGTCATGACCATCCACACGAGGTCATTGAAAAAGAGATCAGTGAGAACTTCATGATGTATGACACTACTAAGGAAATCTGGGATAATGCCAGAGACCTTTACTCCAAAAAGGACAATACATCTGAGGTCTATAAATTGAAGCCCAAATCCAAAATTGCAGACAAAGTGAGCTGTCTGTAACTCAGTACTTCAACCAACTATCTAAGGCCTGGCAACACCTAGATATGTTGGAAACTCATCCATGGAAGAATGTAGAGGATGCTACCTTATACAAGGATATCATTAAGAAAAAGAGGGTATTCAAGTTCCTCACTGGACTGAACTCATCCCTTGATGATGTTAGAGGAATAGTCCTTGCTACTAAACCTCTTCCCAACCTCAAATCTGTGTTTGATGAAGTCAAACATGAGGAAAGCAGGAGGAAAGTAATGCTGCAAAACAACCCTGCTGATCACACTAGAGACAACTCAGCACTGATGGTTGTCAGGAAGCCTACTGAGGCCACTAAGACCTACAGATGTCCTGCTAAGAAGACATGAAAGTTGTTCTGTGACCACTACAAATGCACAAATCACACCAAGGACACTTTTTGGAAACTACATGGTAAGCCTAACACCTCAAAACCCTCCAAACCAACCAGGGAGAGTCAGGGAAGACATGTCAGTGAAGAAGAGAACAAGGACACTATTTTGAATACTCAGTGGACTGCTTTCAGAGCCTTCCTTGCTCAACAAAAGGAAGGTAGTTCTACTACTGACACAGCCACTCATGCTAAAACATGTATATTCCACTCAAATCTTAGTAATGAGACTTGGATTGTTGATTCTGGGGCATCATCCCATATGACTGGTAACAAAAAACTCATATCTCACCTTAAGCCCTGTCATCAGACCCACAATATTAAGATTGCTGATGGATATAATTCTTGTGCACAAGGTTATGGAAATGTTAAACTTACTGATAAGATCTACCTACAGGATGTCCTGTTTGTTCCAAAATTAGACTGCAACCTTATATCTGTCAGTAGACTCACTAAAGACTTGAATTGGACAGTCATGTTTAATAACAACCAATGTATATTCTAGGATCTTTCTTCACAGGAAGTGATTGGGAGAGCTAAAGCCTGCTCAGGATTGTTTGTGGTCAACCCTGCTGAAGACAGAATACCAAAGACTGAAACAGCCTCAGCAGCCTGCAACCAAACCTTAGACAATATCATGCTATGGCATTATAGACTAGGTCATCCAAGTTTTGGTTATTTAAAGTCTGTAATTCCTGAATTATTTAAAGGATGTAATCTCAGTGACCTCCAATGTGATATTTGTCAATTTGCCAAACTTACTAAATCCGTGCATACTAAATTATCTTACTTACCCTCCACACCTTTCACCTTGATTAATAGTGATGTATGGGGAACTTGAAGAGTTAAAAGTATAACAGGGAAAAGGTGGTTTGTCACCTTTATAGATGACCACACCAGGATCACATGGCTGTTTTTGATGAAAGATAAATCTGAAGTGAGAACAATCTTCCAAGAATTCTATAACATGGTCTCCACACAATTTGACACTAAGATTAAAATTTAAAAAACAGATAATGCCCTGGAATACTATGAGTCCAACCTCAGTACCTTCCTGAGTAAGAAGGGGATAGTTCATATCAGTAGCTGTGTAGAGACACCTCAGCAGAATGGGGTTGCTGAGAGAAAGAACATGCACTTACTGGAGATGGCTAGATCAGTCATGTTCACAACACATGTGCCAAAATACATGTGGGGTGAAGCTATATTAACAGCCACATATCTAATCAACAGGTTACCCAGCAGAGTATTAGGTTTCAAGACTCCCATCTAAACCCTTCTGACAACTCATCCCTGTCCTCATCTCATTGCTGACTTGCCTCCAAAAATCTGTGGATGTAATGTGTTTGTCTATATTCATTCTCAGCATAGAAGCAAACTTGATCCTAAAGCTCATAAGTGCATATTCCTAGGTTATGCCAAAGACAGGAAGGGTTACAAGTGTTATTCTCCCACTGACAAAAGGTTTTACAATTCTGTGGATGTAAAATTCTTTGAAAAAACACCTTACTACAGCAAACCTACTGAGACAGTCCCAGATGCAAACCTACTGAGACAGTCCTTCAAAGAACTCCTCGTGACAGGCTCACAACCTCAAAGAGATTCTCGATCTTCAAGACCTCATCGACAATGAGCTGCTTGAACCTCAAAGAAATTTCACTAATACTCGAAGATCCTACTAACACTGAACCTCACGATCCACAAAGAACCTCACGATCTTCATACTTCCTTGCCGTTTGCGCCGCCGTGCCTTATTTAACGTTCTGGTCGATATCACATCGTTACATCGAAGAAATTCACAACCTTATTTTTCATACTTTTTTCATACCTATAGATTACTTCTCGGTGTGATTTTTGATTCCTTGTACAAGGCCATTCGGGTGTCCGTTTTGCATGACGTTTGCGCCGCCGTGCCTTATTTAATGTTCTGTTCGATATCACATCGTTCCTTCAAAGAAAATTACAACCTTTTATTTGTACTCTTTACATACCTATATATAGTACTTAACGGTGTGATTTTTGATTCCTTTTACAAGGGAATTTGTGTGTCCGTTTCGCATGTTTTTTTGCACCACCGTACCTTATTTATCATTATGGTCGATACCGCATCGTTTATTCAAACAAAATTTAAAATTTTTTTTGTACTTTTTTCGTACCCACAGAGTACTTAACAGTGTGATTTTTGATTCCTTGTACAACGCAATTCTGGTGTCCGTTTCGCATGCCGTTTGCGCCTACGTGCCTTATTTAACGTTTTGGTCGATATCACACCGTTACTTCAAAAAAATTACAAACTTTTATTTCAAACTTTTTTGTACCCACACAGTAATAACGGTATGAATTTTGATTCCTTGTACAAGGCCATTCGTGTGTCTATTTCGCATGACCAGAACGTTAAATTAGGCACGGCGGCACAAACAGCATGCGGAACGGACACCCAAATGCCCTTGACAAGGAATCAAAAATCACACCGTTAAGTACTCTTTGGGTAAAAAAAATATGAAAAAAAGTTTGTAATTTTCTTCGAAGTAACAATGTGATATCGACCAGAATGTTAAATAAGTACGGCAGCTCAAAAGGCAAGCAATAAAAAAGGCACAACGGGGTAAAAAAATATTCAAAACGGACACACAAATTCCCTGGTACAAGGAATCAAAAATCACACCATTAATTACTATATAGGTATAGGAAAAGTACAAAATAAAAGGTTGTAATTTTCTTTGAAGTAACGACGTGATATCGGCCAGAACGTTATATAAGGCACGGCAGCGAAAACGACATGCAAAACGGACACCTGAATGGCCTTGTACAAGGAATCAAAAATCACATCGTTAATTACTCTATAGGTAAGAAAAAAGTATGAAAAATAAGGTGGTGATCTTCTTCGAAGTAACGACGTGATTTCGATCTTCACGTTAAATAAAGTACGACGGCGTAAACGGCATGCGAAATAGACACCCGAATGGCCTTGTACAAGGAATCAAAATTCACACCGTTAGTACTCTGTGGGTACAAAAAAAGTATGAAATTTTTTTTGTAATTATCTTTGAAATGATGACGTGATATCGACCAAAATGATGAATAAGGCACAGTAGCGCAAACGGCAAGCAAAACGGACACTAGAATGCCCTTGTACAAGTAATAAAAAATCACAACGTTGTGGAAATCCTTAACAAAACACCTATAAATTCCCGCAAGTCCATGGAAACTATGAACCTCTGCAACGGTGGTTGGTTCGGGCCACTCCTCTATTGCCTTAATCTTCTCCCGATCAACTTCAACACCCTGTGCACTGACAACAAAGCCAAGAAACACAACTCTATCCATGGAAAGAGTACCTTTTTTTTGAGGTTATCATAGAGTTTAGCATCCCGAAGTGTGTCGAAAACAGCCCTCAAATGACTAAGGTGTGATTCAAAATCACAACTATAAATTTGGATGTCGTCAAAGTAAACGACCACAAACTTGTTAATAAAGTCTCGTAAGACTTCATTCATTAATCGCATGAAAGTTCTAGGTGCATTCGTGGGATCGAAAGGCATGACAAGCCATTCGTATAAGCCAAATTTTGTTTTAAATGCAGTTTTCCATTCAACACCTTCTCGCATCCTTACTTGGTGATACCCTTTTAGTGAAATATTTAACACCACACAACTCATCTAACATGTTATCTTAGCGGGGAATATGATAGCAATATCTTACAGTGATTTGGTTGATGGCCCTACAGTCGGTGCAAATCCACCATCCTCCGTCATTCTTAGGAACCACGATCACCGGCACCACACAAGAACTCGTTGATTCTTGTATCTTCCCTTTGGTAAGAAACTCATTGAACTATTGTTGTATTTCATGGGTCTCCTCAGAATTTGTTTTATAGGCTGCTGGCCGATTGGGTAAGGTGGACCCAAGGATGAGGTCAATTTGGTACTCCATGCCTCGTAGGGGAGGCAGTCCGCTAGGCTCCTCCTCCGGAAAGAGATCTGCAAATTCCTGCAATAAACACACAACTGCACTAGGAAGATAATCATTGAGATCCGATATAAGCATTAAACAAGGGGAAGGGTAGGGTGGGTATGCTTCGGCTTCTTTGAAAATAATGAGAAAAGGAGTAGCTCCATCTTCAATGGCATTGATAACCTCTGCAGCCTTAGCATAGAAAGTACCTATCATGAAGAATGTAGGAGCTCAGATCTAAACGAGTTAGATCTATGCGCAGCGGATGAATCACGATTTATATATCACAATACATAAATAAAGGATTTAACAACTACAAGGGGTTAAGATCATATTACCAATAATGGGAAGACAAGCCTTGATCTTCCAATGTGTTCTCCAAACGGTGGTTGGTGGACACCCTTCTTGATAAAAGCACCTCCTTGATATGCAACACCAAGAAAAACATGGAGTTTTTATTCTTCTAAAAACCCTAGACAAGAAAACTAATTTGTTCTCTCTTTTCAATGAGTGGGACGAAAATTGCAATGTGCAATTACACTTGGAATAACTCTCCTTTTATATGAGAGTAAATCATTGGTCTCCAAGTTTTAATTAATTAAATAAATAATTAATTAAACAAAATAAAAGAATATTTTCCTTAATGACTAATTGTGACATATATTGACCAATAGGAAATCAAATAACAAGTCATCCAACCAATCATATAACAAGAATATCTTTTATTTTCTATAACACAAGAAAATTAATTCTTGTGATAATAAAAGACCTTTAGGCGCCACATTAGGGTTTCTAAGCCCACATAAAATCTCTTTTATGTGTATTATATTATTTAGCTCAACTAAATAATATCCATGCATATCAATTAATTAGCCCAGCCAATTAATTATCACTGAGGCCCAAATAAACAAGAATATCAGCCTGAATTATAGAAACCACATTGGGGACCATGGACCTATAACCAGTAGCTCCAATAATTAAATATATTATTCATCGAACAGAATAAATATATTAAATTATTAATTCCGGGATTACGCCACCATAAACCCGAAACTGAACTCTACCGATTTTCGATGTATAATTATACTCAACCCATAGAGTGAATAAGCGTCCATTGATATAATCACTACATACGGATTAACCCTCCATAGACTGTTCATTCTGAGTGGGAAGTCTCCGTGAACCCGACTCAGAATATCTTATCCTTATTTACCATTAACCCCCTGATGATCAATTAGTTCACATATCTGACTAGTGATCAATTAGTCTAATATGAGCTCGGCCGATCGATCACTTTCTTAGGGTTATCAAACAAGGGGACTGTCTCTCTACTTCCCGCAGGAAGGAATGGATTCCATGTCTGTGAAAATCAGAAGTACTCACTCATCAGGAGATAGTGCCAATGAGAAGTGGCTTGGAACACATATTTAAGTGAACCGTAACTAACACATCAAACACTACCCGAGACAAGCGGCACCTCGTGATCACCTCGAGATTAAGGTTGATCCATATATGATCATCTAATGATTTAATAAGATTCCTCGATTACGGAATTATATCGAGAAATTCAGATTAAATCGGTCCAGTCTTATATGAATGCCATCATATATAAATGCCCCACGTAGGTACCCTCTACCGATAGTCCGGATAAGACTATCACACCCTAAGGTGTTCTGGGCGCATTATTGGTGTTTTAATCAAGAGACCCTAAACTCTGATTAAGTTCACCACGGACTAACAGTTTAAGTATATCACCACTAACTTAACCCTCACGTGCATGCCATACACTGAGTTAAGCGGTTACATACTGATATACTTAGGGTTTGCAGCAGTGTATTACTTACAAGCACAAAGCAAGTAATAAGGTGAGATAAATTCTGTCACCAAAAACCATTACACAAATTGTCTTTCGGACACTACACCTAACAATCTTCCACTTGCACGAAATGACAAGCAACGATTGTTTTTAGAGCACACCATTTCTCATCTTATTCATAACTCTCTCCCATTTGCTCTAAAAGTAGATGAGATATATCCCTCAATGCTGTACCCTCCAAGTACTCGACTTGCTACACTGATTAGTTGTCAGCTCGAGACGATCTTTAGGATCGAAACGTTGCCGGTCCATCTAATCAGGCGGTACTCTCTCTCAAAATTATTTTGACCTCTAATGACTGAGAAGATCCTTCTAAGATATCTCTTCACTGTTTTCACAACGAAATGATATCAGCTCACTAGACCTGGAATTACTCCCAGATCAGAAAGGAATTTCCTAAGCCATATCGCCACTCTAGCTGCTTCGAAAGCTGCTACGTATCCGATTAACTAAAATCAAATTGGCGGTTCTGGATTTCTCCAGACTATAGCTCTATCACAATGAGTAAACACTGAGCCCGAGATCGTCCCAACGATCATCCTTAATCTAACTTTAAGTCAGAATCAGTGTAGTCAACCATATTCAAGTTTGCACCCGAATACAGAAACACATTATTCCTCGTTCTTCAAAGATAATTGAGGACGTACTAAGCCGCTATTCAAAGCTTGAATCCGAGATTCAACTACTATTGACTTGTGATAACCTGACTTGCCGTTATCCAAGAGAGACTCTATCCCATTTTCTCTTTATCCGAAGATTTAGAGAATCATTCCTGAGACGTAGGGTAGGACTACTCTCGTTGAATGTTGCATCCCAATATGCAAGATCATCTTAACTAATAAGATGGATGGGATAGTCAATGACTCATTCTTGTGAATTTGACCGAATCAAATTTTAAGAATGTAGTCCAATTCTATCATCTAGAGAATCTTGGCGTGTCAGTTTCCGACTTCAGATAGCACACCCATGTTGTTTCCAACCGTCTCAGTGTTATCATTCATGAACACTAATACTATTACTTTACCAATATTGATATCCAGTCTACGAAAGACTTATCAATATCCTGGTCAAGTCCACATATTTTAAATCATATGACTTTAAATGACCGAGAGGTTCTCTTAAATCCACAAAGGATATAATCCGCGGCAGTCATCATGCCATTTGCTCTAACCAAGACCCTTCTGTTCCGAATGAATCCAGACTCCATTTTTCGGCAAGAAAGTCTCAAGGAATCACCCCTATTTTCTGCTTTCTAACAAAATCTAGCAAGACTGAGTGGTGAGAGAGTTCAAGGTCTGGTTAACTCTCCACTTGTCAGGGAATCACCCCTATACCACTCGGCTTTGCGCTGTAAATTTAAACTTTCCTATTCATTCGACACTTTTCAGTGTAGATCCAATTGCTCCCACTGGGCCAGAGACACTCAGGTGGTTCTACGAGAGGCTGAACAGAACAGGAGTACCTAAACACCATTCACAGGGTTAAGGTTTTCAAACCAACCTCTATGATCAGAATCCTATACAGCCCACCGAGAGCCATAGGTTATCAATCACCCCAGCAGACTGTAAAGTCCACAAAACCATAATGGGTCAACGGTTAAACCATACTCCCACTGCGTTTTGGGTGGATTGACATTCTGATCTAGTTGTATTTATCAGTGTAATCACCAACAATCGATGTTGGACATGGTATGATTAAATCAGCTAGTAACTACCTTTGGGTAACCGTACTCCAAGGTTTAAGGCTGTTACTTATAGATTCTATCAGAAGCCTTATGACAGTTCAACTGCCACTTTCTGATCTCAAGAATCTTATAACCAACCTTCACTCGTCTCATTAAGGCATTTCACGAACAGTCAAAGTCTGAACATATGCGCAAAATCTCCAGTCCTACCTTCAAGCATTAAATGCTAAATGGCTACATTTACGGAAGTGGTGTGAACCGAATTCACTCATTATCCATAAATTCACTAGCATCTTCTAGGTAGACTTCTCGGTTTACATTATAATGTTAACCGTTATTTTGCAACCAATTATCTTAATCGAGTTCAGCAGTGTATTGTAGCACATCAATAACTATACAGGGCAAGTCTATGGTTTCTTCCTCAGTGAGAAACATTCCACTAGGAGGCAGGCCGAGCATCAGTCCAAAGACTATGCGATAGCCTATTTCTGAGCATGGAATACTCAATTTTCTGCTAAAATCAGAGACTCCTCCTCGTATTTTTTTGACAAACTAAATCGTGTTTCGAGTAGTTATCAGACAAAATGTCACCACTCAAAATCTCCCATTAGCTTGTATTTTTCACTAGACCCCGAAGGTCATGATGAACAAGCTATGTTACCCCTTCAAATCTATTACCCTCTCCCGATTGAAAGGAAACTTAGTCATTGTTCCTTTGAGATAGTGTTCCAAGACTGGGAGATAGGAATCACCCTTAGCCAGTCGTCATGTCTTATCTCTAGGATATATGCACTAATTAATAGATATTGAAAGGTCGTTTATCTTAATACGGAAACCTTTTACCTTTAATAGTTTAAGACGTGTTACATATACCTTTTCAGCATTTCTTAGTGGTTCTGACTTTATCAAACAAAAGTCCGAGTCTCGGATTCGTACTACAAATGTCATATTCACTTTCTATGAGGCAACAATATATCGAGTTGAAAGTGAATCTATTTGTTCCAACGAATCTGAAAACAGAAAAATAATTTTTTCCGTGATATTCAAGGATCGAATCCACAATACCACTCCAACTATTTTAGCTGAAATTACTGCCCGTTGTTACTCTATTAATCGTTAATGCACAGCTTCCTTGTTCTTCCAAAGAACTTAGCTCCCGAGTCGAGTTACTCGGTTAAGAAAGTCGCTAAGGATTCATTGGTTAGTGATCCGAAATCACTTTCCTTATCCTATATACTTTCTTTAATTAATACTTCGGTTTAGCCTCAAACTTAGTTTAGATGATTAACACTTGTAGACATACTTTCCCATTCTTGACTTTCCTTAAAAGGAAATAGTCTTGAACTAGTAGTTCGTTTGAGTAGACACTACTCGTGAACTGTGGGATGTCTAATGAAAGCGTTACCCAGTGGGATTAATTTTCTAATAAATTAGAAAAACATAAGATAAAAGCTCCCACTAGTTTATCGGTTCCAAATACCGCCTAACTAGCAACACTTTAATTTATGATTCTCCAATTTTTCTATTAGAAAATTTCTTGTGTAGTCACTACACTATTAAAAATTCACTATAAGAAATTTACCGTCCCAATCATCTTTCAAATTAACTATGGTTGTCTTTCGTTCAACACGAGTGACAGCAGTGACATACTTATTTACGTCACTTAAGTCTTGAAGACTCAAGAGAAATATCTCTTCCGAAAGATTAATCGCATGTAAGATTAATGAGTACAACGTTCTAGTTACTTACCACTTTTTAACGAAGTCGTTACTAGTCAATTTAATACATATATAAATAGTTGTGAATAAAATTGACAGAAAATAAATCCAAATCATACACTACTAATAAATTTTAGGAACTATAAACTAAGTACTTATAGTCTATCCTACCGTTCCAAGGACATAATCTCTTGCCTCAGTGCCGCCTTAGGGTATGTCAAAGAGCTTTCGATTAATATTGAAGATCAAATTGAGAATCGAACATATCATTTGTGATCATCAATCACCTTTCCTTTTCAAACCAAGGTATTACCAAAATACCCTTTATGAGTGTGACCTCTTGTTTGATTTTTAGGTAGACCCGAGTATGCCGCTTAGGGTCGGTCGGTGACCCGACGAGTACCCAAAATCCTATCCTTTCGGAGACCAAGCCTTGAATTTTGATAGCGGTAAATGCCTTCCTTAGGGGGCCGAAATCAAAGCCGGCACGAGGCGTCACCATTCTCTCACGTTGCTTGTGTCAACAATAGAGGCCGTGGGGTCGGCTGTCGCCTCTCCCGCTCCCACTCAATATTTTGAAAAAGTGGTGAGTTTACTAATCACGTTTTTGGACTTGATGTTACATTAAGGAACAATAAATCACAGGCCCGAATGGTGTCGGTTATGTGGGCTAGCCCACCCGACCTATTCGTTGGAACATATGTGGCCGTCGGACGGGTCAAGACTAGGGGAGCTCTGTTGAGCCGTAGTGGCTCGTCGGATGGCTCAGCCTTGCCGGACCCCCATGCAAACGCCACACGTGGAGGGTGAAGTCGATCGAGCCGTAGCTTCTGTTGACCACCCAACCATGGTTAAACCATTGTCGAACCAAGCTTGCCAATGATTATACAATCCTTAAACATCAAACTTTCACGTAGACACTACGGAGCAAAAAACGTAATCTCGTCTAGGTAAGGTGGAATTCACCGAGAATCCAACACCTTAACCACGAGGTTTCGGGATTTTACTCCCTATGCTTTCGCAGAGTGAGATTCACTGAGAATCCATCACCCAACCTCGACGATTGAAAAAACCCGTGATCCTCGTTTTTTACCCTAATTAGTTTCTAATTAATATCAAACATAATTAAAACTAATTGCGTGTTTTATACATGTCTAACTAATTCCTAGAATTAATTTCTACATGTATGCATATGGAGTGGAATTCATGATATGATGAATGCCATGGCAATTTTCCGGTTCTACACATACAATCTAAACATGTATTCTAGTGCGCAAAATAAACACCGAGATGGACCGTTGACACCCCCGTATCTAACCTATTAGAAAATAAATAAATAAAACCCTAATCTGTATCTGTTCAAACTCTTCGATGATCGGCAAACCAAACAAACTCGGATCGCGACGAAACATTCCAGATCTGTTCTTCACTCCACGGGCTTCAATATGGACGGTCGGATCGGAACTTTGACTTTTCAATTTTCTCCAGTGAGCCGCCTAACTTACTGCTGAATCTGTCTCTTACAGCAACGCATCAGTGACTTCCCGAGGCTGATCGGGAATCGAAATGATACCCGATCGACTAAAAAGTTTTATGCCACGTCAAAGACCCCATGTTTATTAATCTGACCGGTCGGATTTGAGTTTCAACGGTCTAAACTCCTCCAGAAATTCGAGGAAGTCACAGGTAGGGTTTCTGTGAATCCTGCATTTTTCTGTTACAGCAGCCTCTTCGCAGCAATGAACGGATATGGATACAGACTCTGATCGACGCCAAATTTTGTGGGATTGTTCACCATCTTCTAATCTTGATATTGACAGGAGGGATCGTCGTTTCAACGGCTCGATCAACGGCAAAAACGGATAAACTAAACAGCCACTAAACATATCTATTTTCTGGAAATTAAAATTGCAATAACAAATAAATTACATAATTTCCTATACTCATATGAACGAATTTTCATCGTTTATATGAGTTTACAATAGATCTAACGGGTAAACAGTGCCAACCCCCAATCCATCTCTTCAACCACAACAACTAATCAATATCTATGCATAAAACAATAAATAAAATTTGTCTACATGCAATTCCACTCCTTTAAATCGTTTAATTATGATTATGACTATATAAATTGTGGAACCTGTCTCTGATACCACATGAAGGATGTAGGAGCTCAGATCTAAACGTGTTAGATCTATGCGCAGCGGATGGATCACGATTTATATATCACAATACATAAATAAAGGATTTAACTACTACAGGGGGGGGGGGGGGGGGGTTAAGATCATATTACCAATAATGGGAAGAGAAGCCTTGATCTTCCGATGTGTTCTCCAAACGGTGGTTGGTGGACACCCTTCTTGAAAAAAGCACCTACTTGATATGCGAAACCTTCTAAAAACCCTATACAAGAAAACTAATTTTTTTCTCTCTTTTTAATGAGTGGGGCGAAAATTGCAATGTGCAATTACACTCGGAATAACTCTCCTTTTATAGGAGAGTAAATCCTTAGTCTCCAAGTTTTAATTAATTAAACAAAATAAAAGAATATTTTCCTTAATGACTAATTGTGACATGTATTGACCAATAGAAAATCAAATAACAAGTCATCCAACCAATCATATAACAAGAATATCTTTTATTTTCCATAACACAAGAAAATTAATTCTTGTGATAATAAAAGACCTTAGGCGCCACTTTAGGGTTTCTAAGCCATTTTATGTGTATTATATTATTTAGCCCAACTAAATAATATCCATGCATATCAATTAATTAGCCCAGTCAATTAGATATCACTGAGGCCCAAATAAACAAGAATATCAGCCCGAATTATAGAAGCCACATTGGGGACCATGGACCTATAACCAGTAGCTCCAATAATTAAATATATTATTCATCGAACAGAGTAAATACATTAAATTATTAATTCCGGGATTACGCCACCATAAACCCGAAACTGAACTCTACCGATTATAGATGTATACTTATACTCAACCCATTGAGTGAATAAGCGTCCATTGATATAATCGCTACATACGGATTAACCATCCATAGAATGTTCATTCTGAGTGGGATGTCTCCGTGAACCCGACTCAAAATATCTTATCATTATTTACCATTAACCCCCTGATGATCAATTAGTTCACATATCTGATTAGTGATCAATTAGTCTAATACTGAACTCGGCCGATCGATCACTTTCTTAGGGTTAACAAACAAGGGGATCGCTCTCTACTTCCCGCGAGGAAGGAATGGATTCCATGTCTGTGAAAATCGTAACTACTCACTAATCGGAGATAGTGCCAATGAGAAGTGGCTTGGAACACATATTTAAGTAAACCGTAACTAACACATCAAACACTACCCCGAGACAAGCAAAGACACCACGTGATTGCCTCAGGATTAAGGTTGATCCATATATGATCATCTAATGATTTAATAAGATTCCTCGATTATGGAATTATATCGAGAAATTCAGATTAAATCGGTCCAGTCCTATATGAATGCCATCATATATAAATGCCCCACGTAGGTACCCTCTACCGATAGTCCGGAAAAGACTATCACACCCTAAGGTGTTTTGGGCGCATTATTGGTGTTTTAATCAAGAGACCCTAAACTCTGATTAAGTTCACCACGGACTAACAGATTAAGTATATCACCACTAACTCAATCCTCACGTGCATGCCATACACTGAGTTAAGCGGTTACATACTGATATACTTAAGGTTTGTAGCAGTGTATTACTTACAAGCACAAAGCAAGTAATAAGGTGAGATAAATTCTGTCACCAAAAACAATTACACAAATTGTCTTTCGGGCACTAAACCTAACATATCACCCGTTCACTGCTTTTCTTTTTGACTTTATTGTTTCCCTCGCTACCTATGGCACCCACCCTCATGATTAACTTTTCTACTTTATTTTCCCCTTCGAGTGGTACTAATGCTCCATCCCTTACGTTTTCATTTTCAACTTTTATTTTACCCTCCTCTCGATGGCGCACACTCTCTTTGTTTTTCTCTCCGGTCATAACTTTTTCATTTTTCATTTTCAACTTTTTGGCTCCCTCTTTTTATCACTTTCCTCACGAGCTTTAAAGAGTTTAACTTGATCGTTGAGAGCCTCCATGGGTGACAACGAAAGAAGTGTAATTTTCTACCCCAAGTGTCGTAACATGTACGTGTTCAAGTAGCCTTCATACATGACCCTCCAATCAAATTGCCATGGTCGACCAAGCAGAATATGACTTACTTGCATAGGCTCACCACAAAGAACTTGTTCATCCAATTTACCAATATTAAACACAATTAGGGCCTGTTTCGTAAAGCGAATCTCACCAACCTCCTTGAGCCATTGTAGCTTATATGGCCTTGGGTGGGGTGTGGTTGCAAGAGATAATTTGCTGATCACATCTGTAATAACCACATTCGTACAACTCCCCGGCTCAATAATAATCGAACATAACTTCCCATTAATCATGCAACGTGTATGGAAAATGTTCTCACGTTGTAAGTCATCCTCCACCTTCAAGGTACTACATAGGGCTCGTTTTATCACCAAAAGATTGCCGTCTTCCAAAGGGGATTGGGGATAGGCATCCTCGTCCTCACAATCATTCACACACTCCTCCTCCGAGGCTGATTCATAAGTATTATACCCCACAGATTGTCCTACCACTAGCATCCAACGTTTAGTTGGGCATTATGTAGCAATATGTCTGTTTGGTGTAGTGCCCGAAAGACAATTATGTAATTGTTTTAGGACTGAATTAATAATTCATCTTATTATATGCATGTATGCTTATAATTAAGACATTGCTGAAAACCCTAAGTACCTCGTTTATGTAATCACATAACTCAGTGTATGGCTATACACAAGAGGATTGAGTTAGTGAGATGTACTTAAAATTAACTTAGTCCGTAGCGTTTATTAATCTGAGTACGGGTCTCAAGATTAATTTTCTAATAATACGCCCATAACACTTAAGGTGTGACTGTCTTATCCGGACTGTCGGTAATAGGGTACCTAGTGGGGCATTTATATATGATGATAATCATATAGGGCTGGACCGATTTGATTTGAGTTCTTGATATAATTCCATGATCGAGAAGTCTTATCAAATCACAAGATGATCATATATGGATTAATCTCAATCCTGAGGTGATCACAGACAACTGCTTAGACTAGGGTAGAGTTTGATGTGTTAGTAAGGATCACTTCGTAGTATGTGGTCCAACACTTCTCGTTGGCTCTATTTTAGGATGAGTGAGTAGTCTGTGATATCACAGATATGTAATCCATTCCTTCCCTTGGGAAGTAGACAGACAGTTCTCTTCTTTGTTAATCCTAGAAACTGATCGATGCCGGGAGTTCATATTATATTAGTTATGAACTAATTGATCACTAGGGGTTAATGGTAAAAAAAGATAAGAGGTTTCGAGAAGGATTTACGGAGATATCCCGAATCGAAACGAATAGTCTATGGAGGATTTATCCGTATGTAATGATTATATCATTGGACACCTTATCAACTCATGGTTGAGTGTAAGTTATCTGTATTCAGCAGAGTTCAGTTTTTGGTTTATGGTGGTGTAATCCCGGAATTAATAGATTGAATATATTGTTTGGTCTGTCGGATAATATTATTTAATTTATTGTAGCTAGTGAATATGGGTCCATGGTCCCCGACGTGGCTCCTAACATGCATATGTTTTCTCGTCGTTTCACCTCAATTATAATTAAATGGTTGGATTAGACTATTTAATTTATATGTGGATTAATTGTTTAGTTGGACTATATAATTAAATACATGGAAATTTTTTTTTTCGTGGACTCGGCCCAAGTGTGTGAGATGCGTGGATGACCTAATATATTAGGGTATTGGCCGCATTTTTGGATTATTATTTAATTAGAGAGAAATTAGTTTTCTTGGATAATTAATTAATAAATGATTTAATTATTTATTTATTAAATGATAAATCATGGAATATTGGATAATATATTTATTTATCCTAATTTGTTTGGTATATATATTATATTTATCTTATATCTAAATTAAGGATTAATTTAATAATTATCTTTTAATTATTAAATCCTTGGAGGACAAGGATTAGTCTCCTATATAAAGAGAGTTTTCCTAAGCCTAACAACACATGACATATTTCGAAATACACATGATAATTTCGAAAATAATAAAAATTATTTGGCTTTGATATTTCGGCCTAAATACTAGGGTTGCGAGTTGGGATAATCCTCGGGATTATTCCGGTAGCATAACGAGGAGGTCAAGCGGCTTGAAACACCATCCACCTGTTGGTGCTTGGAGACACACGTTGGAAGACTTTGGCTTCTCAACTAGGTTCTCAACTAGCTAGGATTATTGGATTGGCCTTTTGTTCTTGGCGTTTTGCACCATAAAAAGGTTGGTAATCTAACCCCTCGTAGGTTAGATTTATTATTCATGTATTTTGGTTGTTAGATCTAGATCTTGTACTTATTCCGCTGTGTAGTCGGGTGGATCTTTGATCTATCCGGAGATATTACATCTTACAATGTCTAACCCCGTGACATTTAAAACATTGAATTTCATGAGCCGGTTTGGTGGGGATGGGTAGCCACAACTTTGCCTTTATCACTCCCCTTAGCTTTAGAAGCATCATTGGAGGGTGAAGAAGGCTTCCTTAGGGCTGTTTGAGCGTCTCCTCTAGGTGGAAAATAATGAAAAGTAGATGTATTACCTCCCGAAGGCCTAGAATATGTTGCCTTTTTTCGTTTAAGCTGCTTCTCAATGGTTAAAGCCGTATGCAACATCTGATCCAACGTATCACAACCCTTCAATTCCACTAGATTAGAAATTTCTACTCATAATCCACTCAAAAAACGCTGCATAGTAACATATTCCTCCTCCTCAAGCTCAGATTTAGCAAGAACACTCACTAACTATTGATATAAGTCATCCACAGACCTCTCCCCTTGAGTAATTGTGTGTAACTTACGATATTGCTCATGAAATTATGTAAGGGGTACAAATCTTTTCTTCATTTTTCGTTTCATGGCTGTCCAAGAGCGAATAACCCAGTCTCCATGTTTACCCCTCAAAAGATTCAACTGTTTACACCATGTCATCGTATATCCCATAAACTTAAGATGTGCAAGGTTGCACTACTTCTCCTCCGAATAATTATTGCACGTGAAAATATGTTCTAACTTTGCCTCCCATTCAAGATAAGCATCCACATCACTTGTGCCACTAAACGATGTCAGTTTCATCTTAACCTGTGTCATGTTATTGTCAAGACTAGTAGGCGGATCATCACCACCCAAATCATCTGCTACATCATTGGCTTCATCCCCCTCTACATCAACCCTAGGAATTACTACTCTCCTCCGTATGTCACCTCTTCCTCCTCTATTCCCTCTACCCCCACGGTTTTGTACTCCACCACGTACGATTTGTTCAGGTTGAGGCTCGTTTCCTCCCACAAACATGGCTTGAATTCAAGCTATCAAGTCCTCATTAATTTGTTTAAGCCTCTCCTATATCCTATCCTAGATTAATTAAGCCGTATTTTGAGAAGCCCTTTCCAACTCCTGTTGTACCATACTCTTCTACACAGCCGCAAAAGTTTTGAAACGACCATCTAAAGAACTCTCATTTCCTTCAAATTCAGACATGTTTCCTCACAACACTCGTGTTTCACTCACCCTTATTCTTTGTTGTAGTGAAAAACCTTATCAAAAAAATCAGAAAAGGAGCGAATATCACAATAATTTAAACCAACCTCCTAAAATGGAAACTACGTGTGGGTTTGGGAAGATATGGTCGGTCAAGGGCTAGAAAAATCAGTATGTAGAATGAAACAAGGACATGTGTGTGCTAGAACAGAAATTAAGATCAATAGAACAAATAGTATCACAGTAGCACAATCCAATCAAGTAGGAACACAGTACAAGAAAATAGGCCATCGTTTTTTTTATCTACATGACCTGAATGTAGCACAGATGCAACAAGGTGTTGCAAAAATCACTGAACAAATTTAAGCAAGGTGTTTTCTTGATGGATGAATGAATTTCGTGAATAACGATAGGGTTTGTTTATTCAAGAACTAAATCTTGGATTGTTCTTGGCTGTTCTTGATGTATATTTGTGTTTGGGAAGGGGGGTTGCTACAGTTTTTGGTGTGTCATAGCAATATTATCTAGATTGGGAAAGGGAAGGATCGGTTTCTTGGTGATGGGGGGTTTTCGGCCTTGAAGAAAAAATTAGGGTTCTTGGAAAGTTGAAGGTTCTGGTGTTTTGGATGGTGTTTTCGGGTCGAATGAAGAATGTTTCGGTTTATTTAGGATAGAAACGGGTAACCGAGATCAAGGAAAGCAAAATACGTAAAAAAAAAGAATGAAACCCACATATTTTTTTATATCAAGAACAAAATAAGCATGCAAGAAAGGGAATATAAAGTGTCGTTTTTTGTACGTAAAAAAAATTGACTAGAAGGAAAAAAAAGGATATTTGACACATGAGTTGCTGAGTTCTGATACCAACTGATGTGATTCTTGAATCGAATCAGATCACATTTTGCCCATGAAATAATGCAGGGATCAATAACGAGCTAAAGACCTAACCTTGAGAATCCAAACTAGGTGAGGTTTAGAACGCCACAACGCAACACCGATAAGTTATAAAGGCGATCCTCTACAACGAAGAGAATCTCACTCGCAAGTGATTAAATCAAAGTCAAAGACTTTAATCAAAATTTTATAATCAAGAATAATGTGCTAATACAATGGCTGGTGTTTGCCTTATATAGGCTTACAACTTAAAGAAAAAGCAACATCTAAGCAACGTGAGAGAAATTCCCACTTAAAATTGCGCCTAAAATCCCTATTGGGCTCTCTAGCCTTATTTAGGCCCTAATGGCCTTTTATTAAGAGAAATCAGCAAAAAAAATGAAATAAAATCCATAATGTAAACAAAGCCCAAAATTACACATAAGGGCTGCCAAAATCAAAATCCATCAATAAGGCCATCACAAGGGTCGACCTTATTCTTCCCAAAGCAAGATAAGTATTTCAATTGGTCTTCTCAGGCCCAATAGCATAAATAACACATTTCATGTCCGTTTCTTCAGTCTTCTCAGGTTGATCATGCTCGAATTGCTCCATGCAAAATACGTGATAGTTGCACATTACAATTAAAATACATAATACTTGCACATTTCCATGCCAAATACACGTACTTGCTCGTTTCCATATAAAATCTTCATACTTCCACATTTCCATGCCAAATTCACGAGACTTGCACATTCCATAGAAAAACCATGAAAATTGCACATTCTATAGAAAATCCACAATACTAGCAAATTTCTATAGAAAATCCATGAAACTTGCTCTTTTCCACACAAAATACACGATCCTTGCACATTACCACTGATAGGAACCAACTTTACAGTACATTTCACATGCTGATTCATTACACGATTATCACATTTACGCATGTTTCGTGAGTTTAGACCCTATCTTGAGTATTAAATGAGGATTTATTGCACGGCGAGTGACTGTCGGTTTTCCGTAAACTCGACCTTATTTTTAGCATTTTATACTCGTTTCTCCCGAGCACCCGTAGTTTGCGGGGTTATGCGTTTGTTTGTTGTTTTCATATGGATGCGTGACTAGGGTGTCTCAAGAGCCCGAAAGGCGAGAAGTATGAGTTTGGACGTGTCCGAGGCGAAACACGGAGGTTGGAGGTGAAAAAGTGAAGATTTGGGCTGTAAAATGGCTGTCCGGACGGACAAGTTGTTGTGTCCGGACGGCTAACTCCCTGGTTTTTGGAAGATTTTTTAATGAAGAAACCGTCCGGACGGACGAATAATAATCATCCGACGGACGGTCGGATCCGGACGGACAAGAGCATGCCATCCGGCGGACATCTATGCATCCGTCCGGACACCTGAGAATCAAGACGATCCGGCGGACATTGAGGACATCCGGACGGACAGAGGTTTTTCTATATAAGGCTGCTCATTTTCTCACAGCAGCCAGGTAGAGAAAGAGGGGGCGATAATATTGGATAGTTTTGGAGATTTTGGGCGATTTTCTTCGTCTTTTAGAGTTAGATCAAGTGTTATATATCATTAGAATCCTCTTTCAATCCTCTCTTTGATCTACTAACTTTTAGCTTCGATCCGTAACTTTTCACTTAGCAAAAATTCGATCTTTTGTAAGAACATTTGGCACCTCCTTCAAGTTGAGTAAAATAAGTATGTTCTTTTGTTATTTTGGTGTTGTTGTGATGTTTTTCTTCCGTTTTCATTGCTTAGATTCGATTATGAGTAGCTAAATTCCTTGTATGGTTGAACTATGTGAAGGCGGGTGAAACGCCGTTAGATTGATGAACCGGGAGGTAGTGTAGTGCGAAAATAAACGTCCTAATTAATAATCCATATCTCGAAACTTGTTTGAATCGTTTTTGAGCTAGATTGATCACCTAGTTCACCATTGCACACACTTAGCTTATAAATGTATGTTGCGGCGACGTGTGGGAACGGGGTTTCGAGACCGTAGAAGTTTTGAGCTTGAAAGGTAGCTTGACACCTACCCGTGTACTAGATTGACGCCCTAGTCATCAAGTCCAATTCCAATACGGGGTTTGTTCTATGAGTTATCGTTAGACGGCGGGGTAGAGTAATGCTTATTCCCGGGGCAATCTTTCTGAGGGTAAAGTAATCCGTTGAAACGTAGTTCGGCCATACCTCTTTTAATTGTTAGAATTCCGAGTAGTGTAATCTTTCTTTTATACAATAGTATAACTTCATATCTATCTGTTTGACCTGAAATGAGCACTAAGCCAACCGTGGTATTCAAAACCAATCTCGCGTGTTTCGACCTCGGACTCCTCAAGCACTATCTCGCAATCGACCCGGTCCACCGCCGGTTAGAAAGTAGATTTTGCTAAGGTTTGAGTTTTACTTGATCGACGGACCTAGAAAATCCGCTTATCAAGTTGGCGCTGAAACGTAGTTCGCCATACCTCTTTTAATTGTTAGAATTCGAGTAGTGTAATCTTTCTTTTATACAATAGTATAACTTCATATCTATCTGTTTGACTGGCGAATCGAGCACTAAGTCAACTGTGGTATTCAAAACCAATCTCTGTGGGTTCGACCTCGGACTCTCAAGCACTATCTCGCAATCGACCGGTCCACCGCCGGTTAGAAAGTAGATTTTGCTAAGGTTTTGAGTTTTACTTGATCGACCGACCTAGAAAATCCGCTTATCAAGTTGGCGCCGTTGCCGGATTAACGCTTTGATATCACAAAAGTTGACCAGCTTAGGCTTAGGTCGTTTTTTTATTGTTTTCTTGTTGTTTGATTTGACTTGCGGTGTATGACCCGAGTTCGGGACTCCTCTAGAGCCTTTTTACCTGGAGATTTATAGGCACGCAAGCCAATTGAGGAAAAGATCATCTGCCTCGGCTTCAGACACCGTGGATGGACAAGATGCTTCAGATTCTTCTTCAGAGGAAGAAAGTATGACGACCAGCGGAAGAGATAGGTTGAATGGTGATGATACATCTCAAGTTGGAGGATTGGGCCATCTAAACACCCCTCCTCCACGTGAAAGAAATCCTCCTTTGGTTGCAAGGACAGATGGGAGGAATTTGTTCGATCCCGCCTTGGAAGGGAATGTACAACTTCAACAACAAGCACTGGGTCAGGACAATCAGCACTTACTTCAGTTGGTTCAACAATTAGCGGCACAGAATCAGCTTCTTCAAGCTAATCAGAATAACGCGAATCAACAGCAACAGAATGACCCACCTGCCAATCAAGGGTTTGTTTCAGCGAGAGATTATGTGGTTACTCCATACCAAGGGACTGGCCACAATCCAATCAGAATTCCCGCTGTCCATGCTAACAACATGGAACCAAAGCAAAATGTTATAAATCTTATCAGTGAGAATGCGGTTTTCTACGGGCAAAGGAATGAGGATCCCAATGAATTTTTGGACAATTACCTACAAATAATCTCGACATTGAAGTATAATGGAGTGACCGAGGAGGCACTCAAGTTGATGATGTTTCAGTTTGCTTTGAGAGGGGCTGCAAAAACATGGTTTAACACCTTACCAAATGGCTCCCTATCTACTTAGGAGGAAGTGGCCGATGTTTTTCTGAAAAAGTATTTTCCTCCGGCAAAGATTGAAGATTTGAAGCGTGAAATTCATAACTTTAGTAGGAGAAAAGGAGAGACTATGAAAGAGACAGTTGAGAGGTTCAGAGCTTTGATGAAAAAGTGCCCTCCCCACAATTTGAGTACGGTTGAACAAGTCATAAAAATCTATCGAGCCTTGGATAAATCGGATAGAAATCTTTTGGATGCGGCAAGTGGAAAGGGTTTGACAAGGATTGATCCCGAGTTGGCTATGCAACATATCAATGATGCAATTGAAAGGGATGATGAATGGGTCTCAAGTTCAGGGACAGACAACCCGAATGAGTCTCACCAAACTGTCAAGGCACTTGAAGAACAGTTGGACAAAGAGACAGCTGCACACAATGAGTTGTTGGCACTGCAAACCAAGGTGAAGAAAATGGAAGAAGCATTACAGGTTTGTCAGTTATGTGGAGGTAATCATTCAGCTCAGTTTTGTTCGAATCCGAGTAGGTCGGCTTGTCCTCAACAGTTACCTCGACAGACACCACAGCCGGTCCCACAGCCGATTCCTCAACAACCTATAGCAAGTGTGTCAAACCCACAACCGATTCAGCGAGTGGTGGAAGAGTTGGTAGCCGCACTCAACAGATTGGGAGTGGGAAGCTCGAGTGGTAGTAGTCAACAAAGTCCCGGGAAGAACCCTCAGTTTGGGCAACAGCAGAGTTTTGGTGGGCCAGCGAATCCAAACAATCAGTGGGGTAATAATCCAAGCTCGCAGGCTCCACCATACTATCAAGATCTTGAATCATCGATGGGACTTGGCATGGAAGAAGAGATGCAACCGAATGATGTGAATTACATTGGAAATAATTCTGGAGGGAATTGGAATCAGGGCAACAACAACCAAGGAAGCTGGAATCACAACAATTCTGGGAATAATGGGAGGAACAAGAATTTTGGGAATTCATGGAATAACAACCAGCAAGGCCAAAATTGGAACCAAGGAAATCAAGGTGGCCAAGGAATGGGACCGAGGCAACCGAGGTGGAACCAAAATAATCAAGGCCATGGCAACCGAGGTTGGAATCGAATAGAGAGCAAGGGAACCCTCGAATTTGAAGGTGGTTGGAGAGAGAATAATCAAGGTAGTTGGGGTCGACAACATCAAAACTTCAACAACCAAGGTTATGAAAGCCAAAATCAAAGTTCAGGTAACCAGAGTTGGGGTCAGAATTGACAAGGCCAATGGGGAAATAATCAGAATAGAGATAATGGGAGTCGAGAGCAAGGGCAACAAGGGAGCAACCAACAGAATACTCAACAAGCCGGAAATCAAAATTCTGAGACTTATCAACATCCGAATGCCCATAAGCAAAACAGCTCCAATAACCAACAAGGGGGTAGTCCGGGAAGTCAAAGGAAGTCTTCGGAAGAAGGGCTTGATCAGTTGAATAAGCTTGTGATTGAACAGAGAGCGGCCATACGGAATTTGGAGATTCAGATGGGCCAGTTGACCGAGAATAGATCTCAACCGCCTTTGAGTGCAGGGGCTACCTAGTAACACGGAGAGGAACCCCAAGGAATCTAAAGATGTTTGTGCGGTAGTCACCCGGAGCGGTAAAGAAACGGATCAACAAGGTCGAGAACTTGAGAAGATGACGCCAAACTCCGAGAAAGAGAAATTTTGTGATTACAAAGGGCCGTTGGGTGAGCAAGAAGGTTTTGATTAGGACGTTGAAAAAAGGGCTGAAAAAGAGAGAATCTCGAGGTTGGAAAGGGAAGTGGAAGAATACATGCGAAAGTGGGAAGAAGCGTCGAGGCCAAAGTCGGATACGATAATCATTGATGTGAAGGAAGAAGAGCCATCGCCACCACTCAGGCCTAAAGATAGTAAAGGTAAAATCCCCCCTCCTCCCTCAGGTTTTGATGTGACCACTTTACCATTTCCTCCCAAAACAACTAAAAAGGAGGTCTTGACCCAAAGTCAAGCCAAATTTTTGGAAATGTTGAGGAAATTTGAAGTGACCATGTCAATGTTGGATATCATTGCTAACATCCCATCATATTTCAAGTTTATTTAAAGAATATGCTTTCAAGCAAAGAGAAAATGCAATGAGATGGTCCAGTTGAGTTATGAATGTTCCGCCATTTTGAGAATAAAATCCCTCCCAAAATTCAAGATAGGCGCGGTTTACTATCCCAATAACCATAGGAGAGACTGCTTTCAAAAATGTGCTTTGCGATTTGGGGCATCGGTTAGTTTGATGCCAAAGTCGCCTATGATAAGTGGGGCCTAGGAGATTAGAACCAACGGGCATGACTTTTCAAATGGCGGATAGGTCAGTTAGGACACCGCTAGGAGTAGCCAAGGATGTGTTGGTTCAAGTTGATAAATTTGTGTTTCCAGTTGATTTCGTGGTTCTTGATATGGACTCTGATTCTAAGACACCTCTTTTGTTAGGTCGGCCTTTCCTAAATCTCGGGAGACCTTGATAGACGTTAAGAGTGGGGATATAATTTTAAGAGTTGGTCAAGATAGTGTTAAGATTAATGTTTACAAAACCATGAAACACCCTGAGAATGAGATGAACGATTGTTTTTCGATAGATGTTATCCACCCGTGTGTTTTGGAGAATGTGAATTTGCAGGGGCACAAGGAACCATTGGAGAAATGTTTGATGAAATCATGCAAGGTGACTGACGACAGCCGGGTGATGCGAGTTTATGCCATGCATCTCGAGGCGGGAGAGTTCATGGAAGCTAGCTGGACTAAGAAACTGGATCTCGGTTCGCCAGAGGATATGCCAAGGCCATCCATTGAGGAACCACCAACGGATTTGGAGTTGAAATCGCTTCCTCAACACCTCAAATATGTCTTTCTTGAAGGTAGTGATTTACTTCAAGTTATTTTATCTGCTTCACTAATAGCCTTGCAGGAAGTAAAGCTAGTTCAAGTCTTGAAGAAGAGGAAACGAGCTTTTGGATGGAAAATGGTGGATATCAAGGGGATTAGTGCCGACATATGTAAGCACAAAATCATCCTCGAGGATGGGGCGAGACCGAGGCGTCAATCGCAGCGAGACCGAACCCGCATTTATCAAAGTGGTAAGAAAGGAAGTGGTGAAGATGTTGACGTTGGGCATCATCTACCCCATCTCGGACAAAGAGTGGGTGAGTCCCACACAGTGGTACCTAAGAAGGGCGGCATTACAAAGTGCTAACAATTGAGCAAGGTGAGTCTTTTTCATGCGCCACATTCATCGGTCATCGATTCTGCATTGATTTTCGCATGTTGAATGAAAAGACTAGGAAGGATCATTTCCCACTCCCGTTTGTTGATCAAGAGTTAGATAAGCTTGCTGGTCATGCATTTTATTGTTTTCTCGATGGATTTAGTGGTTATTATCAGATTCACATTGATGTCAATGACCAAGAAAAGACCATGTTTACTTGCCCCTATGGCACCTTTGCATTTCGAAGAATGCCTTTCGGGTTGTGTAATGCACCCGCGACATTCCAGAGATGCATGCTTGCCATTTTTGCTGATTTGATTGATAAGTGTATGGCGGTGTTTATGGATGATTTTACAGTTTTTGGGGACAGTTTTGATGCATGCCTGGCTAATATAGATAGGGTGCTCGCTAGGTGCGAGGAGAATGATTTGATTTTGAACTGGGAGAAGTGTCATTTTATGGTGACTGAGGGAATTGTCCTAGGTCATAAGGTCTCAGCTGAGGGGATAGAGGTTGATAGGGCTAAGGTAGATGCTATTTCCAGGTTGCCTATGCCTACTAGTTTGAAAACGTTAAGATCTTTCTTGGGGCATGCGGGGTTTTATCGTAGATTTATCCCGAAGTTTGCCCAAAAGGCTACACCTCTTACCTCTAGATTGAGGAAGGGAGTAAATGTGACTTTTGATGATGAGTGTGTGGAAGCTTTCGAGGAGATTAAGAAGCTTTTGACTGAGGCTCCGATTTTGATAGCTCCAAATTGGGAGCAAGAGTTTGAGGTCATGTGCGATGCTAGCGATTTGGCAGTAGGGGCAGTGTTAGGACAAAAGGTGGATAAGTTGTTTCGACAGATTTATTATGCAAGTCACACCTTGAATCCGGCTCAACAGAACTACACTACGACTGAGAAAGAATTGTTGGCAGTAGTTTTTGCTTTCGACAAGTTTAGATTCTATCTGGTGGGGTCTAAAGTGATTGTGCATACGGACCACTCCGCATTGCAATATTTGTTCGCTAAGAAGGATGCGAAACCGCGTTTGTTGAGATGGATTTTGCTCCTTCAAGAGTTCGATGTGGAAATTAGAAACCGTAAAGGTTGTGAGAATGTGGTAGCCGATCATCTTAGTCGTATTGAGCCAGTTGAGGGTGACGAATCAGAAAGGGTTGAAATAGATGACTCGTTTCCGGATGAGCGACTTTTTGTTGTAGACACTATGTTACCGGAAAAACGAGGGAATTTTCTGAAGAAAGGAAAGGAGGGAGCTCCGTGGTTTGCACCGATAGTGAATTACCTGGAAAGTGGATTTATCGAGTCGGAGTTAGATGAGAATCAGAGGAGGAAGTTAGTGAGTGAGGCTAGATACTTCATTTGGGAGGATTCCTACTTGTTTCGATTGTGTGCTGATGGCGTTCTGAGGAGATGTATAACTGAGGGTGAGAGATTGAGCGTGTTATCCTTTTGCCATGATAGAGAGGCCGGGGGCCATTTCTCGGGACAAAGGACCGCATTGAAGGTTTTGCAAAGCGGGCTATATTGGCCGACAATTTTTAAGGATGCCTATGCTTATGTAAAAACCTGTGACGCGTGTCAACGTTCGGGGAGAATTTCTAAGAAAAATGAGATGCCTCAACGACCTATCATTGTTTGTGAGGTTTTCGACGTTTGGGGAATTGACTTTGTGGGACCCTATCCTTCTTCATTTGGCAACAAGTTCATTTTGGTAGCTTGTGATTACGTCTCGAAGTGGGTGGAGCGATTGCAACCCCACTAATGATGATTACGTGGTCATTAAGTTTCTAAAAAGTTCATTTTCACACGGTTTGGAGTACCTAGAACTATCATTTCTGACAATGGCACTCATTTTGCGAATAGAGACATAGATAAGCTACTTCTTAAGTATGGGGTGACTCATAAGTTGGGAACGGCTTATCACCCTCAAACGAGTGGCCAAGTGGAGGTTTCAAACCGAGGTATTAAAAGGATTCTTGAGCAGGCTCGTTGATAGAAATTCTAAGAGTTGGTCTAAAAAGTTGGATGACGCTCTTTGGGCTCACAGAACCGCATTCAAGACTGCAATTGGTATGTCGCCGTACATGATTGTCTTTGGAAAAACATGTCATTTACTAGTGGAAGTTGAGCATAGAGCGCATTGGGCTATTAAAGAGTTAAATATGGACGAGACTATTAGTGGAGAGAGAAGGATGGCTCAGTTAGTTGAATTGGAGGAGTTTCGACTACGAGCCTATGAGTGCTCGGCAAGATACAAAGAGAAAACCAAGCTTCTCCACGATCAATTGATAAAGCCGAAGAAGTTTGAGGTAGGAGATGAGGTTCATTGTATGATACTCGTTTGCATCTTTTCCGGGAAAGTTGAAGTCTCGATGGTCGGGACCTTACACGATTGAGAGGATTTTTGACTCGAAAGTAGAGATAAAGCACCCCAAGCATGGGACTTCAATCACAAATAGCCTTCGTTTGAAGAAGTATGAAAAGTTACCGTTTGATGAAGCTCTCGAAGTGGTGATTTTGGAGGATCCTAAGATAGAGGAAGTCAAGTGTTTAGTCCCGTCATGGACTCCAATGCATGACATTTTCACCTTATAACTCACCGTTCGTTCTCTTTCTACACCTCGTTTTTCCTCGCTCGTATCGGTAGTATAATCTTGAAAAAACAGATATAGTATAATTCACTATGTCGAGCCAACGACATAAAACAAAGGCGCTCGGTGGGAGGCAACCCATCATTTCCTGTGTTTTTGCTGGTTTTGAACTTGTTTTGCTATTTTTTTTGGTGTTGAGGATTGAATCCGGATGATCCCGAGGGGCCTTCATGCTAAAAAATCACTTTTCCCCTGTTTTTACCTTTGTCCGGACGGACACAAATACCCATCCGTCCGGATATATCACTGGTTTTCATATTATCTAGGCAGAGCACCTGTCCGTCCGGACATCAATTCCATCCGTCCGGACAGTTCTTCCCTGTCCGTCTGGATAGAAAACTGTCCATCCGGACACCCTCAAAACTCCCTATAACCACCGATTTCTTCACCATTTTCTCCATTTCCCTCCTCAACACACACGAGCCGATAACCGCCCTTTTTCCTCCCCAACACACCAAATCCTTATTTCTTCACCGTTCTCACCCATTCTCGTTGCTATAATCACCTTGCTACTCCCTCTCTTCGATTCTCCAACCAAAATCATCAAACAAACACTCATTTTGGAGAATCAAGGATTTCACCTTCGTTTGGCTCCGCTACAAAAATCCGATTTTTGGCCCATTCGTGGATCGTTCAGGGATTTCGACTGCACCATTGCACTCCTGACACCGATCTTGGTAAGTATCAACAAACTTTTTGAGTTTTTCAACTTTTCTCTCGGGTCGATTTTGAGTCGAGCCTCGATCGAGCTTTTACTTGATTTTGTTCTTTTTCGTTTTGGTTGTTGCATTGTTGTTGTTGGCGGTGTTGGGTGTTGTGGAGTACGTCCGCATGGTCATTTTGGGTGGTTTGGTTGTTGTTTTTGGTTATTTTTGGTTACGGTTTGGATTGCGGTTTTGGGTTGATTGTGTTGATTGTGTTGTTTGTGGTGGATTGCTGTGGTTCAGTTGTGTGAGAATGGCTCCTAAAGTCAAGTTTACGACTGGAAAGGGTAAGGGGAAGGCTGTAGAACCCCCTCCGAAAAAGAAAAGGTTTGAGGATATTCCGGTTGATTCGTTGAATCAGCCCTTAGTCATAGGTGGAGACAGGAGAGTAGACTGCAGAGAGGCTAGGAAAAGGCCCTTGTATGGAGATCTGGTAGATGAGGCGATGGGGATTGACGATGATTACGATGATGAGGAAGTACCTTTGGTAGACCGAGGACAGGCCAAGCCTGCATCTGATTAAACCGACTACGGGTGCAAGTGTACCAGTTGAGCAGCCTAGTGAGGTTAGGGCAGCCCTGGGAGGTCAAGTGGTGACTCCCGAGAGGGTTCGAGTTTCAGATTTGAGAGCTGCGGCTAGGAAGGCACCTAGGGGAGTTGTGCCCTATCGAGAGAGGTTCGTTAATGATAGTGCGGAACAGGCTTTTAGGATGAGGTTTAAAGGGAGAGAGATCCTAGAAAGGGAGGTCGACATGGAAAAGGTTGAGAAGAGCTTCAGGGGACAATCGATAAAGCGGAAGTGGGTTGATTTTGTCAAGATACGGACTTCAATTTGAGGAAACCGAATTACACGTTGGCCCGGGAGTTTCGCCCAATTTGAGTGAGGTGGACCTAGACACGGGTGTAGTTCAAGTTAGAAATGTGGATGTGCCCTTCACCCCTGAGACTATTTCTGCTTTTTACAAGGCTCCGGTTGTCTCTACGGATTACCTAGATGTTATAAAAGAAAAGCAAGACAAGGGAGGGGATCCATTTGAGGAGCTCCGGTTAGCAATCAGCCCTGCGATTCCTTGGTCCACGAGACCCCATGGGGCCACTTGATGTCGGTATAAGCTTAAGGCGACTAATTTTCTCGGATTTGGAAGGTTAAGGCTCGGTTTGTCTGAATCGCCTACTCCCAAAGGATAATTTTCACAAGTTCATCATGATAGATTTGGCGATCTTTGTATGCACTTTACACTTTGAGATACCGATTGATGTTGGCGGGTTTTATCTGAGAGCTTACGAACTCGAAAGGATCAACGTCTGAAGCTCATGTGTATTCATCTGTTGAATGGGTTGTGTTTGCAAGCCGGGGTGAAGGAGTACGACGAGGATGAGCGTTTTACGAAGAAGCCCGTTCCTTGAGTCCTCGGCCGAGTCGAGGCCGGGAAGTTACCGCCGAGGGTGAAGGTGAGCCAAGGTTCGGGGTCCTGTTATCAAGCCGATGAGAGAGACGCATCAGGTTTCATTCCTACAATCCCATTCTTTTTCATAATCGTTATTTGTTGATGGATGGGTGCGTCGGATGTTAGACCGACAGATGGGTGCGAGATGAATCTGATTATTCAGGGTTTACAGAGCACTTGGGACACTTGTACCGGCTATGCCGAGCTTCCTTTAGGCGACGATCTTATGAGTTTGCACCGGTTCTTGAGAGGCCATAGCGATTTGTCTCGAGGAAGATGCGGTTGAGACGGCTTTTAGGGCTGCTGCGTCTGCCCCAGTGGATAAGGCTGGCCCCTCTCAGACTGCTCTAGCTCCGACATCTCAGGCCACTCCAGTTTCGACTTTTGAGGCTCATCCTATTACGTCTACAGATGCTGCAGGCACAGTACCACCTACATCTGAGGATCAGACGAGCGCGTAGAGTTTATGCTGTTCCTTTTGCGTCGTTCCTTAGATTGTCACCCCCTGTTTCTATTGGACATGTCCCCTATCTTTCTAGCTTGTTTTGAGATAACTTTGTTGCTACTTTTTCACCTTTTCATACTTTCTGTGACTTTTCTTAGATTTGTGGATTGGTTGCTTTTGTATATTTGAATCATATCTGCCTATCTTTGTGACATACTTGTTCAAGTTTTCTGACGTGACGAGGTCGTTCTTTTTATTATCCCCGGAACCCCCCATATTTTATGCTTGGGCACGCGGACCATGTCCCGTGCATGTATTTCTTGGATGTTTTCAATGACTAGGGTTTCGGATGGACTCCTTTCACGACCGTTCACGGGACTTGATCGCGCCCGCTTTGCCGGGCTCATAAGCTAAGTCTTTCTTTTTCTTCGTTCACACACCGAGGACGGTGCTTCACTTAAGCGTGGGGGGGACGACTTAGCTTATTCGCTTGTTCTTATGATATTATGCCGTGATGTGATAAACTTGGTTTTACTCGTTTCGAGTCGATTTTAGGCCGTTTTCAAAATTTTCCAAGATTTTAACACCACGTTACATGCATGTTTTCACAATTGAGTGGTGAAAGGTCTTTAGTTTTGTGAATGTCTCACGGTGAGTCTATATGGTCATGATACGGAACACTTTTTAGTACACGTCGTGATGACGGTTATGCTTATCACGATTACTTTACACACTGTACCCCTAGTTTCGAGGCGAAATAGAAGGATTGACCTTGGTAGGAACACGGGATGACAGTTTTGGCGTTCTTTTTACCTACTTTAGCCAAATAAGCTGAGCCGAACTTTTTGACCTTCGTAGCCCCTCTCGGCCTTGATAGAATGGTCGACCACCATTATTCATTATTAGCCGTTCGTTACTTAGTCGAAACCTACCATTGAGCCTTATTTTGGTCACATTCCCTTCATTTGACCTACGAGTGGACTTAGTCTCTTGTTAAACCACACTTGCCAAGGCATGTGTGGGGTGAGAGAGATGTTGTTTTTGAGTCGGGTTGTTGTTTCCTCGCTTTTAGCTATAAAAGGGGAGGAGCTCGGGTGATTTTTTTTTATAAGGCCTTTGGTTCAAAGAAGAAAGGAAAGAAAAGTTGAAAAGAAAAAAATGCAAAAGAATGAATGCAAAAAAAAAAAAAAAAAAAAAAGGAAAAGAAAAAGAAGTGAAATAAAAGTTTGAATAAAGTGAATAACTGTTGAGTCAAAGAAAGCCTTGTGTGGACGGTTATTGTTTGTCCATATAATGTTGAGTTCGGAAGTTGTTTTGATTTGTTTGATGATCGGAGGAGTTTGGTGTTGATTTGTGTGGTTGCAAGGAGGAGATACACTTGTTGATTTGGTTCACTCGTATTTTCTCTTCTCAGGTTCCCAAATTATCCTTTTTCGGTTAGCCCTCTCCGAGCCTAACGTTATAACCATTCAAGTCCTGCTGGACCGTGTTTAACCTTGGTTAGTCCCGATTAGTGGAGATTCTAGGAAGGGCAGGATTGTGTAAAGTCATTTGTCCGGTATTCCAAGCCCGAAATCGTATCAAGCATAAGTCGTCGTCATTCAACACACACTCACTCCGTGTCATGATCTAGTAGAGTCAAAGTAATACATTCACTTAACTAAGTTCTTTTTACCTCGATATTTTGAAATGCATGCATGTACCGTAAAGTTGATTCCTTGGTATTGTTTGAGCGCCTAATTTACTCGAGGACGAGTAAAGGCTAAGTGTGGGGTGGTGATAGGAACCAACTTTACAAGTACATTCTGTCTGATTCAGCCCACGATTATCACATTTACGGCATGTTTCTCGTGAGTTTAGACCCTATCTTGAGTATTAAATGATGATTTATTGCACGGTAGTATCGGGTTTTCCGTAAACTCGATCTTATTTTTAGCATTTTATACTCGTTTCTCCCGAGCACCCGTAGTTTGCGGGGTTATGCGTTTGTTTGTTGTTTTCATATGGATGCAGGACTAGGGTGTCTCGAGAGCCCGAAAGGCAAGAAGTATGAGTTTGGACGTGTCCGAGGCGAAACACGGAGGTTGGAGGTGAAAAAGTGAAGATTTGGGCTGCAAAATGGCTGTCCGGACGGACAAGTTGTTGTGTCCGGACGGCTAACTCACTGGTTTTTGGAAGATTTTTTGATGAAGAAACCGTCCGGACAGACAGAATAATCATCCGACGGACGGTCGGCATCCGGACGGACAAGAGCATGCCATCCGGACGGACATCTATGCATCCGTCCGGACACCTGAGAATCAAAAACGATCCGGCGGACATTGAGGACATCCGGACGGACGAGAGGTTTTTCTATATAAAGCTGCTCATTTTCTCACAAGACCGGTAGAGAAAGAGGGGGCGATAATATTAGATAGTTTTGGAGATTTTGGGAGATTTTCTTCGTCTTTTAGAGTTAGATCAAGTGTTATATATCATTAGAATCCTCTTTCAATCCTCTCTTTGATCTACTAACTTTTAGCTTCGATCCGTAACTTTTCACTTAGCAAAAATTCGATCTTTTGTAAGTACATTTGGCACCTCCTTCAAGTTGAGTAAAGTAAGTATGTTCTTTTGTTATTTTGGTGTTGTTGTGATGTTTTTCTTCCGTTTTCATTGCTTAGATTCGATTATGAGTAGCTAAATTCCTTGTATGGTTGAACTATGTGAAGGCGGGTGAAACGCCGTTAGATTGATGAAGCGGGAGGTAGTGTAGTGCGAAAAGAAACGTCCTAATTAATAATCCATATCTCGAAACTTGTTTGAATCGTTTTTGAGCTAGATTGATCACCTAGTTCACCATTGCACACACTTAGCTTATAAATGTATGTTGCGCGCGTGTGGGAGCGGGGTTTCGAGACCGTAGAAGTTTTGAGCTTGAAAGGTAGCTTGACACCTACCCGTGTACTAGATTGGCGCCTAGTCATCAAGTCCAATTCCAATACGGGGTTTGTTCTATGAGTTATCGTTAGACGGCGGGGTAGAGTAAGGCTTATTCCCGGGGCAATCTTTCTGAGGGTAAAGTAATCCGCTGAAACGTAGTTCGGCAATACCTCTTTTAATTGTTAGAATTCCGAGTAGTGTAATCTTTCTTTTATACAATAGTATAACTTCATATCTATCTGTTTGACCTGAACTGAGCACTAAGTCAACTGTGGTATTCAAAACCAATCTCTGTGGGTTTGACCTCGGACTCCTCAAGCACTATCCTGCAATCGACCCGGTCCACTGCCTGTTAGAAAGTAGATTTTGCTAAGGTTTCGAGTTTTTACTTGATCGACCGGACCTAGAAAATCCGCTTATCAAGTTGGCGCTGAAACGTAGTTCGGCCATACCTCTTTTAATTGTTAGAATTCCGAGTAGTGTAATCTTTCTTTTATACAATAGTATAACTTCATATCTATCTGTTTGACCTGAACTGAGCACTAAGTCAACTGTGGTATTCAAAACCAATCTCTGTGGGTTCGACCTCGGACTCCTCAAGGACTATCCTGCAATCGACCCGGTCCACTGCCGGTTAGAAAGTAGATTTTGCTAAGGTTTCGAGTTTTTACTTGATCGACCGGACCTAGAAAATCTGCTTTCGAGTTTTTACTTGCACATTTCCTTTCAAAATACACAATACTTGTTGGAAAATTGATGGTTAAAATGGAATATTTTAAATGATATGTCATATTGGGTCTATTGGGCTTAAGTGTGTGAATGGAAAGTGTTATGGAAAGGAAAATTGGGAAGAAGCTATTTCTCCCACATTGGTTGGAAGAAGGGAAAATAGTCAATATTTATATGATGTTGTTTTAGTGTAGTTGGAATAAGAAACCAACATTATACACGATCTCGCACGCGCAGGGGGGTGGGTGCAAATCCAATCCGGGTTGCCCTTGGGCTTGTGCATGCCTGCGTGTCCTGCGTACACGAATAAAGCTCGATTCGAAGGGCCACGATAAGGCTCGGTTTTGCAACAATAAAATAACATTTTATTTTCATTACTGAATCTCTTTGAATGCTGCTGCTGAGACTGTTCCTATCCAACATAAAAGCGTGAATAAAGATGAGGCTTTTGGCTTTTCTAGTTCTAACATAATGCTGATACTAGTGACAATCAATTCAAGCTGAGGCTGTTCATTCCTTCTTCCATCAGTTTTGCCACTTTCCTCTACTAGAGCCTATATATACTGCAACTTTTCTTCATCAAACATAACTTGAAAAAACCTGCAAAATCTGTTTCTTCTACCCTTTCTTATGAAACTAAAGAGTTCAAGCAACAAAGTTCTTAAGCAGCTGAAAGCGTGGTGCATCTTGTCGCTGCTAACCGTTCTATCCTAGGAGACTAACGTTCCGTTAAAACTCCAAGTACTCGACGGTGAGGGGACGAATTAGTCTTAAGGAAACTGTGTTCAACACAGGGCTCGGTTCTGTTCATCTTGTTAATTCATTTTCATTTTGCAATTATAATTCGGTTTAGTTGTGTTTTCATTTTAACTGTAATTTTATTATAGTCAATGTAATCAGATTGTGCCTATCTTGCAACAATCTTAAGACTAATTCGTGTTTCAGTATCGGTGAGCCGAGGACAGAATAATTCTGGTTCATTGACAGAATTGAAAACGAACAGTAAACTGTTGAAATTGTTTACAAATCGAACAGTAAACTGTTGAAATTGAAAACGAACAGTAAACCGTTGTTTACGATTCGAAGGCTCGTTTTCTGTTTCAAAACAGAATTATAAATAGAGCAGAATTTTCGTGGATTGATCGTCTAAGATACTCACGAATATTTTGAGTAATCATACAGGATTCTCAAACGATTTGTTCAATAATCAGGATAGAAACAAGTTTGAGATTGTTTTAAATAATAGAAACAATTTCGAGATCGTTTTACATATTATTGAAAGAAATTTAACAGAAACAATTTCGAGATTGTTTTAATTAGTATAGTTCGGTTCATGAATGTTCTATATAGTATTGAAAGGGATTTAACCCTTGTGTGTTAAATTTCAGAAATAGCAACTTATGCTATAGTGCTGAGTGTTTTAGCTGCTATTCGGTTTCAGCAGTTCGTTTGAGATTTTTGGCTCGTTTGAGATCATTTAGACTCGTTTGAGTTCTATATCGGCTCGATTGAGTTTGTTTCGGCTCGTTTCGTGCTCTTGGTGAGTACAAAAATTGCTGATAGCAATTTTGCTTAATTGTTGATGGCATGATCAATCACAATAATGCTGATTGAATACATGTGAAAAAAAAAATTGATTCGTAGAATGATTTATTGCCTTATTTAAAGGCTTAAAACTTTCATTCGGTAATTTTTATTTCTTGTCCTGTGAGACATAAGACGTGGAGTGTTAATACTCACAAATTTCGTTAAGTGATTTTATTTGATACTCATGGAATAATAAAATATTATTAAATTTCTTCAAGAAATTTAATTGTATGTATTTTAATGGATGTAGTCCATTTTGTGGTCATTGGATCTATTCATGTAATCGTATGAGATAGCATATGATTTATTAATTTATATTATAATTAAAGTGTTGTGACTTTTAATATTCTATAACAAATTTATTAGTAATGCAATACTTTATTATTTGTCAAAAATTTTAATACATGTTATAAAATAGATGTAAATTTTATCAATTTAAAATTTAATTCTATACATGTTATGAAATAAAATGAATTTGTTTTAAAATTATAGCGGTAGTCTGAGGATACTGTCTATAATGCAAATTTTATTATGTTGGTATCGTCGTGTTCGAACCAAATAATGGAGGAATTGTTGAGTTTATGTATTTACAACAATCATTGAGGTGCATCATTGTAAATATCGTGTGTGCAACCGTATGATTATTTGTGTGAATTAAATCGGGTTTGATTTAAATCGGGTTGTATCTTGTGAAATACAAATTGTGTTGAACTTAATTGTTATAATACAAGTATATGACCGGATGATCGGTTAGTGGAATATGAACCATTGTAATAATGATTATTGAAACGTTTCATTGTTAGAGTTAATGAGAATTAATAACAATCATGGTATTGATGATTATTAAATCTGAAAATGTTTGGAACGTTTAGAGATTATGAATAGTAATCATTAATTTATGATTATTTAATTCTGAAAAGATCAACTGACATAGTTAACGGGATTTAATAGTGGTGTTGATGACTGTTAAAATGAATGTAAAAGTTTTAATTTTAGATAATAAGTATAAATTAATATTCTACAAACCGTTTAATGTCATTGAGAATAATGTTTTGAAGTTCAGGAGTGACACACAAATGTGGGGGGAAGTTATCCTATCTAGCAATTATCTTTTTAATAAGATACCTTGAAATAAACAAGAGAAAACTCCTTATGAACTATGGAAAGGGTAAACCTCCATCCTACAAATACTTGCGAGTGTGGGGGTGCCTTGCAAAAGTGCTCGTGCCTACACCCAAAGTAGTAAAGATAGGATAAAAAACTGTTGATTGTATATTCATTGGATATGCACACAATAGTAGTGCTTATCGGTTTCTAGTGTATAAATCAGATAATCCTGAAATACACAAAAATACGATAATGGAATCAAGAAATGCCTCATTCTTTGAGAATGTATTCCCGGCTAAAATAAATGAACCTAGTTCATTAAAACGAGTTCATGTTCAGGATCATGTTTCTGAACAAGTGAATGAGAAAGAGCCAACTGAGGCCGAGCCAAGAAGAAGTAAAAGGTCAAGGACTGAAAAATCTTTTGGTAAAGATTTTATAACATATATGTTAGAAACAGATCCTCAATATTTTAAGCAAGCTACAACTTCTTCTGAAGGTCCAATATGGAAAGAAGCAATAAATAGTGAAATAAATTCTATATTGCAAAATCATACTTAGGAGTTAGTTGATCTACCTCCAGGATGTAAACCACTAGGATCAAAATGGACCTTTAAAAGGAAATGAAACCTGATGGATCTATTGATAAATATAAGGCCAGACTGGTAATAAAAGGTTACAGTCAAAAAGAAGGTCTTGACTATTTTGATACATATTCTCCAGTAACGAGAATAACATCCATTAGGATGGTACTTGCTATAGCCTCTTTGCGTAATTTACAAGTACACCAGATGGATGTAAAAATAGCTTTCTTAATTTGAGATTTAGATGAAAAAATCTACATGGAACAACCTGAGGGTTTTTCTAGCCCAGGACAAGATAAGAAAGTGTGATAAATTATTTAAGTCGTTTGTATGGCTTAAAACAAGCAACAAAACAATGGCATGAGAAATTTGATCATGTTATGCTTGAAAAGGGTTTCAAAACCAATGAATGTGATAAATGCATTTACATGAAAGAAACAAAAGATGGCTATGTCATTTTGTGTCTTTACGTTGATGACATGCTTATTATTGGAAGCAATGATAAGATGATCAAATCTACCAAAGATATGTTAAATGCCAGATTTGAAATGAAAGATATGGGTTTAACAGAGATGATACTGGGAATTAGAATTACAAGAAATTATAATGGTCACATTTTGAGTCAATCTAATTATATTGATAAAATCCTGGAAAAATTCCATAAAGATGATTCAAATGAAGCCAGAACTCCGATAGATCAGTGTCAGCCTTTGTTAAAGAATAAAGGTGAAAGTGTGTCTCAATTAGAGTACGCAAGGATTATTGGAAGTCTAATGTACTTAATGAGTTGTACTAGACCGGATATCGCTTATGCTGTTGGCAAGCTAAACAGATATACTAGTAATCCGAGTAATGATCATTGGAATGCTATAGTGAGGTTACTGAGATATTTAAGATATACTCGTAAGTATGGCATTCACTATACAAAAGAACCTATTGTTATAGAAGGATATTCTGATGAAAATTGGATACCAGATTAAAAGGATTCAAAATCCACAAGTGGTTTTGTATTCACATTAGGAGGTGGAGCTGTGTCTTGGAAATCTTCTAAACAAACTGTGATAACCAAATCCACAATGGAATCTGAGTTTGTAGCTTTAGATAAATGTGGAGAAGAGGCAGAATGGTTGCATCAATTCCTAGAGGATGTTCCTCAATGGCAAAAACCTATGCCAGGAATATGTTTTCACTGTGACAGTCAATCTGCGATTGGACGAGCACAGAACAAAATGTATAATGGTAAGTCAAGGCATATACGCCGAAGACATAACTCTATTAGACAACTACTTTCTACTGGTACGATTACCTTAGACTATGTTAAGTCAGAGGATAACATAGTCTAAGGTAATCGTCTAAGGTACGATTACTTTCTACTGGTACGGGTCACACCTACCTATCCTATGCATTCATCTACCGATGAACTCTCTATGTCATTCTTAGAGCCTTTGCTAGGATTTTACACAATTTCCATTCATGTGGGGGATTGTTGGAAAATTGATGGTTAAAATGGAATATTTTAAATGATATGTCATATTGAGCCTATTGGGCTTAAGTGTGTGAATGGAAAGTGTTATGGAAAGGAAAAATGGGAAGAAGCTATTTCTCCCACATTTGTTGGAAGAAGGGAAAAGAGTCAATATTTATATGATGTTGTTTTAGTGTAGTTGGAATAAGAAACCAACATTATACACGATCTCGCAAGCGCAGGGGGGTGCAAATCCAATCCGGGTTTACCTTTGGGCTTGTGCATACCCGCGTGTCCTGCGTACACGAATGCAGCTCGATTCGAAGGGCTCACGATAAGGCTCAGTTTTGCAACAATAAAATAACATTTTATTTTCATTACCGAATCTCTTTGAATGCTTCTTTGAGACTGCTCTCTATCCAACATAAAGCGCGTGAATAAAGTGAGGCTTTTGGCTTTTCCAGTTCTAACATAATCTCGATACTAATGACAATCAATTCGTGAAAGGTTGTTTCATTCCTTCTTCCATCAGTTTTGCCACTCTCCTCTACTACAGCCTATATATACTGCAACTTTTCTTCATCAAACATAACCTGAAAAAACCTGCAAAATATGTTTCTTCTACCCTTTCTTATGAAACTAGAGAGTTCAAGAAACAATGTTCTTAAGCAGCTGAAAGTGTGGTGAATCTTATCACTGCTAAACGTTCTATCTTGGGAGACTAACGTTCCGTTAAAACTCCAAGCACTCGACAGTGAGAGGACAAATTAGTCTTAAGGAAACTGTGTTCAACACAGGGCTCGGTTCTGTTCCTCTTGTTAATTCGTTTTCATCTTGCACTTATAATTCGATTCAGTTGTGTTTTCGTTTTAGATGTAATTGTATTCTAGTCAATGTAATCAGATTGTGCCCATCTTGCAATGATACTTGCACATTTCCACACGAAATCCACGATACTTGCACATTTTAATGCAAATTACATGTACATGCACATTTTCATAGAAGATCCTTGATACTTGCACATTTCCACACCGAATCCACGATACTTGCACAATCCACAAAAATCAATTATATTTGCACATTTCTATAGAAAATCCAACATACTTGCACATTTTCATAGATAATCCATGATGATTTCACGTTTCCATGCAAATATACACGATACTTGCACATTTCCACGTAAAATACACAATACTTGCACGTTTCCATAGAAAATCCACCATACTTGCACATTTTTACAAAAAATCCATGATGCTGGCACGTTTCCATGCAAAATATGCGATACTTGCACATTACCACATAAAATCCACAATACACTATAGTTGCACATTTCAATAGAAAATCTACCATACTTGCATATTCCCACATAAAATACACGATACTTGCACAATTTCACGGAAAATCCATGAAACTTGCAAATTTTCACGCGAAATACACATACTTTTACATTTCCAGATAAGATCCTTCATACTTGCACATTTCCACGCCTAACTCTTGATGCTTGCACATTCCACAGAAAATCCATGATACTTGCACATTTCCATAGAAAATCCAACATACTTGCATATTTCCATAAAAAAAATCCATGATGCGTGCACAATTCCATGCAAAATACAAGATACTTGCACACTTTCATGAAACATACACGATACTTTGCACATTTCCGTGCAAAATACACTATACCTGCACATTTCCATAGATAAACCACTGTACTTGCACATTTCCATTGAAAATCAATGATACTTGCACTTTTACACGCAAAATACACGATATTTGCACATTACAACATAAAATACTTTCACATTTCAATGCAAAATACACGATACTTGCACATTTCCATGCAAAATACACATACTTGCTCATTTTCATAGAAAATTCTTGATACATGCACATTTCCACGCCGAATCCACAAAACTTGCACGTTCCACAAAATCCACGATACTTGCACATTTCAATAGAAAATCAAACATATTTGCACACTTCCATTGGAAATCCATGATGCTTGCACATTTCCATGTAAAATACATGATACTTTCACATTACCATATAAAAGCCACGATAATTGCACTATTCTACCCAAAACACACGAACGTACACATTTCCATAGAAAATTTACCATACTTGCACAGTTAATAGAAAATACAAGATAAATGCACTTTTAAATGTAAAATATACGATACTTGCGCACATTTCCATGCAAAATACACGATATTTGCACATTTCCATGCAAAATACACTTACTTCACATTTCTGTAGAAATTCCTTGCTACTTGCATATTTGCATGCAAAATCCACGATACTTGCACATTTTCGTAAAAAAATACGCGTACTTGCATAATTTCATAAAATATCCTTGATACTTGCACATTTCCAAGAAAAATCGATGATAATTGCACATTTCACAGAATATCAACGATACTTGCACATTTCCATAGAAAATCAAACATACTTGCACATTACCATAGAAAGTCCATGATGCTTGCACGTTTCGATGCAAAATACACGATACTTGCACATTTCTACGCAAAATACATGTACTTGTTAATTTCCATAGAAAATACTTGATACTTGTACATTTCCAAGCAAAATCCACGATACTTGCAGGTCACTGTGAAAAATACACGATACTTGCTTATTTCCATGAAAAATACTTTATACTTGCACATTTCCATAGAAAATCACCATACATGCACGTTTCCATAGAAAATCCATGAAACTTGCACTTTTAGTCACAAAATATACGATACTTGCACATTTCCATGCAAAATACATGATACTTGCATAATTCCATGCAAAATTTCCATAGAAAATCCTTGATACGTGTACATTTTCACGCAAAATCCACGATACTTGTACAAAATACGCATACTTGCACATTTACATAAATGCAATGATACATGCACATTTCCATGTAAAATCCATGATAAATGCATATTCCACAGAATATCCATGATACTTGCACATTTCTTCTATAGAAAATCCAATATACTTGCACATTTCCATATAAAATCCATGATGCTTGCACATTTCGATGCAAAGTACATGATACTTGCACATTAACACTTAAAATCCACAATACTTGCGCATTTCCATTCAAAATACATGATACTTGCATATTTCCACGCAAAATACACTATAGTTGCACATTTCAATATAAAATCTACCATACTTGTACAAATCCACGTAAAATACACGATACCTACACATTTTCACGCAATATCCATGATACTTGCAAATTTTGACGTGAAATACACATACTTTTACTTTTTCAGAGAAGATCCTTCAGAGTTGCACATTTTCACTCCTAGCTCTTGATGCTTGCACACTACACAGAAAATCCACGATACTTGCACATTTCCACACCTAGCTCTTGACGCTTGCAAATTCCACAGAAAATCCACGATACTTGCACATTTTCATACAAAATCCAACATACTTGCACATTTCCATAGAGAATCCGTGATGCGTGCACAATACATGCAAAATACAAGATACTTGCACACTTTCATGCAAAATACACGATACTTTGCACATTTCCATGCAAAATACACTATACTTGCACATTTCCATAGAAAATCCACCATACTTGCACATTTCCATAGAAAATCAATGATACTTGCACATTTACACCAAAATACACGATATTTTCACATTACAATATAAAATCCATGATACTTTCACATTTCAATGCAAAATACACGGTACTTGCACATTTCCATGCAAAATACACATACTTGCTCATTTTCATTGAAAATTATTGATACATGCACATTTCCACGCCGAATCCACAAAACATGCACTTTCCACAAAATCCATGATACTTGTGCATTTCAATAGAAAATCCACCATACTTGCATATTTGCATAGAAAATCCAGGATACCTGACTTTTCCTTGCAAAATACACGATACTTGCACATTATCACATACATCCACAATTATTGCATATTTCCATGAAAAACACAAGATACTTGCATATTTCCATGCAAAATACATGTTCTTTCAACAGAATATCATTGATACTTGCACATTTTCATACATAATACTCGTACTTTAAAATTTCCATTGAAGATCTTTGATACTTGCATATTTCCACGCCGAATCCACGAAACTTGCATATTCCACAGAAAATTCATGTTACTTGCACATTTCCGTAGATAATCCACCATACTTGGATATTTCCATAAAAAAAAATCCATGATGCTTGTACAGTTCCATGCCAAATTCACGATACTTGCATATTACCATATAAAATCCATGATACTTGAACATATCCATGCAAAATACACGATACTTGCACATTTCTTCACAAAATACAATATACTTGCACATTTCCATAGAAAATCCCTCATACTTGCACATTTCCACGCAAAAATACACTATACATGAAAATTCTGTAGAAAATCCACCATACATGCACATTTCCATAGAAAATCTATGATACTTGCACTTCTCCATGCAAAATACATGATACTTGCACATTACCACCTAAAATCCATGATACTTTCACATTTCCATTCAAAAAACATAATACTTGCACATTTCCACGCGAAATCCATGATACTTGCATATTTTCATGCAAATTACACGTACTTGCACATTTCCATAGAAGATCCTAGATACTTGCACATTTCCACACCGAATCCACGATACTTGTACATTCCACAGAAAATCCATGATATTTGCACATTTCCATAGAAAATCCAACATACTTGCACATTTCCATAGAGAATCCATGATGCTAGCACGTTTCCATGAAAAATACATGATACTTGCACATTTCCACACAAAATACACTATACTTGCACATTTCTATAGAAAATGCACCATACTTGCACATTTTTATAGAACATCCATGATGCTGGCACGTTTCCATGCAAAGTATGTGATACTTGCACATTACCACATAAAATCCACGATACTTGCACATTTCCATGCAAAATCTATGTTAGGAACATTTTATTATGTTTTGATGATGGCCATACTAGCTATTATAGCAAGCCTGAAAATAAGTTAGAATTCTCTATATAAGTCTTTACTTAGAGTCTGACATGTTGTATAAGTTGAGTCAGACAAGTATTGTACTAGTTGGTAGGACGGCAAAGTAAAACCAGATGTTCGGCAAAGCAAAAGCGGCCTAGTACCAGTAGAGAACCATGAAGACATATGGTCTGACTTATAACCAAGGAAGTCTGTGATGACCCTGGATAAGTCTAAGTTACATTCCAAGTAATGAAACTTAATGATTAAATATGGTGTACACTGATCTCACACAAATCAAGGATCAGTAAAGTACAAAGATTCACCTAAACTAAAAAGAATAAAGGAAACAGTGAATCGGCAAAGTGAACTGACTATCGGCTGAGTAATGACAAAGCAGTGAAGGAAGATCTAATCGACAAAGTCAGAAAGACCACTTAACCGTTCAGGGAACGGCCAATTAAACTTTACTTGATCAGATTTTGAAATATGAAGAAGATTCAGAGGGTCAAGCATTAAATGCACAATCAATTGAGGATCAATCAAGGACGGATTTTTTGATAAACGTTTGAAGAAAAATCAGATCACTAAAATCAAGGAGGATTTAATTAAGGGGGAATCAAGAATAAAATCAAGGATTATTCCCCTAAATAATACAGCCAACGGATGGAAATTCAAATCAAGGATTATCAAGGCTATGAATAGAAGGCATTGACAAACAAGAAAAAATACAAGAGAACAATTAAGTTTAATAATCTACAAGCAGAAACTCTATCAAATTGAAAAGCCTTCATCTGTGCTGAAAGGGAAACATCCAGTGATCAACTCAAAACTGAGAACTACAATTCCAACATCAAGCATTGAGTTTGATCAACAAGTTTTTTGAATCCAATTCACTTCAATCAAGCAACTGAATCAGAGCCATCTAAGAATGAGTTGTGTTTGTGAAAGCTGCTGAAGGATTTGTTCTCAAGGAGCAGTGAAAGAGACTGAGTCACTGAAGCTGTTGCAGTCAGGGAGTGATAGTCTTGAAGATTGTGAAGCTTGTGTTGTCAAGGACAATCAGGCTATTATATCTGTGAAAACAATAGTGAATTCCTCCAATCATCACAGGAGAAGAGTGGATTATGGGATAACACCACCCTGAACCACTATAAACTTTGTGTCAATTTAATATCAGCAAATTACCTTACTGCATTTATTTAAATTGCTTAAACTATATCATATATCTATGATTGCATAAACTACTTTGAAACAACATATTAATAAGGGACTTATTTGCTTCCCAAAAGCTTTTAAATACAAGAAAAGTTTTTGAAACTCCACTATAGTCATTCACCCCTCCCTCTGACTATAGTTTCACCCTTCTCTGGGACCAATAATTGGTATCGGAGCAATGTTCCTAGTATCAGAACCTGTTCAGATCTAAACTCTAGTAACAAGGAGATCACAAATTTTCAAAGTAGTTTTCAAATTGTGCATTATATATATATATAGATATATATCTCTTATTTATACTTATGGATTCATATGAAGATGATGACTTTAATTATACATATATATCTCTTATTTATACTTATGGATTCCTTAATCTTTATGTCAAAATTACCAGTTTTCAATGTTAATAATTTTGATGAATACAAAATAAGAATGTTGTCTCATCTTGCAACAACTCATGAGGTGATTCTGGATGTAATTAATGATGGCCCAATCGAGATTACAACTGTGGTAGCCACAGGAGCAGATCAAGGAAAAATAATAGACAAACTCAAGAAAGATTGGACAAAGGATGATAGGAGAAGAGCAAATCTCGACTTTGTTGCAAAAGACATGATTTTGAAGAATCTGGATAGTAACATGTTCATGAGAATCAAAGATTGTAAAACAGAAGAGGAGATGTGGGACAAATTGACACTGATCAATGAAGGATCAGAAGCAGTCAAGGAAAACAAATTGTTTGTTGCAAAATAGAAATTTGAGAACTTCAAAATGAAGGCTGGTGAAACCATTGATCAAATGGATAAAAGATTCTCCAGCATCATTAAAGAACTACAACAACTTGGACACACATATCCACAGAAAGAAGTGTGCCTGAAGATCTTGAGAGGCTTACCTAAAAGATGGAAAATCATCACATCAGTAATCAGAGGGACAACAAATCTACAACCACTGATACCTTAACTCTAATGTCTCAACAAAAGGCCCATGAATTTGAGTTGAATGGTGAAGACATTGCACCAAAGAGAGAGGCACACGTAAGGCGATTACCTTTGGTTGCACCCGAAAAGTCAAGCAAATTGATGTAAACAACAAAGAGACACGGGAGTTGAAGGAACATGTAGCTTTACTAGTTAAACGTTTTGACAGGTTTACCAAGAAGAAGCAATTCAAAGGAGGTTCATCATCATACAAAAAGTCAAGCTCAAACAAAGACATAAAGAAGAAGCATGATGAATACAGATGCTTCAACTGCAAAAAGAAAGGTCATTTCAAGGTAGATTGCCCTGAAGAAAATGACAAAAATGAGGAGAAGAAGAAGTACAAAACAGTTGAAAATAAGAAAAGCAAGAAGGCATTCAAAGCTGAAACCAGCAGTGAAAAGAATGAAGAATCATCAGACAATGATTCAGATGATGATGAAGCTGATAGCTCAGAAAATGAAAAAGCTTACCTATGCCTCATGGCTAAATAATCTAGTGAAACTGATGTAACATCTAGCTCATGCTCATCATCTAGTGCATCCACTTCTAACACTGCACAATCTTCTATTCTCCCACTAGATTCTGCAAACATAATCCAAAATCTCATGAGCAAATTTGATGAAATTGAGTTGCATCATGAAATTCTGGAACATGAGTGTGAGAATCTAAGAAAGGAAAATAAAAGATTAAAGAAAGAACTGGATAAAGTAAAAGCTGAACTAACTAGTAAGGAGACTTACTCAAATGACCAACAAGCAGTAGATGATCATACATCTGGTGTTGACAGACCAGCTAAGAAAATCTCCCTACCAGTTAAGACAACCACTGCACCACAAAATACACCAGCTTACAATCCCTCAAAAAGGTTTGGATCCAGATCAGGTCTTGGCTACAACAGTAAGGATGGACCAAAATTTAGATAAGGACAGACCATAGTTTCAACCACTCATCCTACACCTGTGAAGTCAAAACCTAAATCATCAATTCAGCCAACTAAATGCAAAAGGTTTTCTGATAGGTAAGGGAAGACTTTACCCTTCAGAAGATGATTGGAATGTTGCACCTCCAAAATACAGGAAGAAAACATTTCATACTATGCAACATGTGATTAAGAAAAGCCAACCTAGGCATGTTCCTAGACATATGATGCAACATGAACACATGTTTCCCACTGCATATTGGAACGTGAAAAAGGATGAAAATGCACCAAAATGTAGAGAAAAGTATCAGAATATCTCTAGTAGAAACACTAGAAGGTATTCTTCCATATACATATGAAGATGATGACTTTAATTATACAAAAAGAAGATCCTTTGGATACACACTAGGAGTAGGAGGCATGACTGCTAACAGGTATGGACCCAAGCAGTGTTGGGTACCTAAACATAATTAATTTGTTTTGTAGGATGTCTGGAACATAGACAGTGGATGTTCCATACACATGACAGGGAACAAAGATTGGCTCACTAACTTCAAAGCTTTTGATGGACCCAAAGTTACTTTTGGAGGCAAAGAAAACCCTGGTAAAATTAAGGGGAAGGTATAATGCACAAGAACAACTTGAAGATTCAAAATGTGGCCTATGTTAAAGGACTGAACTTCAACTTACTGAGTATCAGTCAATTCTGTGGCAAAGGCTACAATGTGCACTTCAACAAAGAAGGATGCAGAGTGATTCACAGTCAAACCAACATAGTTGTACTCACAAGAAGAAGAAAAGACAACATGTATGGGGTAGATTGGAAGACAGCAAAAGCAGAAACATGTTTGCTTGTGAAAAATAAGCATTCAACCAACTGGATTTGGCATATAAGACTAAACCATATAAACTTAAAGACCATCAACAAATTGTCAAAGAAAAAGCTAGTTGAAGGCCTACCAGAGATAACATTCAAGAAAGAAATCCTTTGTGATGCATTTCAAAAAGGGAAGCAAATCAAAAGCTCATTCAAGTCAAAACCCTATCAGTCAACTACATGAATCTTACATTTACTATATATGGATCTCTTTGGACCAGTCACACCAGTCAATATAAGTGGAAAGATATACACTCTAGTAGTGGTGGATGTTTTCTCCAAATATACCTGGACAATATTCATGAACAAAAAGAGAGACACTCAAGAATCTACCAGATTTTCTAAGAAGAATTCAGAATGAAAAGTAACTAAAGATCATCAAGATCAGATCAGACAGAGGCACAGTGTTTCTAAATGATATTATCAGAACCTACTATGAAGAAAATGGAGTACTGCATCAACTATCAGCAGCAGAGACTCCACAACAGAATGGTGTAGCAGAAAGAAGAAACATGACACTCAAAGAAGCAGTCAGAACAATGATTACAGAAGCATGCTTACCAAAGAGATTTTGGGCTAAAGCAGCAAATACAGCATGCTATACTCAAAACAGATCAATCATCAACAAATATCATGGAAAGACTCCATATGAAATATGGAATGGAAGAAAACCTAATATCTCATATTTGCATATGTTTGGATCAAAATGTTTTGTTTTAAATAGGAATCAGTTGTATACTTTTGATGAAAAGGCTGATGAAGAAATCTTTATGGGATACTCAGACACCAGCAAAGCATTCAGAGTACTCAACAAAAGAACCTTGGTAATTGAATAATCAATCCATGTAGTCTTTGATGAGCCAAACACAAATGGTGAAACCTTCAAGAACTTGAAGAAGCAGGACCAAGACAAGTCTATATGAATACAACAATACCAACTACTATTCTAAATCACAATTTTGGAAATCAAGATGAACCTTCGGTCAATACAACATAAGAGGAACCAGTACAAGAGCATGAAGCTGATACACAAGCTGAAGTTGTTGAAGCACCAAGTCAAGAACAACTTCAACCTGATCTCAACTGGCTAAGAGATCATCCTGTAGATCAAGTCACTTGAGACATTCACACATGAGTCAGAACTAGAAGACAACTGGAGCACATGCTAACACGTTTTCTATCTCAAGTAGAGCCCAAAACAATGGATGATGCAATCCAAGATGCTGATTGGATTACAGCCATGCAAGAAGAACTAAATGAATTTGAAGGAAATGAAGTCTAGGAACTTGTTGACAGACCAGACATGGCCAACATCATTGGAACAAAATGGGTATTCAGAAATAAGATGGATGAATAAGGAACAGTTGTCAGAAATAAAGCAAGGCTAATTGCAAATGTTGGATGTAATATCGCCGGACGGATCTATATCCGCCCGATTACGCAGCACAATAAACAAGAGGATCACGATCATATAAAATTAAACTACATAATTTAAGATCTACCTACAAGAAGGTGAGATCTACTTACCAATCAAAAAGGATGAACTCCAAGATTGAGAAGCCGAGACCCGAATAGTTGAGATGCCATGATCTTCCTATGTGTATCTCCAAGCAACAACCGGTGGATGTTGATCCTTGATTCTTGACCTCCTTGATATGCTTCACGGAAAATCCCGAAGATTTTCTCAACTCTAAACCCTAGCTATTGGCCAAAAATTCTAAGCAAATACTATGTGTATGATGCGTGTATTATGTTTGGAGAAAAGGCTTAGGAGAACTCTCTATATATAGGAGAGAAATGCTGTCCTCCAAGGATTTAATAATTAATACAAAATCAATTATAATAATCTTTTTCCATAAAAGATACTCCTAGAATAATCTAGAATAAATCTAGAATATTTAAGGATCAATCTAATATATTTTCCTTAATTAATTATATAACAAATAAACAATTAATCACATGTCTTATAATTATCAAGAAAACTAATTATTTAATAATTACCAAGACGAAAACATGCCCCCAATACTAGAAAATTAGGGTTCACACGAAATTTCACATAATGGGCCGAGTCCACGAAAAATGTCTTTTCCATGTATTTTATTATTTAGTCCAATAAATAATAAATCGCACATCAATTAAATAGTCCAACCACTTAATTATTATTGAGGCCCAACGTCAAGAAACATATGCATGTTAGGAGCCACATAGAGAACCATGGACCTATAACTAGTAACTACATTAAATTAAATAAAATTATTCATCGAACAGAACAATTCTTATTCAATCTATAATTCCGGGATTACGCCACCATAAACCCAAAACTGAACTCTATCGATTATAGATATATACACTCTAATCACTGAGTCGATAAGCGTCCATTGATATAATCATTACATACGGATAAATACTCCATAGACTGTTCGTTTTGATTCGGGATATTTTTCCGTAAACCCTTCTCAAAACATCTTATCCTTATTTACCATTAACTCCTAAGTGATCAATTTGTTCATAACTAATATAATATGAACTGGTCCCATCGATCAGTTTCTAGGATTAACAAATAATGGAACTGTCTGTCTACTTCCCGCAGGAAGGAATGGATTTCGTATCTATGAAGTCAGATCACATGTATCCAAGTGATCCTTAACTAACACATCAAACCCTATATTGAACCAAGCAGTAGACTATGATCACATCAGGATTGAGATTAATCCATATATGATCATCTTGTGATTTGATAAGATTTCTCGATCACGGAATTATATCGAGAATTCAAATCAAATCGATCTAGTCCTATATGATAGACATCATATATAAATGCCCCACTAGGTACCCTATAGAGACGGTTCGGATAAGACGGTCACACCGTTAAGTGTTCTGGGCGCATTATTGGTATATTAATCATGAGACCCATACTCTGATTAAATTCACCACAGACTAACTAGTTTTAAGCATATCATCACTAACTCAATCCTCGTGTGTATGCCATACAATGAGTTATGTGATTACATACCGATATACTTAGGGTTTTCAGCATTGTATAATATAAGCATAAATGCAAATAATAAAATGAATATATAATTATATCATTTATTTAAATAAAACAATTACCAAATCATCTTTCGGAGAATACACCTAACAATCTCCCACTTGCACGAAAGGCAGTGATTAATTGTTTTAGAGCACACCCTATATCTATATTACAACAAACTACATCTCCCACTTGCTCTAAAGCAAATGATTCATGTCCCTAATACCCATATTCTCCAAATGCCTGTTGAAGACTTATAACGGTAATGTCTTGGTGAAAGGATCAGCCAGGTTGTCTTCATAGGGGATTTTATGTACGGAAATGTCTTCTCGTCGAACAATTTCTCTGATCAAATGGTACTTCCGCTCTATATGCTTTGACTTGCGATGACTACGGGGTTCCTTCGAATTTGACACAGCCCCATTGTTGTCACAATAGAGACATATCGGATCGTTGTGATTTGGGATTACTCCTAAACTACCCAGGAACTTCTTCAGCCAAACTGCTTCCTTAGCTGCCTCAAAGGCCGCTATGTATTCGGCTTCCAGAGTTGAATCAGCTGTATTGGATTGCTTTACGCTTCTCCAAATGACTGCACCGCCTCTGAGACTAAACACTGAGCCAGAGGTAGATTTGAAATCATCTCTATCCGACTGGAAGTCAGAATCAGTGTACCCTTTTATATATAGGTTTGCACCTGAATATACGAGCATATAATTGATCGTTCTCTTCATATATTTGAGGAGATTCTTTACTTCTGTCCAATGTTCCATTTCTGGATTGGACTGATAAGGGCTGACGATTCCAACGCCATAACAGATGTCCGGTCTAGTGCACAGCATTGCATACATTATACTACCAATGGCCGAAGCATATGGCACTCTTCCCATAGCCTCTATTTCTTCAAGAGTCCGAGGACCCTGTTTCTTAGAGAGGTGAATGCCATGACGGGTTGGTAGAAAACCATTCTTTGCATTCTCCATGCTATATCGTGCCAACACCTTATCAATATAAGATGCCTGGGACAAAGCTAACATCTTGTTCTTACGATCCCTTATAAGTTGGATCCCTAGAACATAATTCGCCTCTCCCAAATCTTTCATTTGGAATTGGCTGGCTAACCAACTTTTTACATCCGACAACATTCCCTTATCGTTTCCGGTTAACACAATATCGTCTACGTACAACACTAAGAATGCAACCTTATCTTTGATGACTTTCTTATATACACAAGGCTCATCAAAGTTTTGTTCGAAATCATATGACTTAATGGTCTCATCAAATCTATGATTCCAAGACCGAGAAGCTTGCTTCAAACCATAAATGGATCTTAGCAACTTACACACCTCGTGCTCTTGGCCTTGCTCGATAAATCCTTCTGGTTGCTGCATATATATTTCCTCATCGAGGAAGCCATTTAGAAAGGCTGTCTTAACATCCATCTACCATATTTCATAATCTAGGCATGCAGCAATCGAAAGGGGGATCCGGATGGTTTTCAGCATGGCCACAGGGGAGAAGGTCTCTTCGTAGTCTATACCATCTCTCTGTGTGTAACCCTTGGCTACAAGCCATGCTTTTAAGGTTTGAACCTTCCCATCAACTCCTCTCTTTCTCTTGTAGAGCCATTTGCTACCTATGGGTTTGACACCCTCAGGGCAATCTATAAGTTTCCAGACAGAGTTAGAGTACATAGACTCCATCTCTTGATTCATCGCATCAACCCATTTTTCCTTGTCACGATCATCCATGGCCCTCCGAAAGGACACTGGATCATCTTCCACTCCTTCAAAGATGGCTACGTTCCTCTGATTGCATCGCATAGCGAATTGGTGGCCTAACCACTCTCTCAGTACGCCTGGGTGGAACAGGATTTTATGGGTTGATAGGTGCATTCATTGTGTTGTTGTCAGTGACACTAGGTGTCACCATTGGTCTGACCTCGTCAGAAAGTAACTCCTCAAGTACAATTTTACTTTGAAGTTTGAAGTCTGCCATATATTGATCTTCCAAAAATGTGGCGTTAGTAGAAACTATCACCTTGTTATATTCCGGATCATAAAACAAACCTCCACGTGTTCCTTTGGGATACCCTACAAACAAACATACTTTCATACGTTTTTGTAGTTTTATAGTCTTGTCTTCCATCACATGTGCAGGACATACCCATATGCGGAAGTGACGTATGCTTTCGCGACGTCCTCTCCACATTTCGAAAGGTGTCTTTTTGACAGACTTTGACGGTACTACATTCAGTATGTATACCGCTGCTTGTAAAGCATATCCCCAGAAGGAGATCGGTAGCGAGGCATAGCTCATCATAGACCTAACTGTTGGTCCCTTGGAAAGGCTAACACAAGTTTAGAGGGGGAGGGGGGGTGAATAAACTTGTCCCTAAAACTGGATTTAAAACAAATTAAGGTTCAGTTAAACTTGTGTGAAGTTAAGCTGACTAAGCTGAGTTTAAGTCAAACTGACTTAAGCTTAAAACTGAGTCAACCGGCAACGGATTAAGTTCTAGCCTTTTTCTTGATCTTGTTATTCTCTGTGGCGAGTGCGATGGCGAATTACGATGAATGTCAGTTTGTGAACTGTGAGGTGTATAACAATCAATTATCAAAATGCTGTAAATAAATGCTGAATAAATAAGTAAGTGCGTAAAGTAAATAAGCCAAATATTATAGAGGTCCAGGTGATGTAATCATGTACGTCCTCTCTTCCCCTGTTGTGCGGAGGAAAATTCCACTAGAACTTCTTGAGGTGAACTGTTACAAAAAGTCCTAAACAATAGTCCTTGGCTAATCCCTAGTGTCACTATCTAAATAGTTGTAGAACATGTAGACTTGCTGCTCTTCAATTGCTTGAACACTGGTCCTTAGAGGGTTGAATGGCCTCTTCACCAGCTACCACCACAAACACAGTCTACCCGACTGCTTGTCACAACTGTCCTTGGCGAAACCTTCCTGGTTTGCTTCACAGTCTAAAACCTTTGATGTAAATCAAAGTTGGGCTAAGAATCAATAAATTGATTCTTGTTTGTGGTTCTTCAAAGTATCTGATTCTTGATAAAATCTGTGTAGCTTGAATACTTCAAGAATTATAGATATGATCTTGTTATAGCGCAAAGATGATAGAAATTCGAATGATTAAAGCACACGTTAATTCTCTATATTCCTTGTGTTTTGTTCTTGTTGTAAAGTCCTCTATTTATAGTGTGAGGTCCAACGTTCATCTGGCTTCAATTCGAATTGTATCAACGTCTCTTTTGTAACGGCTATATTTTCTGACCGTTCTGCTGTGTCAGTATTTCATCCAATAAAATTACTTCCTTTACAACGTTCGACTGTACGATCAGTTTTTGGATGACTGACATATAAAACTGAGTTTCCTTATCAGTTTTATACTGAGAATAATACGTGTCAGTTTCTTGACTGACTTGGAGCATTAACTGAGATTTTATTCTTCTTCATATATCAGTACTCCAGTCTTCATCTGATTATAATTGACTTAATCAGAGTACACCATGACTCATTGTCATCTAAGAACTCATTGTCTTTATGACTCTTAGGTCTTCATACAAGATCCATAAAGTCAGTTCAGGTTACCACAATCTTGCCTGAAGTCTAACTTTACAGTCTCGACATGTAATCTTCATAACTGAGTTTGAACCCTCAGTTCTTCAATCTTCAATAACTGAGTCTGTGACCCTCAGTTCTTCAGTCTTCATAGATAAGCCAACTGAGTCTGTGTCCCTCAGTGAACTTACCTTCTTCAGTTTCTTTATAAGTGTATTCTGAGTCAGTTTGTCTATCTTGATGATTTCCAGTTTTCCGAATGATTTCCAGTTTTTCAGTTTTATGACACACTAACTGTTACAGTGCTTGTCTGACGTAACTTATACAAATATCAGACTCTAGTAAAACCTATACATTCAGTTCTAGACATCTTTTAGCTTTTCACTATAACAGTTGGCTTCAGCACTTCATCAGTGGGGTTAAGATAATACTTTGAATCAATATGATAAATTATCATCAAAACATAAATTTTATTTCCAAAAATTTCCCCTTTTGTGATGATGCCAAAACTCTCCCTAAAAGAAAAGCTTAAAGATCAAAACAATGTAAAACTGGAAACTGGATTTCATTAGAAACAACAGAAACTGGAATAGTTACATTTTGTTCAAAATAGTGTAACTAGATACTAAGTTTTCTTTTGTGCTTTTTGCAAGACAGAATCAAACTTTCTTGCCTTTTCGTACATACGAAAATCATCTTCAAGCTTGGAGTCTATCTTTGTAAGGTCTTGTTGTAGTCAACTTGACTACCTTCTTTCCATCTTCTCCATTGAAATAGCTTTGGCAAGTCTGATTCTTTTAAGTAGTAATTTTCAAATTCTACTACATCTGCTTTCATTTGTTCAGTCTTGTCTTTGATTTTCAGTTTATCATCAATCTTCTGATTCTTCTTATACTGTGCCATTTTCTACTTTGAAAATAAATCAGATAAAAAGTAGTTCAAGGATTCTTCAGTTGTCCTGTCCTTGTACTTAGCTTTGATAGGATTGTAATCGTTGATAAACTTCATCCATAGATCCTTTGTTAGAGTGACTCATCTGTCTCCAGGTTGACTGAATTTTGCAATGAGCTGTTCGCCACTTAGTTCTTTCCTTAAGAACTTAGGATCTGATTTGTATCTTTCTAATTCTTCTTCAAGTCACTTCATCTCTCCAAGTAACTTCAGCTTTTCTTCTTCATCTTCCCCCTTTTTGGCATCATATAACTTATCTACCAGGGCATGGGTTGCTTTTTGATCTTCTGAGATCTGTCGCTGAGAAGCAAATACTTCCTTAAGCTGAGTTTCTAACTTTGTAGATATCTTTGATTCATATGCCGATTAGCCTTGTGCATGTGTTTCCCTATCTATCATGGTGAGTCTTCAAGTTTTTGTTTGAGTAACACAATTTCTGAAGCGGAACTTGAGCTTGACTTGTGGATCATCTCTAGTCTTGTATGAACTGAAACATCTGTTCTAGTTCTGTAATCGAGATATCCAGAGATGTTTGATAGAAGACCATTTAGTGCATCCTTGTTGCTGAGCACAATCTTCAAATTTTCATGAACTTTTGCTAATTCATCCTTTGTGAGGATGTCAGAAGGATCATAAGTATCTTCTATTGGATCCTTAAATCGAGTACCATCTTCAACAATCATCGATTGTTGATTAGCGATTCCATCAATTTGCTTCACGATTGTCGGTTATCCGATCTCCAACTCGCAATCCTTCTCCATTTGCGATGCGATTTGCGTTGCTAGAGGTTGAGATTGAGTTTCTATTTGCAAAACTGTAGCTTCATCAGCTTCTTTTCTTGATTCATCATCTTTATCATCATTTTTATCCTTTGAAGTATCTTTGGATGATGTGGCTGATTCTCTTCTTTTTGCTAGTTCAGTGAATCTTTTGAAGCAATTTTCAAGAAATTCTAAAATGGGAAACAGAGTATATAGATCTCTAACTTCCAATTTCTCCAAGAGTAGTTTCTCTTCAGTCTGTAGACTAACATCTCGAGAATCTTCCGGTTTAAGCTTCATCTTCATTAACCTGATGATCTTGTCAGCTTCAAAAACTGGTGCTGATTGCTGAACTGATTGATGCTGTAACTGAGAAGTGGGGTATGTAGTTACATTTTCTTGTATGACTTCAGTTTTCTGTTGTTGTTGTTCCCCCTCAGCTGGTGCTTTCTCTCTTGAGATTTCTGGGTACAAGCATCTTATAACTGATTTCACTTCAGCTGTTTCAGCTTTTCGCTTGATTCCTCTGTGTTTAGTTTCTTGCTGAGACATAGTTTCTTCACCTGCTTCAGGTTGGGAAGTTGTTCCTGCGATTCCCGTTTTAACTGCAGTTTGCCTTGTTTCCCTTCCTTGATTCTTTATAAGTAAAACTAAATGATTCCACTAAGTGTCTTCTTTAGTCGAAATCTGTCAGCAGTTACTTGACCTTCGGTTTGAGCCCTTTTTACACTATCTAATTCAGCTAAATGTTGTCTCTTGAACTGATTGACAATATAACCTGCCCAATTGAATTCTATTCCATCCCAGATTATATTCATGAAATAAATATTTTCTTCTGACAGTATACTGATGCCTTTTGATTTTCCGATGACATGTTGGCTGAGCCATCTGCTGAGGTGGCCGAATTCTGGCTTGATTTTGTCTACATGAATACCATGTTGGATTGGTTCCGTATAAAAAGTAAGTTGCTTAAGAAAAGCTTCTCTTTTCAATGGTAGAGAAGTCCAATCTGTTGTTGTCACCGTTGAGTTTGTGAAGCCAAAGAGTGTCCTTATGACGCTTTCATTTAGAACAATGCTATCTCCACGTACTTTGGTCATCAGAAAGTCTCTTACTAGACACATATTTTGCCAAAATTGCAGAATTCCTTCTACATCACGTTCTTCTTTGAACTTAACTTCCAGGATGTTCCTCAAGCCTGGTTGTTTCTCAATTTTATCACATATCCAGCTTGCTAACAGAGTGTTCCGACACATCGCTTCATACATTTCGAATGTCAGTTCATCCAACTCTGTTATTAATCTTTCTTCTTTTTATTTTTCTGAAGTGGACATGTTCGAGTGTGAACACAAAAGTTTATTTTTGAGAAGAGAGAGATTTTGAAGGGCCTATTTTGTTTTCTGGAATGGGATGAAAAATTTTGAAAATCAATGTGAACGGAAGTTGAATAAATAGGTAGGAAATTCTGGCGGTTGCGTAGTACAACTTTTCAAATTCCATGATGGTTTTGGGTAACCGATACATGTACTATTCTGACAATCGTGGGGTGTACACGCGAAATTCTGACAAAAAGAACTACGGTAATTTAATCTGATATAACCGCTCGCTTTTATCTTGTCAACTGTTGACTTGAGTTGACTGGAATAAAAACTGAGACTGAAGATGTAACTTTCAGTTTCAGAAAATTATTCAGTTATAGATTCAGTTGATCAGTTCGAAATTGTTGATGTCAATGATTAGTCTGTTAAGTGAGCGCACCCATCATAACAAAGATTAATCCCTTGACGCAATTTAAAGCTTAACGATTTCAAGCGACTTTGATTATCCCTAATTCGATTCGGTTTGGCAAATATGTCTTTGTCCAATGGCTTTGTAAAGATATCACGCCAACCGATCTTCGTGAGTACATAAAGAACTGTTATATCCTTCTTCTCCGCATGATCTCTTATAAAGTGATGACGTACATCTATGTGCTTTGTCCTTGAGTGTAAAACTGGATTATCAGTGATTGCAATTGCACTTATGTTATCACACATTATAGGAATCATTCCTTCTTCTATCCCATAATCCCTTAATTGTTGTCTAATCCATAAAACTTGAGCACAACAACTTCCAGCTGCTATGTATTCAGCTTCAGCTGTAGAAGTTGAGATTGAGTTTTGCTTCTTGCTAAAACATGACACAAGTCTATTTCCTAGTAACTGACATGTGCCTGATGTGCTTTCCCTGTCCACTTTGCATCCAACATAATCTGAGTCTGAATAAGAAATCAGCTTGAATTCTCCTTCTTTGGAATACCAAATTCCAACTCCATCTGTGTCTTTCAGGTATTTCAAGGTTCTTTTCACAACTGTGAGATGACTTTCTTTTGGTTTTGACTGAAATCTTGCACATACACCAACAGTAAATGATATATCGGCCTACTTGTCATCGATAGAGTAAGCTTCCAATCATCCTTCAGAGAGTGTTTGATCAACATCTTTGCCTTTTTGTCTTCATCTAGTCGATGTTGGTCCCCATTGGTGTAGAAATTCAAGTAGATTTTTCCATACAAAACTTTTTGATAAGTTCTCTTGTATACTTTGTTTGGTGAATAAAAATTCCATCATCTAACTGTTTAACTTGTAAACCAAGGAAGTAATTTAATTCTCCCATCATACTCATTTGGAATTTGCTTTTCATCAAACTTGCAAATTTCTCACATAATTGTTCATCTTCCGATCCAAAGATGATGTCATCAACATAAATTTGAACAAGTAGAGTATTTTCACCATTCTTCATTCTGAATAATGTTTTGTCGATTGTTTCTTTGATAAATCCATTATCCACTAGAAACTGAGATAGAGTTTCATACCAAGCTCTTGGTGCTTGTTTAAGTCCATATAGAGCTTTTCGTAGTCTGAAAACTTTGTCAGCTTGATCTTTGATTTCAAATCCAGGTGGTTGTTGAACATAAACTTCTTCTTCAAGGATTCCATTTAGGAATGCACTTTTAACATCCATCTGGTAAAGTTTGAATTTCTTGTGAGCTGCAAACGCAAGAAATAGTCTAATTGCTTCTAATCTTACAACTGGTGCGTAGGTTTCATCAAAATCTATGCCTTCTGCTTGAGAGTATCCTTTAGCTACAAGTCTAGCTTTATTTCTGATGATATTCCCATCTTCATCAAGTTTGTTTCTGAAAACCCATTTAGTTCCAATGATATGGACATGAACTGGTCTATCTACCAATTCCCATACTTGATTTCTCTCGAATTCATTGAGTTCTTCTTGCATAGCTAATATCCAGTCTGGATCTTTCAAAGCTTCTTCAATTTCTTTAGGTTCAGATTGTGATAGAAAACATGCAATCATTACATCTAGTTCATGTCTTGTTCGAACGCCAGTTTGAGTATCACCGATTACTTGTTCTTCAGGGTGATCTCTCATCCATTGATATGTGGGTGTTTGCATCAAGGGATCTATATCTTGTTCGACTGGTTCTTCAAGAACTGGTTCTTGAATTTCGTCATTTGGATCAGGAACATGTAATTCAGGAGTGGTTTGTTGTGTAGTTGGAAACTGTGACTGATCTGGATCTGAGCATTCTGAAATTTGTAGTCTTCCAATGTCAATCGAAATCGGTTCTGTATGATGGTAATCGAGACCGAGAAACTGGTTCTTGTCGGTCTTCAGTTGTTTCACCTGGGAAGTTTGGTTCATCAAATACTACATGTATTGATTCTTCATGCATGAGTGTCCTTTTTTTAGTACTCTAAATGCTTTGCTGACACTTGAATATCCGAGAAAAATTCCTTCATCAGCTTTGGGTTGAAAAACATGAAGTTGATCTTTCCCATTGTTGTGTATGAAACATTTGCTTCCAAATGCATGAAAGTAGGAAACATTTGGTTTTCTTCAATTCCAAATTTCCTAAGGAGTCTTCTCATGCCTTTTGTTCATGAGAGCTCTGCTCATGTGTAACAAGTCGTGTTAATCGCTTCGCCAATATCTTTTAGGTAGTTTTGCTTCACGGATCATAGTCCTTCCAAATTTTTTGAGTGTTCTGTTTCTTCTTTCAATACACCATTACATTGAGGTGTTCTGTGGCGACCAGTTGGTGTAAGACACCATTCTCTTCTGATATTCAATAATTACGTTGTTGAGGAATTCGGTTCCCTTATCCGATCTTATTTTCACAACTGATACTCCTTTCTGATTCTGAAGTCTCTTGAGTAATTCAGTAAGTCTTTGCTTGGTTTCACTTTTCTTGGTTAAGAAAATTACCAAGTGTATCTAGAAAAATCATCTACTACCACCAATGTATACTTCTTTCCACTGATACTAATTGGTGTAATAGGTCGAAATAAATCCATGTGTAGCAATTCCAGATGTCTGGTTGTTGAATGTTGAGATTTTGCCTTGAAACTTGCTTTTGTTTGCTTTCCTTGTTGACAAGCATCACATAAGCTGTCCTTCTTATATGATATATCTGGTAGTCCAATGACTAACTGCTTCTTAACAAGTATGTTGATGTCATGAAAATTAAGATGACTTAGTTTCTTGTGCCATAGCCAACTGATTTCTGATTTTGTATGCACAAGCAAACAAGTTTCTGCAACGGCTGTTGTCCAATCTACTACATAAATATTTTCTTTTCTTCTTCTGGCTAGGACAACTTGATAAGCTGATTCGCTGACGACAACGCAGAAATCTTTGTCCAAAGTAACTTTGTAACCCATGTCACAGAATTGACTGGTGCTGAGTAGATTGTAGTGTAACCCTTCTACATAAGATACATTCTTGATTGTAAGTCCATTCCTGATTAATGTGCCATAACCTTTGGTGTATCCAGGTTTGTCTTTACTTCCAAAATTAACCTTTTGTCCCTCATTTGCAATAAAATTACTGAGACAGTATTACTCTTTGTCATGTGCCTAGAGCAACCACTGTCAAAGTACCATATATCTGCAATAAAAATTAAACATTTTTAGGTACCCAACTCGTTTGGGTCCATAGGAGTCGATTAATCGATTACAACTCTGGGAATATTTCCTTTTAGGATTCTTCGGATATTGTTGCACTTGTTTTCATATATGTAAGCCACACTCCCATAGTGTCTATGTTTGGACTGTGTCTTATTTATATGATCTCTCGATCCTTTGATGAAACTTATTTCCTTGTTGCTTTCTATTACTAAAGCTAGAATGATTCCTTCGCATCTTGATGTCCGAATCGACCTTGATGCTGGGACTTTTGATGAGCTGAGATTAGTCCTCTGCTGAGTCTTGGGTGAAACCTTTGATAGGTTTTACTGCCTAGAATGATTGTTATTATCGCTTTTACTAATAGATCACGATAAAATTCCAATCATATAGTCTTCCTTTCCCCGAATGTGTGAATCATTGAATGATTGACATTCTTGGATTTACTTTGATTGTAATTTTTCCGTTCTTTACTTGATTGGTTTTGTGGACCTGGTAGTTGATTTCCCGATTCGGTTTCTTGAGATCTGGTGATTTACCTTTGGGTTTTCCTTTGTTGTTAAATCTGGTTGTTTTATTGAAAAACTGATTTGTCCTATGTGATACTGGCTTTACTGGTTCAACAATTTTCTCAGTTTGTGGAAGTTGTCCAGCTACAAACTTAATGCCAGTTTTGGTACTAGGTTTAGTAGCTTTGCTAGTTCCATTCTTAGAAGATTGCTGTGTATCAAATCCTAAATCCGTTTTGTCTCCATATGGTTTTCCTAATTTGAATCCGGTAATCGAACTTGATTGAGCAAGTGATTCAGTTGCTGCTGCTGATATAGTAGGCTAATGCTGAATCTTTTCTTTATCAGGTCTAGTCAGTTTCAACATTTTTAATTCAGACTTCAATCTTTCAACTTCAAGAGTTAGATTTTCTTTCTCATCTTTAATTGATTCATGTTTACGGTGATTTTTACGATTTATATTACATTATTTCGTAACAATATCCTTTGTATTTTATTAATTTTTATAGAAAACTAAGTGTTTAATGGATTTATTGAAAGAATGAAGTTGGAAAGTATTAGAGTGCAAAGTCGGGTTATTTACGTGATTTTATTGGTAAATATCTATTTATATATGTGATGTTACACTTTGCACGTTTTTATTAATGTAGGTACGTGAATGTATTGTGGACCGAGTCAACGAGCCGAAGGGTTCGAGCTGCATTTTAATTGAAGGCTGCATTTTAATTGAAGACTTATCTAGAAGGGTAAAATTGGAATTATCATATTTTTATGAGGGTTTTATTATTTTAAGAAAAGAAAAAAGGGATAATTGTTACCCTAGCTCGAAGAAGGTTATAAAAGGACGGCATTGAGCAGTAGCACAGAACACGAAAATTTCATCTGGAACGGAAGCAGAACCCAAAAATCCAAAAAAAAAAAAGAAGAACTCACTCGGTCGACCGAGTAAACACCTTCGGTCGACCGAGCCATTAAATTTATTTTTTTCTTTTTTTCGTTCGGTCTGAGGATGAGTAGAGGCTGAGTCCGAATTGAACAAGCTTTGTGAAGCCGTCTCAGCAGCGTTTTGATTTCAACTCTTGGATTGTTTGTGAGTTTAATTAAAGATTGTATCTTTATTATGTTTTTATTGATGTTATGCAATTTCATTGATGAATGTATTGCTGTGTGATGTTTGATATGTGATGAGAATCGTTGTTAAATTTAGATCACCATAGTAAAGATTAGATTTTTAACCTAAATATAACGAGAGTTGCTAGGTTAAATTTCTAGGTTGCTGGATTGAGAAATCTTACACTTTTGTTATGGAAGCGTTAATCTGTACGATCGAGTGATGAGAGATTAATAGGCGAATTATCAACGAGAGTAGGAATTCATACCTTTGATAGGTGAACCACATCTTTATTAAATCTTCACTAAACGATCTAGAGTAGAAATTGAGGGTTGCGGGATAGGTGGATCAATGCTTGTTCTTCGTTAAAATTAATTGAAATTATCTTTGTGCCTTGTCTTCGTTGCTATTTTAGAATTTTATTTTTCTTTTTAGTTATAGAATAGATTTATTTAGTTAGTTTATCTGCGCAACTATCTTTTCTGGCTTTGGATTCTAGATCCTCTGTCCAGTTTATCGTTTCCGTTTTTAGTTCTGTTTTGTGTTATTTTAGTCGTGACAAATTTTAGAAGAATTAATAAACTAGATAGACAAGCTCGATTCCCTGTGAGTTCGACTCCGGTATTAACCTCTATACTACGATCCCTGCACTTGGGGTAAACCGGATTTATTTTATTACTTGTTATACTTCGTTTAGCATAAAATCCGAGACAAGTTTTTGGCGCCGTTGCCGGGGAATCGGTACGGTTGTCTAGTTTATTAATTGTTCTGATTTTCTGTTATAAGTTGGGATAAAAGGGATCGTTAGGGCACATGGTAGTATTTTGGCCATAACTTTAGGCTCGATTGTCCGTTTGGCGCGCAGGACCCCAAATCGGAAAGCTCGTTCCAACGCCGACGACATGGTGAACTGCCGGTGGCCGTTCGACGCAGTTCTCAAGGTCAAAATCTGTTGTTTTCCCTTCCATTTTGGCCCAGAAGATTTCAACACGTTTTTCTCCCTTTTATTGTTTTCTGCTTTTCTGTTTTAAATTTTTTGTAGGTAGGTTTCTGTTTAAGTTTTCCGTATCTTTTTTTTTCTGTTTCTTTATCTTATTAAAAAAAAGAATAAAAAAATAAACTCGTAGCAATTCGTGCGGACAACTTGATTTTGGTTTTGGTTTATGCAAACTCGGAGTCAGAAAGGTCCACTGCTGTACACCCTTGACCTCGAGCGAACCATAGTCAGACCAAACAGGTGAAGAGTCCGTCCTGCGGTTCTTCCTGACGAAGGGAGTACGGCCGATCAAGATCTCGAACGAAATCTAGCAATAGAAATCGAAAAAATCGTCATTATGGCTGCAGACGAGAGACGTACGTTGGCTGACTACGACATGCCTGATGAAGTCAAGGTCAACCCGGCAATTGTTTTAACCGCCATTAAAGCACCAAATTTTGAACTCAAACCCGGTCTTATCCAAATGATGCAACACGCATCAATCTCTCATGGTTTCCAATCTGAGAATCCTCATACTCATGTACACACATTTTTCGAAATATGTGGTACAACTCGCATACAAGGGGTAAATGAGGATGCAATAAAATTGAAGCTATTTCCGTTTTCCTTGAAAGGGGAGGCGAAAGAGTGGTACAACTTTATGCCTGCCGAGTCAATTACCACCTGGGCCGAACTCGAGAAAGAGTTCTTGAGTCAATATTTCCCACCATCCAAAACAGCCCAGTGCCTAAGTGAAATTTTCACTTTCTATCAAAAGGAAAATGAGTCTTTCTTCGACTGTTGGAAGAGGTTCAAAGCACTCCTTCGAAGATGCCCCCATCATGGTTTGGACTTGCAGAGGCAAGTCAACACGTTCTTCTGTGGATTGACCGAACTCACTAAGGGTATGGTCAATAGTTCTTCTGGAGGGGCATTCTTGAGGAAAACACCTGCAGAGGGGTGGGCATTATTTGAGGATATTGCCAAATACAACTATGTCCCCTCGTCTCATGCTATCCAGGCACCTCATCCTCCTCTTCCTAGGATCGATGAGGTAAATATGCAAAATCAAATCGACATGCTGCAACAGCAGGTGGCTGCTCTTTAAATGTCTCAAAATCCAACGAATCAGAATCTATCATTCCCGCAGAACTCTCAAGTTCTGTTTTGCGAAAATTGTTGTAGATTTAAGGTTCGTAGTATAGGATGTTAACGGGTCGTCCTAAGGGAGTGGAATGCTTATCGGATCGAAGTGCAATAATTAAATCGATTATGTCACGAATTATTAACTAAAACTAGATTTAAACTAATTAAACTAGGGTTTATACTAAAAATAAAGCTAATGAACAAGAACTACGATGAACAAAAAAACGATGATGAATAAGAACTTTGATGAATAGTAAATTTGCGGAAAATTAACAATCAACTAGAATTTAAAACAACTAACTTAGCAATCAACGATTTATACTAATGATTCGATTTATCAAGTAATTAAAACAACGGCAAGGCAACGGGAATCCACCGATCAACCAACCCAACCCCAACTAGACGGCAAGTTAAAGATATGATTTTTAGTAATGATCTATCACGAATTCGATTAAATTTCTCTAAACGAATTCTAGGGTTTCGTTTTCTTTTTCAAGTAAAACTAAACGACATGTAAAACAAGATCACGAGATTATTTCTAATACTCTTACTCAATTAACTATAAACGATCTCTCGAATTATAATTAATTGCATCAATTAAAAAGATCACAACTTGAACAATATTTTCATATAAATTCAAAGCATAAAAGATGGTTTCATCGATCTCTTGATTCAAATAAAACGTAAACGATAAATAACAAATTCTAATTGATGAAAAACTATAACTTTACTCACTAAACATGTAGCAAAAATCTCTAGTTGGTGTTGATGTTGATCGGTTTCATCCGTTGTCCCACCGCGATGTGCTTAGCCAACAACCATGATGTTGATCATGATCATTGGATGGGAAGAAATCATCATCTAATTAGGCTCACGAAAATTGCGGTACTCTCTCTCGAAAAAGCGGCCGGAAATTATGTGTGAATAATGCGTGAATAATGAGGTGAGATTAAGGTTGCAATTGCCGCTGCTTTTATAAGGAAATAAGGCGGCTACACTCAAGGTCGGTGGTGAACGGACGTTTGCATAGAGTATGAACTCTCTGTATGTGAGTTAGCTCCCTGGACGTCAGTCTAAACTTCTAAAATTCATATCTTGAGTTGTAGACCTCCAAATATTATGATCCGAATGTCATAATTAAGCTCTCGGAAAACTCTACAACTTTCATTAAGGACTCTTCTTGAAAAACGCCTTTTGACTAGCCCGTCAGATTACGAGTATATTTCGGGATTTTCCACTTACCCAAATTGATTAGCCACTTGACCACCATTTGAGTTGTAGAAGTCCGATTGATGTAATTCAAAGTGCGTTGGAAAGCTCTTTCAAAGATCTACAATTTTCATGAAGAAGTCCTCCCCTGAAAATGCCTCTAAGCTGGGTCAAATCTCCGTCGAAAATATGTAACGATTTAAGTACTTAGGAAAATTTGCTCCGTTGAACTCGTAAACTTGTGGCATCTTCTTCTAACCCTCTAAACACCTCTTTTAGACCGAAGATATGCATCTACAAGATATCCAAAATATTGCAAAGTGTAACAATATCCAAATAAACATAAAACCAACGATAAAAACACATAAATCAGTCACTTTTGCAATTTATTATCTTTAAAACTCATTTGCTCAGTTTATCCTTTTGGCGAGTGATTTTCTATAAAATTCACTAAAACACGGGAGATAATGTTACGAAATAACTCGATAAAAACCATAAAATTAGTCGTAAACAACTCCCCCACACTTAGACTTTTGCTCGTCCCGAGCAAAACAATCAAAACTAGCTCACTTTATATGCAATCCAAATAGATTCCTAACTCACGTAACAAAAGATACAACAACTATAGCAAGTAATACCAACATAGAGATAGATTCGGTGTATGTGTGACAAGCCCTTTTCAAATTTAACAAGCCTTTCAACGAAATATCCTCTCAAAAATTTCAATGACTATCCTAGATATAGGCAGTAATAGCTCCACTCAAAGCCTTCCCACGCACTCATTAGGATAATCCTACAAACATATCACGCGGTTTCTCTGGGTATAAGATCCATGATAACAAAGACTTCACTTTATTTTTATTCATCATTTCCAAAATTTTCAAATTTGACGCATATCGAATGAGCTCTTACCCATCATAGTAGAATAGGATGTTTCGTGATAACACCCTACCTTACTCAAATCATAAGGTAGCTTCTCACGATGTCGTGAGCTTTTTGGTCATCATAGTGGTATAGGAAATTTGAGATAATGCCCTACCTCACTCCAATCATTGACCAACTTCCGACAAACGTATTTATTATGATTGCTTATTCATTCTTTTCTTCAAGACATAAGTTACATCTCACTTATCACATTCGAACTTTATGATATTCACAGCACACGGTCTAACTACGGTGTTACTATACTGACCTTCCTAAGGTAAATCACTAAAACAATGAAAGGATATAGTTCAAAAAGACTTGCTTCAATATCAAAGGCTCTCGTGAGTGAAAAATGAATACTAGCTCCATGAAAGTAAAGACATGCTATAATTATCTCACTAAGTCACATACTATCATCGTTAGAAAACTACAACTAGCAAGCATTTAGTTTCAATCATATGCTCGAGATTCACAAAAATTTTAAATTTAGTGGAAAATTTAACATTCACTATTCACTCATATTTCAAAGGATATAGCATGAAAACATACCCAATTTACCCCCCCCACACTTAAATCACATTATGTCCGCAGAATGTGCAAATAAAAGAAAAAAAGAAACTTAGTTGGTTTCAACGTTGGTTGTCGGATGAAAGTTGGCGGAGAGTCGGGCCGGAGCATGAACGTACCGCTACAACTCGAATAGACAACACTTTGGACATAAAAGCTTGTGAACACCTGCTCAAAAGTATACGCCACACTTGACATACCATATAATCTCGGGTACACGGGTATATGAGCAACACATAACACAAAACACTTACAATGAATGTAGGAGGAATAACCATCAACACAAAATCAACTAAAGTATTATTTCTAAAACAATAAAACAAAACAACCTAAAAAAACAAATAACTAGGTTGCCTCCTAGGAGCGTTCTTTTAATGTCAATAGCTTGACACAAAGTTCAAAAGATCAACCCGGATCGGGCCACTTTGGTTTGACTACCGCCACCTCGATGTCGAGAATCGAGAGCACCTTTGGGCGGAAATGATTTTCACCACAACAACAAGTCAAGTGTGCTATAAGATCATTAAACTTTTCTCTCCAAACTACACTGACTCTCTTCTTCGTGTTCATGCGGATGATAGGCATAGGTGTGCTAACACCGCTTGGGGGTCTCGGGAGAAGGTTCCTCACAGTAGAGGTAGGAATGTCATCATCGACTCAAAGAAATAAGATGGAATCTCTTCACAAATCGGGACATCAGTACTCTCATCTCTTTTTTGGAAATAAAGAGTCTCAGCCTCTCCTTTGGTTGCCCAAAATATTTCTTAAGTCGATGGCCATTCACTTTAAAAGCTTGATTACCATACCCGTTCAAAGTAATTACTCCACTTGGATTAACCTCGAGAATCTCAAAGGACCGGACCATCTGAACTTGAGTTTACCGGAAACATGTGAAGTCTAGTATTATAGAGTAAAGCCATTTCACCAACTTTGAATTCTCGGTCCTTGATCTTAGCGTCATGGAGCATCTTCATTCTTTCCTTGCTAAGCTTAGCATTCTCGTATGCTCTGAGTCTGAATTCGTCGAGCTCGTTCAACTGTAACAGCCGTTTCTCCCCACAGAGTTGGCTATCGAAATTTAAGAATTTAATTGCCCAGAAAGCTCTGTGTTCAAGTTCGACAGGTAAATGACAAGCTTTGCCATAGACCATTTGGAAGGGTGACGTGCCCATCGGGGTTTTAAATGCGATCGATAAGCCCACAATCGTCATCCAACTTAAGACTCCAATTAGATCGATTATTGTTCACGGTCTTCTCAAAATTCTTTTCAAGCTCTGGTTGCTTACCTCGACTTGGCCACTGGTTTGGGGATGATATGGTGTACCAACTTTGTGTTTGACAACATATTTTTCAAGGATTTTATCAAGCGGCGCATTGCAAAAATGGGTACCTTCATCACTAATGAGTGCTCTCGGACAGCCGAATCTGGTAAAGATATTCTTTTGCAAGAATTTCTTCACGACTTTATGATCATTAGTTTGGGTGGCTATTGCTTCAACCCACTTGGAAACATAGTCCACACAGACGAGGATATATTTATTACCGCACGAAGATGGAAAGGGTCCCATAAAATCTATGCCCCAAACGTCGAAAACTTCGCATTCAAGAATGGGTTTAAGTGGCATTTCCATCCTACTACTCTGCCGTCGGTTCTCGGCACCTATCACAACCTTTACAAAAGGCTTACGCGTCTTTAAACGAGTCGGCCGGTAGAATCCAAATTGAAGGATCTTCGCAACCGTCTTTGGTGTTCCATAGTGACCTCGAGTGGGACCGCTGTGGCATTGTTCTAGGATATCCCACTGATCATGCTCCGGAACACACCGTCGAAGCAATCCGTCTTTACAGACTCTGAACAAATAAGGATCTTCCCATACGAGATATTTAAGATCGAAAAGAACTTTTTCTTCTCACGATCGTCATATCCTCTAAATGACCACTCGCTAAATAGTTGGCGTAGTCGACATACCACGCCTAACCGTTTCAAGCTTCATCAATTGCTCAGTCGGAAAATCAATGCCTATATCATTGTGATTCTCTGCACCCTCATTTACTAGACGAGATAAATGATCAGCCACAATATTCTCACTACCTTTCTTATCTTTAATCACAAGGTCAAACTCTTGTAAAATCAGAATCCATCGAAGTAACCTTGGTTTTGCATCTGCTTTGTCCATAAGGTAGCGCAAGGCTGCATGGTCGGTCCAAACAACAACTTGAGACCCTAGAAGATAACTTCTAAACTTGTCAATGGCAAAAACAACAGCCAAGAATTCCTTCTCAGTTGTGGTATAATTGCATTGAGCCGGGTTCAAGGTGCGGCTCGCATAATAAATGGGCCTGAACCTTTTATCAACTCTTTGACCTAAAACTGCGCCTACGGCGTAATTAGAGGCATCGCACATCAACTCGAAAGGCTTGGTCCAGTCAGGTGCAACTAAAATAGGGGCACTGATAAGCTTGTCTTTCAGACAATTGAAAGCTTCTTTGCACTTCGCATCGAACAAGAAATCTACATCATCTTTCAAAAGATTTGATAAAGGCTTGGCGATGGTAGAAAAATCTTTAATGAAACGCCTTGTAAAGCCAACATGACCTAGAAAACCTCGTACCTCTTTCCTTTGTCTTAGGAGTACGTCATCCTTTCAATGGCTTCACCTTGGCCTTATCAACTTAAATACCACATTGGACACCTTATGTCCCAAAACGATTCCTTCGTCTACACTAGAAAATGGCATTTTCCCGATTAAACACCAGATTTTCTCAACACACCGTTGGAGTACCATATCTAGATTCCTTAAGATTTCATCAAAGCTATCGCCGTGGCGAGAAGTCATCCATGAAGACCTCCATGCATTGCTCCACAAGTCCATCAAAAATGGCTAACATGCACCGTTGAAAAGTCGCGGGTGCATTGCATAGGCCGAATGGCATTCTGCGAAAAGCAAAAGTACCAGATGGACACGTAAAAGTTGTCTTCTCTTGGTCATTAGGATCAATGGCTATCCGGAAGTAGCGAATAGCCATCAAGGAAACAATAATACTTATGACCACTCGATCGTTCAATAAGTTGGTCAATGAAGGGTAAGGAAAGTGGTCCTTGGCGGTAACCTCGTTAAGTCTACGATAGTCAATCTGAGACTCAGGCACATCACGAGTCGTAAGGCAACTTCCTCCCTTTTCATTCTTTTCAACCGTGATTCCGCCCTTCTTTGGCACAACTTGAGTAGAAGTGACCCACTCGCTATCGGAGATTGCATAGATGATGCCCATGTCAAGCCACTTTATCACTTCTTTCTTGACAACCTCCTGCGTATGCGGATTCAGTCTTCTCTCGAGGTTGTCTAACCTTTAGCTCCCTCCTCCGTTCGGATTTATATGCATGCATACATCTAGGCTGATTCCTCGGATATCACCCACTTGCCATCGAGCGAGGATATTCTTTAAGCACTTCTATCAGTGTGCTTCTTGCTCGAGGTCGAGTTTGAAGAAATGATCAAAGGCAATTTATCTCCATCCTTAAGAAAGATATACTTAAGGTGTTTGGAGCGGTTTGAGCTCTAAATCGATGAGTGGTTGCTCAATACTAGACTTTAACGGGCCACCTTTCTCTTTATGAGCTTGGAGTGGTTGACTAAAGAATAACTCATCTTCCCGAGGCTCAACCCCAGAAAGGTACTGGATCAAATCATCCATCGGGATCCTCCGGTCAACACTTGCTTCCTTTTTCTTGTGATCGATCATTTTTCTTAACTCTTCATCTTTAAGCTCTTCTGCCAGCTCTTCCCAGTCATCTACTTCCCAATGAGTAGCTTCTCTCCAAAATTCTACCTCGTCCCAACTACCCATCAGAGCTTCTTCTTCACCAGGGATGAAGTCTTCCTGACTCAGTTCCTTGGGATCATCGTTTGTTGCTAGGTATCTCCATGCTTCTAACTCAATAACAGCCTCAGTGTGAGCGAGTGAAGATGACTCGGCAATGCTTACGGCTTGAAATGAATTAGAAGATGGTCCGCAGTCAGCTTGATCTTCAATGTCCATGACTTCAAAAACACCTATCTCTGTCAACTCCTCTGCTTCTTCAGAGTAGGCATCTTTTTCGTCCTCATAGATAGCTTCGACAAACGATATTTCATCAATTACGGCTCTTTCAGGATATGTCCCTCGGGTGAAGGTAACGGATGTGTCATCGACTCTAAGAGTAATCTGTCCTTTGCAGAAGTCGATGAGAGCGTTAGAAGTGTCTAAAAAGGTTCGGCCTAGAATTAGAGGCATCTCCTTATCAGGTGGATAGTCTAGAATAACCCAGTCGGTAGGGAAGACTAAATGTTCAACTTGAAGGAGAACATTAGCTACACAACCGGCTGCAGTCCGGCTAGATTTATCTACCATCTGAAGAGAAATCGGGCGTTCCCGCATCCTTTTATCTAACCCGAGCTTTTTGCATACGTTTAATGGCATCACATTAATAGAGGCCCCTGAGTTGCATAAGACATTTTTGAATATATGGCCTTCGATCTCACGGGAGATTGAAGGTGCGCTAGTCACACTCGCTTAATGACTTTTTCTGTGAAACCATCGCGCAATCTTCGCGTAGCACTTCTTCAGCCATCCCCTGAAGTTTTCTCTTACTCCCACAGAATTCTTTTAGATACTTAGAGCATTTAGGCATTTCAGTTAATACCTCGGCTAAGGGCATACTAACTTGAGTGTCTCTAAGCATCCTCCTCACTCCAGCATACTGCTTGTCATTAGTGAGGGCTTTCTCTTTCCTTTTTGGTGGATAAGGAAGGGCTTTATCATTCCTTGTAGCTTGATTCTTTATCACCTCATCCTCCTTATCCTTCCATCTTACAAACTTTTCTTCCTTTTTCTTAGTCAGGGGTACCGCCACTCGACTGTCCTTTCTTTCCTCATCATCAGAATTATTTTCGTCCTCCGAAGAATTGTCACTGAGCTCCTCATCTTTGTTTTCTTCGGCATGTGGTTTCTGATTTCCCCCTCCTGAACTCATGGCGTCAGGAGGGGCTACTCTCGCTTCCGATATCTTGCCGGATTCAGCCTTCTTACCACTTCTCAACGTTCTCGCATTCAACTCCTCTTCTTGTCCATACTCCCACCGAGGTGTAATGGCGGTGCAAACATTCACATCGACTTTCGGTTTCTCTCGGTATAACTCGGAAGTTTACCATGAGGTCTGCTCAAACTGGCGGTGCGCCATCCGACCAACTTGTCTCTCAATAGCTTTAACACTAGTAGACGAGTCTTCACCATGTCTACCACTCATCAAATTTGTGTTGAGGGACACATGAGGTGGTATGATTTTGAGTTTGGTTCCATCCTCCTTGAGGCCTTTGGGAATTAGGAGCTGTCCTTTGATAGTTTGAGTTGAAAGAATTCGAATTTGAAGGGCCAGGTGGTAACTTGGCTTGATTGAAGTTTTGTCGCTGAAATCCTGAGTAGTTCTGGCTTTGATTGAAGTTTCGGAAGGGTTGGTTTTGATTGTCCATTAGATTTACTTCTTCCGTCGTCTCCGTTCCTACCTGCATTCCCAGATCAGAAGGCTGCATCTGAAGATTGGCCAGCTGCTTGCTTATCAATTCCATCTGAGCAACCAATAGCTTTGTATCGGGGTCGCTTGCAGATGCCTTCTTTCTTAACAACATTGGTCTTCTTGGGAGTCGACCACATATTGTTCTTGGCGATGGTCTCGACCACTCTGTGGCGATCTCATCACCTCCCCTAAGAAGGATCCATGAGCTGTGGAGTCAAGATAGTCTCTATTAGGTTGAGAGACACCTCTATAAAACAGTTCCAGCAACTCATGTCTGTCATATCCGTGATTGGGGCATTTCCTCATCAAAAGATTCAATCTCTCCCAAGCTTTGCCAACAGTCTCATCCTCCAACTGCTCAAACGTAGCTATTTCCCGTTTCATCTCCATAATCTTGCCTGGTGAAACCCACTTAAGAGCGAAGGCTCTTTTGACATCATTCCATGTATGGAGAGAATGATGTGCCAACGATTTAAACCACCGACTTGCTTCACCTTTCAAAGCAAAAGGAAATAGCTTTAACTTGACTATCTCAGAATCAACACCAGGATAATGGCACCTTCACGCAGATTTGTGCGAATGTGGATAAAAAGTCGTGTGGATCTTCTTGAGTAGTACCATGGAAAGAGCTATTCTCAACTGAGAGCAACTACTCCGGTCTTTAGATCAAAGTTCACTCCTCCCATGTCGGAGGGACGAATAGGTCTATGCCCTCGAGAAAATCTTGATTTAGATATGGGGTGTAGGGGTCTGGTTCGATTGATTAAGTTTGGTTTGTCTAAATTGTTGAAGTTGTTGATTTATGCCCGACTTGTTGATTCTGCTTTATTCTTTGCAAAGCTTGCATTTGTTGCAGTTAGATTTAAGCGAGCTTGGGGATCGGGATTTGGAATTGGTGGATCTTGATGCGCCATGGCGTCAAGATCGGGAAGAAGCCTCCTTCTTAGAATGGATCGTTCGGGTTCGGGATCGAAGATCGAAGTCCTTTCTTACTTCGTTTGCATAAACCGGAAGAAAGGAAAGGAAGAAATCAACCTTAGGGTTGATTAGAACAGTTTTAGAAAGGTTTGAGGGTTTAGAAGTTTAGAAAGAAAGAAGAAAAGAAAAAAAGTGAAGTTTCGAAATGAACTAGCGTCCGATGAAAGTGAGCGCTCGTTCGGTCAATAAACCGGGCGTTGGAAGATGAACTGGGAGGTAAACGGGTGTTTAGAGGCTGGACGAGCGTTTGGGTATCCAGGCCTTTCGTCTAATCGCCTTTAAACGATGCGAGATAAGAAATTTTAGAACAGACAGCGTCTTAAAGGATGGACGCCCGTTTAAAAACCGAAAAAGCAAGCAGACATGAAAAGAATAGCGAGAAAGAAAATAAAAACCTAAAATAGTAATAATTAAGGCAATATATTTATACGATCTAAAATCTAAGGCAAATCTAAGCTAAATCTAAGGTCATAAAATCTAAGATCTAAAGCTAAATCTAAGGCTTCTAAACTAATAAAAATCTAATGTGACCAATAACATAAAATAAATAAATAAAAACTAAGATAATTAAAATCAAATTTATAAAATCGAAAATCTAAACTATGACAAAGTGAAATAAAATAAAATAAAAAACAAAAAAAAAACGTAGCAATTAGATTATTACCTAAAAAAAATAGTATCGAAATAAAAATTACACCTAGAAGAATCCGACAACCGTTGGCGAGATTTTGCATCATTAAAACAAAAGAAAATTTATAAACCTATACTACCATGCAAAACTACCTCCTAACCGGCCGAATACCGGGTAGTTGCTAGTAAAGTTGGATAAGTACGGGTATCGATCCTCAGGGAAAAGGGCTATTGAATCTAGCTTATTAATTCTTCTTTATTAACCTAAACCTAAACTAAAACGGAAAATAAAGCGACAATGAGGGATTGTTAATTCAAAGCCGGAAGGATAAAAGCGATAAAAACATATATAAAACTACATCTACGGAAGCGGTAAATCTATCTCTTGAACAACCATAAGCGAACCATGATCAACCTCTTCCCCCAACAACCATCACCCCACCGAAAGAAATAAGATCAACACACATTCATTCACAAGTTATCTTGGATTATTATCTTTTCTAAAGGAGCGTTTCCTCTTCCGATTTATCACGCCATTAATTAGTTTACCTTCCGGTCTTAACTAATATCGATACAAATCAAAGATATGGATGAAATCCTAATCTAACAACATTATCCCTCAACTTCCGTTTGTTGGAATAATAATTGTCAATCTCCTCACGACAATCTAATGAATCTATTAACTTTATTATCTAAATTCGATTAACATATAACCATATAAATCATGAAAGAAAACAAGAACAACTTAATGAAATAAACACGTGAAAAATCATATCTTTCCGTAACGGTGATATCCTCAATTCAATTCTAAGAAAATATTGCATCGAATTAATCAAATTGTGGTCCTCTCGTAAACCTAGATATTTAACCTCTGAACTTCCGTTATGTATAGATTAAAAATCTAATCTTTCCTATGGCGATCTAAACTACACCGACTTCCGTCATACGGTAGCATCAAATCATACAATCATCTTTCGATATATATTGCAAGATACAATTGAACATAGAAAAAGAAACAATTATAAATAAAACTTACAAAATATCCATAGAAAGGAATCAAAGTGCTGCGAGAAAAGGATTACATGGCTGCTCCATGGATGAAAGCTTCAAGCCTTCATCATGCTCGAACAAGAAGGAAAAAGAACAAAATAAAAGACCTAATCTAACCCCGATCACCCGAGCACAAGGCTCGGGTGATCGGCCTTGAAAGCTCCTGCAAAGCGGCTCTTGTGCATGTAATTTTCGTATGAAAAATCTGATGTAATTAGGGTTGGAATCGCAGCTGCTTTTATAGAAAAATCAAGTCGGTTGCTACAGTAAAGGTGCCGGACGCCCGTCCATAATGTCGGACGCCCGTTCACTATTTTCAGCAACAGTATCCAAACTTGTAACGCTCATATCTCGGGCCTCGTAAGTCGTAATGGAGTGATTAAAAATCCTGTAGAATCCTCTCTTCAAGCCCTACAACTCTTCTCTTGAGGTCTAGAGTCAAATCGGTTGTTATCATATCAAGAACTGCGTCGGAAGTCGGGACTACCCGGAATCCTGATTTCCCAACATTCATCTTGATTGATTTCTTTCCTTATATCTTTCAATCTTCCATAACTTTGATTGATCCTTTCCAATCAAGAATTTGGCTCTCTAAAATCCTCTCTCCCATCATCAATGAGTATCTACAACAATAGGAAAACATACCAAAGCGTAACGTATTTCCAAAATAACATAAAATCATCAATTACGCATATAAATCGTTACGTTTTGAGATTTAGCTATTAAAAACATCATTTACTCAATATTTCAATATAAAGCCCTATTTCTATGAAAATAATACATATCGGGGAAATTGATATAAAATATATCGTTAAAAACACTATAAATTCACCCTAAACAACACCCCCACACACTTAGCTTTTTGCTCGTCCCGAGCAAAACAAAACAAAATCAAGATCGAGAAAGGTATAGACATCTTAACAAATATAGCATACATTGAATAACTTAGAGGTTCACCGGTGTGTGGTGTGCAAAGTCATAGAAAACTTCCACTAAATCCAAACTTGAAAAACTCAAAGCAAAACTAGCTAATACCCCCTCGTGGACTAGCAATAAATGACACTCATAAGATGTACCCTACAAACGTGACATATCCCAAAAAGAATGATCGAATATATCTAGGGCCTTTCTGAAATACTCAGAGGATAATCCCTACAGCATATCTGTCAGTTTATACTGGGGATAAGATATACGATAACTTAGTCTTGTATTCATTTCATATCAATTGTTAAGTTGATCTAACCATTTCACTTTAAACACACATTAGAAGAAGCTATTACCCTCATAGCAGAATAGGACATTTCGAGATAATACCCTACCTTACTCCAATCATAAGGCAGCTTTTCCTAACTGTCGTGAGCTTTTAGTCATCATGGTGGTATAGGACATACGTGGTATACCCTACCTCACTCAAATCATCGACTAGCTTTCGACACACCCCTTCTACAATTTTGTTTACTTAGAGATTTACATTTGGCGGTGGAAAAGATTATTTTCTAGTAGCACGCACCACTGAGCATAACACCTCAAGTAAACAATTTATTACTATTGCAAAGACTTAATCACGTTTCACTTATCACATTCAAACTTACAGATATTCACGATTATGTCATACTTGAACTAAATACAAACTACCATAAATCTCAAGATATATATCGTAGCACTAAGCACATGACTTATAAGAAAATCAAAATTACTAATCCAAAAGGGTATAACTCATAAATATAGCTCATCATTCACTATGGCTTGTGAAATATAATTCGGGTGAATCAACTAACTTACCAAACATATGATATAAAGCATAGATGACTATCGAAAAGAACGAACATTAACATGTATTGCCTACTCGGGACAAAACAAAAATTTCGAAAATTTCGAAAATTTTACTCATTTTGCATAGAAACATCATGTATTAAGCAAATGATAGATACAAATCGACTCATTCCCTTCCCCCACACTTAAATTACAACATGTCCTCATGTTGTGCAAAATAAAAGAAAAAGAAAACTTAGCTGATTGTATGCGGAAAGGGAACAATTATGGAACGGACGCGTTCGATCCAAAAATGCTCGAAGATATCGAGTGACTATGGACCATCCACCCAGCCCGACACCGTCGAAAACTCACAAAAGCTAATGCAAACACCCTGCACTCATGAAAAACATGAAATACCTAGGGGATAGGGGAGAAATATAACAACAGGAGAGTGAAAGAGAAGATAGAAGCACATGATAGAATAGCTCGGATGGAAAAATTACCAACCAGGTAAAACACAGGGACATCTAAGCGTAAGCCACGAAAGCTTATAAAGTTCATCAATAAAAATGTGAGCGACGAAACCGACAAGAACTCACAATAAAGCACATATGAATAATAGTAGGCTAGGTGAAATCTAAATGGATAAAAATTACAATGCAACCTACGTGATATGCAATACTAAAATAATGATGGCATATGGAAAACCAACAGTAACCATCATGGAAAAAAACGAGGTAGTATTACGGACACCGACAGTTAACTACACTCAAGAAAAATAAAAGAAAAGAGAGAAACAATGCAACTAGATGATATGCAGCTAAATGATATGCATCTAAGTGATATGTAAAAATAAAAGAAAATAAAAGAAAGAAAACTAGCCCACTCATTTGCAACACGACATGTATATAATAAACGTCTACCAAATAATGACAGGTTACGATAAACGACAGTGCTGTTCATTACATGCAATGTAGACGCGCTTTAAGACTCGTAAAAAGTGATAGCATTATGGAAAACCAACAGTTAGCTATTCTAAACAGATATAACTCATAAGATGCAATGGTAGCATTACGAAAACCGACAGTTACTACCCATATGAGTTATAAAAGCAGAGAGGAAGCACGTAAGTCTTAAAAGCTAACAAGATTCATCATAACGATATGTAGCATACGAAAAATCGACATTAGCTACTAATTAACAATCGGACCGAGCTTATAGCATACGAGAACCGACAGTAACTATAACTTGCATAGATGAATCATGCATATAAAAATTAATCAGTTATTTAACATGGATTCGTAGATGGAAAGGTAAAAACATATAAGTTCAGGACATCTACGTAAAAAGAGATAGCCACAGAAGCTCGTATGAAAAATCCACATCAAATAAAAGCATTAAAATTTAAATCAAGAAAAATTCAGAACCTGGACTTGCGTCCTTCATCGATCGATGACGGGCGTTCACCTCAAAATGCAACCTTTCGACGAAGCGTTCATCCAAACAAACGCTCGTTTGACTTGAAAACCGACGAACGGGCGTTCGAAAGTATAGACGCTCGTCTGGTCCTTCAAACCGAAAGCGAGTTGAAACTTTCTCGGGCGAACAAACGTCCATCCAACCAGGCGGCTTCGGTTACCTGCATGTTAGAAGTGCTTCGGGCGGGCGTTCACTTACGTGAACGCTCGTTCGATCATCAATTTACAAGAAAACAACAGAAAAAACACGAAACCCTAATTATCCTAAACAAAATCATCACAGCAGCCTTATCACATTAAAGCACAGAGGGTCAGATTAGATAACACAAACATGTAATTCACGTGTCATAAATCGAGTAAAAAAAACTTTTGCACATTCTTAACCCAACGGTTATCGAAACACGGCAAAATAAAAAAAAACCTCAATTTATTCAACGCTACTTTTATTGAAAAACAAAAACAAAAAACACGTAACGAAATAGAAAAATTAATTCAATTAGATTCAACAAAACACCGATTCCCCGGCAACGGCGCCACTTTTGTTGGGGAGATTTTGCATCATTAAAACAAAAGAAAATTTATAAACCTATACTACCATGCAAAACTACCTCCTAACCGGCCGAATACCGGGTAGTTGCTAGTAAAGTTGGATAAGTACGGGTATCGATCCTCAGGGAAAAGGGCTATTGAATCTAGCTTATTAATTCTTCTTTATTAACCTAAACCTAAACTAAAACGGAAAATAAACTGGACAGAGGATTGTTAATCCAAAGCCAGGAAGGATAAAAGCAATAAAAACATATATAAAACTACATCTACGGAAGCGGTAAATCTATTTACTGAACAACCATAAACGAACCATGATCAACCTCTTCCCAACAACCATCACCCCACCGAAAGAAATAAGATCAACACACATTCATTCACAAGTTATCTTGGATTATTATCTTATCTAAAGGAGCGTTTCCTCTTCCGATTTATCACGCCATTAATTAGTTTACCTTCCGGTCTTAACTAATATCGATACAAATCAAAGATATGGATGAAATCCTAATCTAACAACATTATCCCTCAACTTCCGTTTGTTGGAATAATAATTGTCAATCTCCTCACGACAATCTAATGAATCTATTAACTTTAGTTATCTAAATTCGATTAACATATAACCATATAAATCATGAAAGAAAACAAGAACAACTTAATGAAATAAACACGTGAAAAATCATATCTTTCCGGTAACGGTGATATCCTCAATTCAATTCTAAGAAAATATTGCATCGAATTAATCAAATTGTGGTCCTCTCGTAAACCTAGATATTTAACCTACGAACTTCCGTTATGTATAGATTAAAAATCTAATCTTTCCTATAAGCGATCTAAACTACACCGACTTCCGTCATACGGTAGCATCAAATCATACAATCATCTTTCGATATATATTGCAAGATACAATTGAACATAGAAAAAGAAACAATTATAAATAAAACTTACAAAATATCCATAGAAAGGAATCAAAGTGCTGCGAGAAAAGGATTACATGGCTGCTCCATGGATGAAAGCTTCAAGCCTTCATCATGCTCGAACAAGAAGGAAAAAGAACAAAATAAAAGACCTAATCTAACCCCGATCACCCGAGCACAAGGCTCGGGTGATCGGCCTATAACTCCTTAAAGCGGCTGCTTTATGCGTGTAATTTTCGTATGAAAAATCTGATGTAATTAGGGTTGGAATCGCAGCTGCTTTTATAGAAAAATCAAGTCGGTTGCTCTGATAAAGGTGCCGGACGCCCGTCCATAATGTCGGACGCCCGTTCACTATTTTCAGCAACAGCATGCAAACTTGTAACGCTCATATCTCGGGCCTCGTAAGTCGGAATGGAGTGATTCAAAATCCTGTAGAATCCTCTCTTAAATCCCTACAACTCTTCTCTTGAGGTCCAGAGTCAAGTAGGTTGTTATAATATCAAGAACTGCGTCGGAAGTCGGGACTACCCGGAATCCTGATTTCCCAACATTCATCTTGATTGATTTCTTTCCTTATATCTTTCAATCTTCCATAACTTTGATTGATCCTTTCCAATCACGAATTTGGCTCTCTAAAATCCTCTCTCCCATCATCAATGAGTATCTACAACAATAGGAAAACATACCAAAGCGTAACGTTTTTCCAAAATAACATAAAATCATCAATTACGCACATAAATCGTTACGTTTTGAGATTTAGCTATTAAAAACATCATTTACTCAATATTTCAATATAAAGCCCTATTTCTATGAAAATAATACATATACGGGGGAAATTGATATAAAATATATCGTTAAAAACACTATAAATTCACCCTAAACAACTGGCCATATGGTTGGCCAGTGTCAATTTATTTCCCCTTCAACCTATCAAGTCAATGTTGTCCAGAATCAGGGATAGTACAATCCAGTCACATGCCAGGCATATGATAATGTGGAACACACTGCTCGTTTCTTTCCTATGGTTGGGCGAGCAGCCAAGTCAATGCGTTCGATGGCAAAGAAAATCGAGAGATTCAATAATCGGTTCTCGGCCAAAGCAATTTTCAAAATCGGGTTTCAATCAAAACCCGAATTTCAATCAGAACCATAATATGATTTTTTCCAATCAAAATCAGAGGTTCAACCAGAACTGGCCGAACAATCCAAATCCAATGTTTCAAAGTCGGTCTAGCCAATCTTTCCCACAAAACTTCCAGAACTCTCAAGGCCCCTCTCAATCTAGTGATGTTGAAAGCAAATTGGACTCCTATCAGAAGGAGCAGAATAATAATTTCCAATTCCTTCTTAGCACAATTAAGAATCTTGAGAGGCAGCTCGGGCAAGTAGCTGACCAAAAAGCTTCTAGACCCTCGGGGTAGTACCTAGCATTACTGAGAAGAACCCCAAGGGTGGTCAAGTGGCTCAGACCGAGTTAAATCAAAGCCAATGCACTGATCTAGTTCCCACAGTTCCTTATGGTAGAGAAGAGGCCAGTGCTATGAATTTGAGATCCAGCACTCAGCTTAGTGGTCCCCCGAACCAGGGAAACCACTAACCCCTCCTGCCAATGATGCGGCAGGAGGGGAAGTTGAGCGCCCATATTCTCCTGTTCTGGAAGAGAGTACTCAGGTGGTTGATCCCCTGAGAAATAAAGAGTTTGATAGTACTCAGGTGGCTGATCCCCTGAGAAATGAAGAATCTAGTGGGAGTCAGGTGGCTGATCCTCTGACTAGTAAAAAAAGTGAGAAAGTGGTGAGGTGGAGAGATTTGGAAGATAAAGCTGTTAGTTCATCCTCGAAGAAAGTTTTTTCTGAGAGTGATTTAAAGAAACTTCCATTTCCACCTAGAAAAAGCAGCATCTCCTTGCATGAGGACAAGAAATATGAAAAAGTGCTTAATCTTCTGAAAAATACTCAGGTAAATCTTCCATTATCTGATGTTTTGGTTGAGATGCCTAAGTATACAAAGTTCATCAAGGATGTTGTTTCGTCTAAAAAGAAGCTCGAAGACATGGATCGGTTGATTGGTGAGGACTGCTCTATGATAAGTTATAATGATTTACCAATCAAGAGGGGTGACCCTGGGAAATTTGTGCTCACATTGCTGATGGGAGGCTTAGTCTTCCCAAATTCTTTATGTGACCTGGGTGCATCCATAAGTCTGATGCCATTGTCTGTCTGTAAACAGCTTGGATTGACTGATCTTTTAGAACCCACAACCATGAACCTTCAATTCGCTGATAGATCTTCCAAGAAAGCTGCTGGGATATTAAAGGATGTTCTAGTTCAAATAGATAGATTCACTTTTCCGGTTGACTGGTACGTCCTAGACATAGAGAAGGATGAAAATGTCCCCTTGATACTTGGAAGACCCTTTCTTTCTGCACCCAGAGCCCTCATTGACTGTGATGGTGGCCAAGTGACCACACGAGTTGGTGATCAGAAGGTGAGCTACAATGTCTCTAAAGCTATTTAAAGACCCTCTGATTATACAACCGGTTTCTCCATTGAAGACATGTCAGATGACTTTAATGATTACATGGAAAAGCAAGTCATGGCTGTTGAGACTGAATATGAGCGATTAGTTGAAAATCTGAATAATCATGGTTGGGTGAATCTAGAACAACTAGCAGCTGAGTTTGATGAAGATTCGATGAAAAGAGAAGCTTTGGCAGTGGGACCACTCAGTAAACTCAGTGATGTTGAGTTGAAAAGTGGGGAGCTTAAATCGAGTTTAGAAGAACCACCTGCAGATTTGGTACTGAAGCCATTGCCTAAGCATCTGAAATACGTGTTCTTGAGAGAAGATGACAAGCTTCCATTAATTATCTCTGCCAAGTTATCCCGGTTAGAAGAGATGAAGTTGTTGAATGTGTTAAGAAAGAACGAGAAAGCCTTTGGATGGCAAGTGGGAGACATTAGAGGGATATCTCCTGACATATGCATGCACAAGATAAAGACTGAAGAGGGTGCTAAGTGTGTTAGACAGCCCCAGAGGAGGCTCAACCCTCACATGCAAGAAGTAGTTAAGAAAGAGATTATCAAGCTTTTGGACATGGGTATTATTTTTGCGATTGCTGACAGTGAATGGGTGTCCCCTACTCAAGTAGTTCCTAAGAAAGGTGGAATTACTATCGAGAAGAATGAAAAGGGCGAAGAAATAGCATTGAGGCTAGTGACGGGTTATAGAGTCTGTATTGACTACAGAAAACTCAATGAGGTCACGAAAAAAGATCATTTCCCCCTCCCTTTCATTGACCAGATGCTTGAGCGTCTTGCAGGACATGCATTCTACTGTTTTCTTGATGGTTATTCGGGATATTTCCAGATACCCATAGATCCGGTCGACCAAAAAAAGACCACTTTCACCGCCTTCTATGGTACATTCGCTTACAGCGAATGCCATTCGATCTCTGCGTGCCCGGCTACATTCCAAAGATGTATCTTGGCAATCTTTGATGGGCTTGTCGAGAAGTGTATGGAGATATTCATGGACGATTTCTCAGTCTTTGGTCAATCCTTTGATCACTGTCTTGATATTCTTGATCAAGTATTATCCCGCTGTGTGGAAAAGAACTTAGTCCTAAACTGGGAAAAGTGCCATTTTATGGTAGACAAAGGAATAGTCCTTGGCCACAAGATCTCAGCCAAAGGAATGGAAGTAGATAGGGCAAAAGTGGAAGCTATAGAGAAGATGAATTTTCCTAGAAATGTGCGCGAAGTTAGAGGTTTTCTTGGACATGTCGGTTTTATAGGAGATTCATTAAGGACTTTTCCAAGATAGCCAAGCCCCTTTCTACTTTACTGAGAGAAGATGTCGTTTTCAATTTTGATGACAGTTGCAAGCAAGCGTTTGAGGAGCTTAAAGTCAATTGATCTCCGCACCGATTCTTATCTCTCCTGACTGGAATCTACCCTTCGAACTTATGTGCGATGCATCCAACTACGCTGTTGGTGCAGTCTTAGGACAACGAATTAAGGGAAAATTCCAGCCCATATCCTACGCCGGCCACACACTAAACCCTACTCAAGTAAACTACACCACAACTGAAAAGGAATTATTGGCCGTAGTTTTCGCTATGGACAAATTTCGTAGTTACTTGTTGGGCGCCGCAGTCACTGTTTGGACTGATCACGCTGCTCTGCACTATCTCATGATGAAGAAAGATGCTAAACCGTGCCTACTACGTTGAATCTGATCTGCAAGAATTTGATGTTCAAATTAAGGATAAAAGAGGCGAAGAAAAACGTAGTACCTGATCATGTTTCGAGAATGCAGAATGAAGTAGAGAAAGAGCCTGAAGACATAGACCTTTACTTTCCTCTCGAAAATGTTATGCATATAGACGAGTGCACTCCAGATGTTCCGTGGTACTCCTCTATCATCAACTACCTGCATTCCCAGTACTTAAATCCAGAATTTTCTTATCAGGAGAAGAAGAAATTTTTCTCTGATTTGAAAACCTTTGTGTGGGATGAACCTTACCTCTTTAAAATCTGTAAAGATGGATTGTTGAGAAGGTGTGTTCCCGAATCAGAGCAACGATATATCATTGAACAATGCCACAGTGGGCCTACTGGTGGCCACTTTGGTCCCTGGAAAACCGTTGCTAAAATCTTTCAGTCCGGCTTCTATTGGCCCACGATCTTCTAGGATTCAGAAGCTTTCTGTAAGGCTTGTGATAGGTGCCAATGAACCGGAGCTTTAACTAGGCGTTTCGACATGCCATTGAAGCCCATTTTAGAATGTGAAGTCTTTGATGTATGGGGTATTGATTTTATGGGCCTGTTTCCATCTTCCTATGAAAACAAATACATCCTAGTCTGCGTTGAATATGTATCAAAATGGGTGGAGGCTCAAGCCACTTCTCACAATGACCACAAAACGGTCATGAGCTTTCTGAAGAAAAATATTTTCATGAGATTTGGATGTCCCCGCCTTAATCGGTGATGAGGAACGAACTTACGCAACCGGCCATTAGAGAAAGTCCTTGAGAAATATGGTGTCCGGCACAAAATTGGCACACCATATCATCCTATGACTAGTGGCCAAAGTTGAGAGAAGTAATAAAAGTTTGAAGAAGATCCTGAAAAAGTTGTGAATAATCATAGAAAGGACTGAGTCTCAAAGCGGATGATGTACTATGGGCGTACCGTCATCGCCTATAAAACCCCATGGGTACATCTCCTATCGATCGATGGTGTATGGAAAACCATGCCACTTGCCACCGAATTAGAGCATAAAGCGTATTGGGCCATTAAGTTCTTGAACTTTGATGCCCGATCATGTGAGAACATCGATCGATGCGATTGCATGAATTGGATGAGTTTAGACTCCAGGCCTACGAGAGTGCCAGGATTAGTAAGGAGACAGAATGAAACTCCTTCATGATGCTAAAATCAAGAAGCGAGAATTTCAAGTTGGGGAACAAGTCTTACTTTATAATTCCAGGTTACACTGCTTCTGGGAAGTTGAGGACGCGTTGGTCCGGCCCTTTGAAATTCTCGCAAATTATTCCCTGAGGTGTTTTAGAGTGAGAGAGGTCATGTTGACCAACCGTTTAGAGTAAATGGTCAAAGGTGCAAGCACTATATTGGTCAAACTAAAGAAAAACCTTTGATTATTCATTTCCTCGACATCCTCGGGTGTGGTATGACCAAGTCAATGAGCTTGAAGAATTCTCACCCGACTTGTTTTACGAGGATGACGGCAAAGGGCTTGGTCGAGCAAGTTATGGCCGGGAGTTGGGACATGGAAGAGTATGAAAGGAGGCCAAGTTAAAGAAGAAAGCAAGAAGAAAAGGTCGACAGCAATGGGGAAGATTAAGAGCGTATGGAAAGCGATGGGAACCTAACCCCATGTGTTAGATCTTTGTTTTGTGGCCACAAGAATTATCGAGCTTACACGAAGTAGTGGCCGGAAGGAAGGTTAAATGGCCCGACCGGGCTGAATAAGAAGATTGTCGAGCCAACGACATAAACCAACAAATACTTACTAGGGGCATCCTAGATATCTATATATATATATTAGTCATTTTTCAATTACTCTTTTGTCTTTGGTTTATGTGCTTTAGTTTTAAGTCTAATAAGAGTGTTGTATGAATCTACTTCAGTTCGGCTTTGTTTTGAAATGGATTACGGAGTTCCCCCGCATGAGATCTCATTCATTCATAGAATCCGCAATATAACTCTAGATGATGGACCTGGAGGAACGCTTATCCTTGACGTTGATTACCATATCATCACGCGAGTCAGGACCATTACATATGTTGTCATTGTACCCCACACTGTGGGTGGTGGAGAGTTTAGTACTGAGGACCTTCAACGTGCGTTAGGACGGCCGTATACGATTCTAAATGACCCGATGCTTAATGATTTGTTGCTGGTACTCCGTGATGAACATTTTAAAGGAGTAGATGTTGCGGGAGAAGATTGGAACTTGCAAGATGAATATGACATCCCTCCTGCGATCGATATGCTTCGTCGCCTAATCCGGATTGTAGATTGGGGCGACATCTATGATGATTAGCTTGGGCTAGTATTTTGTGTTTCTATTTTCTTCGTGTATCCCTGTTTTCTTTGCATTGCTAGTATAGTTGCATCGCATTTTGCAGCATTATGTTTATGTGTCTGTCTCTTGTCATTTTGTTGCATCTAGCTCTGCTCCTTTATAGTATCCTCTATCGTTAATTTTCGAGCGACATGTTATATTCCCCTGTGTCCCCCGAGGTACGTCTTGTTTTCTCATGTGTGCAGGATATTTGCGATAGCGATTGTGAGCTTTTAGATGAATCAGTTTACCGGTGGATGGTCCACAGTCTACTACTTTCTTCAAACATTTCTGGATCTAACTCATGACCACCTCCAGAAGTGCCACCTTCGAATTACAATCAGCTAAGTATTTTGTCCCTTCTTAAATTCTGCACAACATGAGGACATGAAGAAAATAGAAACACAAAATACTTGTGTTTAAAAAAAATGATGGGCTTAGTTGTATTGTAAACACAGGGATTAGTTGTATTGTACAACTAATCCCCACACTTAAACACAGGGATTAGTTGTATTGTACCTACAAATGTGCTTAATCCATTATGATTACCATGTTTAAAAAATTGCTGAAATTTTTAAATTTTTGTTCCGAGCAAGTACATATTTTGTTGGGCTTACTACTGTTTTGATTTCCAACCGTGGCATATTATAGTCATTGATGCTTTATACTGTATGTTTAGTAGGTCAGATGTCTCACCCGACATACATTCACGTAGCCATGTTAAATGACGAGCTATAAATTACAAAGCTATACCCATTTAGATTAGTAACATTTGATCGTTTTATAAGTATTCTGTGCTTAGTGCTAATGTACGTGTCATGGGAATTGTAATAGTTTGTATTTAGAATCAAAGTATGACATACTGTGAATGTCTTAGGTTTGAATGTGATAAGTGACACGTAACTACTGTGCTTGGGAAGTTGGTGTTAAAATAATGAAAAAATTGGGTGTGTCGGAAGCTGGTCGATGATTGGAGTGAGGTAGGGCGTACCACGAATGTCCTATACCACTATGATGACCAAAAGCTCACGACAGTCAGAAGAAGCTGCCTTATGATTTGAGTAAGGTAGGGCATATCCCGAATGTCCTATTCTACTATGACGGGCAATAGCTCATTCTGATGTGCGTTTATATGTGGAAGTTAATTAAATCAACTTCTATAAGGAAAGTGGTATGAATAAGTAGAAGACTTAGTTATTGCCTATCTTATCCCAAGTATAAACCGACAGGCATGTTGTAGGGAATATCCTCTGAGTATGTCAGAAAGATCCTAAACACATTCTATCATCCTTTTCAGGACATGTTACGTTTTGTAGGGCACATGTTATAAGTATCATCATCTTTTTCTAGTTTAGATGGGTATTTGCTAGTTGCTTGGAAAGTTTCAAGTTTGGACTTAGTGGAAATTTTATATGGCTCTGCACACACACCGGGGTGAACCTCTAACTTATTAAATACGATGTATACTTGCTGAAGATGTCTATATTTATTCTTTTGGGTTGGAACTTTGTGGTACTGAGTAAATCTAAGACTTGGTCTTGTTTTGTCTTGCTCGGGACGAGCAAAAGCTAAGTGTGGGGGAGTTGTTTACGGTGATTTTTACGATTTATATTACATTATTTCGTAACAATATCCTTTGTATTTTATTAATTTTTATAGAAAATTAAGTGTTTAATGGATTTATTGAAAGAATGAAGTTGGAAAGTATTAGAGTGCAAAGTCGGGTTATTTACGTGATTTTATTGGTAAATATCTATTTATATATGTGATGTTACACTTTGCACGTTTTTATTAATGTAGGTACGCGAATGTATCGTGGACCGAGTCAACGAGCTGAAGGGTTTCGAGCTGCATTTTAATTGAAGGCTGCATTTTAATTGAAGAATTATCTAGAAGGGCAAAATTGGAATTATCATATTTTTATTAGGGTTTTATTATTTTAAGAAAAGAAAAAAGGGATAATTGTTACCCTAGCTCGAAGAAGGTTATAAAAGGACAGCATTCAGCAGCAGCACAGAACACGAAAATTTCATCTGGAACGGAGGCAGAACCCAAAAATAAAAAAAAAAGAAGAAATCACTCGGTCGACCGAGTGAAAACCTTCGGTCGACCGAGCCATTACATTTATTTTTTTCTTTTTTTCGTTCGGTCTGAGGATGAGTAGAGGTTGAGTCCGAATTGAACAAGCTTTGTGAAGCCGTCTCAGCAACGTTTTGATTTCAACTCTTGGATTGTTTGTGAGTTTAATTAAAGATTGTATCTTTATTATGTTTTTATTGATGTTATGCAATTTCATTGATGAATGTATTGCTGTGTGATGTTTGATATGTGATGAGAATCGTTGTTAAATTTAGATCACCATAGTAAAGATTAGATTTTTAACCTAAACATAACGAGAATTGCTAGGTTAAATTTCTAGGTTGCTAGATTGAGAAATCTTACACCTTTGTTATGGAAGCGTTAATCTTTAAGATCGAGAGATGAGAGATTAATAGGCGAATTATCTATGAGAGTAGGAATTTATACCTTTGATAGGTGAACCACATCTTTATTAAATCTTCACTAAACGATCTAGAGTAGAAATTGAGGGTTGCGGGATAGGTGGATCAATGCTTGTTCTTCGTTAAAATTAATTGAAATTATCTTTGTGCCTTGTCTTCGTTGCTATTTTAGAATTTTATTTTTCTTTTTAGTTATAGAATAGATTTATTTAGTTAGTTTATGTTTGGAACTATCTTTCCTGGCTTTGGATTCTAGATCCTCTGTCCAGTTTATCGTTTCCGTTTTTAGTTCTGTTTTGTGTTATTTTAGTCGTGACAAATTTTAGAAGAATTAATAAACTAGATAGACAACCTCGATTCCCTGTGAGTTCGACTCCGGTATTAACCTCTATACTACGATCCCTGCACTTGGGGTAAACCGGATTTATTTTATTACTTGTTATACTTCGTTTAGCATAAAATCCGAGACAATTCATAACCAGCTTGAATAGATACTAGGTGATTCATCAATTCGTCAAGAGTTTCTTCTAATTCTGGATTTTTTGGATTGGAGTCAGCAGTCGAAGAACATGCATTTTTCATGGAAATTTGAGCTGAGGAATATTCAGAGTTAGATTCACATACCTCATTTGGATCTTCCTTGTGTGCCATTAAAGCCGTGTCATCTGATAGTCTTTCAGTACCAGCTTCATAATCTGATTCATCTCCAGCATGGAGTGCTCTTCTACCAACTCTTCTTGGTGGATTTTTCTTGATCAGTTCCGGACATTCAGCTTTATATTGTCCTGGCTTTTTGCAGTTGAAACAGAGATATTCATCGTCTTTTCTTTTCTCAGGAGTCCTCTTGATGAACTTCTGAGTGACTGGATGTCCACTCTTCATTCTTCGAATTCTGTTCATCATTAGAGCCATTTGTTCTTCCATCTCATCCAATTCATGAATATTGCTTGATGAGTTTTCTTGAATGTCATTTGATCTTTAACTCACGAGAAAAGCTATGGTCTTTGGTTCTTCCAGAGCTTTGATTATTGCAGCTGTACTTGTAAAATCTTCACTGAATTCATAAGCTTTCAGATCTGAGAAGATTTTGAAAGAATCCTCTATGTCAAGTCTTCTCGATTATTCCATAGCAGTTACCTTAATCTTCCAGCACATTGGTAATGCTTTCAAGATTCTTGTGTTGATAACTTTCTTGGAGTATTCAATCTTGAGTAGATCTAATTCATCCATGATAGCACTGAATCTTGTTTCCATTTGGTCAATGGTTTCTCCAGATTTCATCTTGAAATTCTCAAACTTTTGTTTTGCAACAGAAATTTTATTTTCCTTGATTGAATCTGTTCCTTCACAAACAAGTTGTAGTTTGTCCCACATTTCCTTAGTAGCTGTGCATTCTTTCAACTTTAAGTACATGTTGCTGTCAAGAGTTCTGAGGATGAAGTCCATAGCAACATTGTTGAGATTGTTTCGCTTGCGATCATCACTGGTCCATTCGGATTTGGGCTTTGGAACTCGAATTTGTCTCTCACCATCAGTTTGCATGTGAGTGATCTGGATTGGTCCATCAGTGAGTACATCCATTATTTCATCATGAGTAGCTGCTAGAAAGGCCTGCATACGACGTTTATATTCGTCAAATCTGTCCATGTTGCATATAAGCATCTGTCTTGCATATTGATTGTTATCCATAGTGAGTGAGTGAAGATTTGATTGTTTAACAACTGAAAACTGAGCTTTCAAATGAGAACAACTAGAGGAGAGATAGAGCAAATGATATCTTGTCAAAGAAACCTCGCTCCGATACCAATTGTTGGTCCCTTGGAAAGGCTAACACAAGTTTAGAGGGGGGGGTGAATAAACTTATCCCTAAAACTGGATTTAAAACAAATTAAGGTTCAGTTAAACTTGTGTGGAGTTAAGCTGACTAAGCTGAGTTTAAGTCAAAATGACTTAAGCTTAAAACTGAGTCAACCGGCAGCGGATTAAGTTCTAGCCTTTTTCTTGATCTTGTTATTCTCTCAGAAAATCGAGTGCGATCGAATTACGATGAATGTCAGTTTGTGAACTGTGAGGTGTATAACAATCAATTATCAAAATGCTGTAAATAAATGCTGAATAAATAAGTAAGTGCGTAAAGTAAATAAGCCAAATATTATAGAGGTTCCAGGTGATGTAATCATGTACATCCTCTCTTCCCCTGTGGTGCGGAGGAAAATTCCACTAGAACTTCTTGAGGTGAACTGTTACAAAAAGTCCTAAACAATAGTCCTTGGCTAATACCTAGCGTCACTATCTAAACAGTTGTAGAACAGGTAGAATTGCTGCTCTTCAATTGCTTGAACACTGGCCCTTAGAGGGTTGAATTGCCTCTTCACCAGCTACCACCACAAACACAGTCTACCCGACTGCTTGTCACAACTGTCCTTGGCGAAATCTTCCTGGTTTGCTTCACAGTCTAAAACCTTTGATGTAAAATCAAAGTTGGGATGAGAATCAATAAATTGATTCTTGTTTGTGGTTCTTCAAAGTGTCTGATTCTTGATAAAATCTGTGTAGCTTGACACTTGAAGAATTCTAGATATGATCTTGTTATAGCGCAAAGATGATAGCAATTCGAATGATTAAAGCACACATCAATTCTCTATATTCCATGTGTTTTGTTCTTGTTGTAAAGTCCTCTATTTATAGTGTGAGGTCCAACGTTCATCTGGCTTCAATTCGAATTGTATCAACGTCTCTTTTGTAACGGCTATATTTTCTGACCGTTATGCTGTGTCAGTATTTCCTCCAATAAAATTACTTCCTTTACAACGTTCGAATGTACGATCAGTTTTTGGATGACTGACATATAAAACTAAGTTTCCTTATCAGTTTTATACTGAGAATAATACTTGTCAGTTTCTTGACTAACTTGGAGCATTAACTGAGATTTTATTCTTCTTCAAATATCAGTACTCCAGTTTTCATCTGATTATAGTTGACTTAATCAGAGTACACCATGACTCATTGTCATCTATGAACTCATTGTCCTTATGACTCTTAGGTCTTCATACAAGATCCATAAAGTCAGTTCAGGTTACCACAATCTCGCCTGAAGTCTAACTTTACAGTCTCGACATGTAATCTTCATAACTGAGTTTGAACCCTCAGTTCTTCAATCTTCAATAACTGAGTCTGTGACCCTCAGTTCTTCAGTCTTCATAGATAAGCCAACTGAGTTTGTGTCCCTCAGTGAACTTACCTTCTTCAGTTCCTTTATAAGTGTATTCTGAGTCAGTTTGTCTATCTTGATGATTTCCAGTTTTCCGAATGATTTCCAGTTTTTCAGTTTTCTGACACACTAACTGTTACAACGCTTGTCTGATCTAACTTATACAAATATCAGACTCTAGTAAAACCTATACATTCAGTTCTAGACATCTTTTAGCTTTTCACTATAACAGCTGGCTTCAACACTTCATTAGTGGGGTTAAGATAATACTTTGAATCAATATGATGAATTATCATCAAAAATAAATTTTATTTCCAACACTACCATGTCTATCAAAGTTCTGTTTCTCCTTTCAGCAACTCCATTTTGCTGAGGTGTCCCAGGCGTAGAACGTTGAGAACAAATCCCATGTTCAATCAGATAGTCAGTGAAATCAGTATCTAATTACTCTCCTCCGTGATCAGAGCGAAGGCATTTCAAAGACTTGCCCAATTGCCTTTCGGATTCTGCTTGGAATTCCTTAAACTTTCCAAAAGTTTCGGATTTACGATACAGCAGATAAACATAACCGAATCTTGAGTAGTCGTCGATGAAAGTCATGAAGTACTCGAATCAGCCTCTAGCTTGCACATTCATCGGACCACAAAGGTCTGAATGTACTAACTCTAGAGGTTCTTTAGCCCTATTTCCCTTTGACGAGAAGGGACGCTTAGTCATTTTTCCGTCCAGGAAAGATTCGTAGGTCGGTAACGAGTCAACAGATAACTCTATTAAGGAATCACCCTTAGCCAGTCGTTTGAGTCTTTTCAAGGAAATATGACCTAGCCTAAGGTGCCAAAGATATGTTTTATCTTCTTTTTGAGAAACTTTCTACCTTTTAGCAGATTGTTGATGTGCTACTTTAAATATTTAGTGTTAAGTAGTGGAGCATGCGTTGGTTTAATAAAATACAATCCATTTTCCAGTATTGTAGAACACAAATTAAAACCATTTCCTGAAATAATAAATTCGTCATTCACAAAGGAAAATGAATACATTTGTTCTTTCAATGCCGAAACGGAAATCAAATTCCTACGGAAGTTTGGAATAAAATAAACATGGTCTAATTTTAGAACTTTTTTGCCAAAAGATAAATCAACAGCTCCCACTACTTTAACTGAAACAAGCACCCCGGTGCCAACTCTCATCACTTGATTACCTTCCTCTAGCTCCTCAAACAAACTAAGGATCTGCAAAGAAGAACATACATGGTGAGTAGCTCCAGTATCCAGTATCCAAGTTGATACATCTTTAGCTACATTAAAGGATTCCAATACAAGTAATTCCGAATTACCTTTCTTATCCTTCCCATTGCCAGCTTTGACCTTTCCATCCTTTACGTCTTTGAGATATGCTGGACAGTGATGACACCAATGTCCTATCTCATTACAGTAAAAGCACTTCCCTTTAGGTTTGGAAGGATTGGTCTGTTTGGCCTACTTCTTCATAGGTTTTTGGTTTAGGCGCAGTAACATGTTTAGACTTGTTCTTGCCCTTATGGCCAGAGTTCGACGCCTTGGCTTCAACCATATAGGCTTCCACCTTCTTTTCCCCTTCTTTGCCTCTGTTGTTAGACGAGGGAGCTTCGAAGACTTGCAGTTCATTGATCAACCGTGGCATGTCAAACTTGAGTTTTTACTTGACATAGTTAGTCTGGAACTGTAGGAAATTAGGTGTAAGTGATTCAAGAATCATAGACACCTGAGTAGCATCGTCAAACTTTGACCCATGAGTTTCTGCATCTGTAAAGTAGTTGATCATGTTCATGACATGACCAGTTATAGAATGACCTCTACTCATTTTAATGTTAACGGCCATCCTCACTGCTTCGTGCCTTGCTTGATCAGAAGGGGCGCCAAACATGGAGGATAAGTGTTGTATGATTTCTCGTGCACTCTTAAAGCCTTCAAGTTTGGTCCTAATGACCTCCGACACTGATGCTATGATGATACCGCGTGCCTTATTATCTGCTTCAATCCATTTTTTATGGTCATCTTTAATGGATTTAGACGGGTTCTGTACTGGAAGTACAAGGCATTCCACAATCAAAACAAATTGCGCGTTCTCAAAGATGAGTACCACGTTCAGGTTACTTTTCCACTTTCCAAAGTTGTTACCATTAAGTTTATCATTCAGTTATAAGGAAAGTTGCGACGACATGATTGCTGAAAATAAAATGACAGAAATTAAATTCAAAACACTACTAGATAAATTTTAGGAATTATAAACATTTAAAAAAAAGTCTATTCTACCATTCCAAGGATTTAACCTTGCATCGTACCGCCACCTAGGGTGTCGGTATCAGCACGATGATGGTTAAACTGAGACAATCTCTCTCGATGATTAAACTTTGAGAATCAAACATCTCATGGGAATCGTACATCCCATACTTTAATCATCGATTACCTTCCTTTTTCAGCCAAGATATTTCCTAAAATATCCTAATGAGTGTGACCTACTATATCAGACCTTTAAGTACGCCCCAAGTATGCCTATGTAGGGCATGTCAGTGACCGGGCAAGTCCTCAAGATCCTATCCTTTCGGAGACAAAGCCTTGAATTTTGATAGCGGTGAACACCATCCGAAGGGGCCCGAAATCAAAGCGGCATGAGGCGTCACCATTATCTCACTTGCTTGCATCTATAGTAGAGGCCGTTGGGTCGGCTGTCTGCTGTCGGCTTTCGCCTTCCCCGCTCCTACTCAATATTTTGAAAAAGTGGTGGGTTTACTGATCGCGGTTTTGGACTTGACAATATTTTAAGAAACACCAAATCATGTACTCGAATGGTGTCGGTAATGTAGGCAAGCCTACCCGTCTTATTCATTGGAACATATGTGACTGTCGGTCGGATCCGGCTATGAGAAGCCCCGTTTAGCCCTAAAGGCTTGTCGGATATGCTAAGTCTTGCCGAACCCCCGTGCAAACGTCACACGTGGAGGGTGAGTCGATCGAGCCGTAGCTCAGTTGAACTTACCCAACCATGGTTAGACTATTTCCGAACCCTTGTATCATGATTTTCCGATTTCTTAAATTCTCAAACTTTCCCGTAGACACTACGGAACAAACCCGCAATCTCATTCCGGTTTAAGGTGGGATTCACCGAGAATCCATCACCGAAAACTTAACGATTTAAGGTGGGATTCACCGAGAATCCATCACCGAAAAAACGTAACGATTGACAAAACCCGGTTCCTCGGTTCTATAATTAGTTTGTAATAATTAATTTCCACAACAATTAATTAAAACTTAAACTAATTAATCGAGTTGAATACATGCCTAATTAATTATCCAGAATTAAATAGCTACATGTATGCACATGGAGTGGAATTCATGATATGATGCATGTCATGGCAATTTTCCGGTTAAACACAAAATCACGATCATACACTCAAATTACGGAAAATAAAACACCGAGATGGATCGTTGGTACCCCGTATCTAACCTATTTTCTAGGAAAAAGTAAATAAAAACCAAAAATCGATCTTTGATCTTCAAATCTTGAAATCTTGATCTCGAATCTGGAACTTCTGGATCTCGAACCACGAACCCAAAAGGAGAGGGGGTATTTATTAAATATATAATCTATTTATAAAATAATTTTTTTATTTATATATTTTTTGTCAAGGCTTTTCCAATTTTTATTTTATTTTAAAAATTATGGCCTTATGGCCGAATTAAATTAAAATAAAAAAAATGGTTTTCATTAAAAAAAAACAAAAAACACCTAGCCGCTTAAGGGTAATTATTGCGGCGCTCATTAATTCCGCTAAAACCTTAAAAAAAACATGATGCGGCGGAAAAAAAAGGAAAAACGCCGCCTAAAGTGTTTTAAGCCGCCCCCTAAAGTGTTTTAAGTCACCCCTCACCTTATTCATACCTAGGGTTTCGCCTTGATCTTGATCTTTGTCACCATGATCTTCATCGTTTCGAACCCGGAAATTTTATAGATACAAAAAGCTTACAATTTTCGCATGACAAAAAAAAATACAACATCCTATGCTCAATTGATACTAATCAAAAGAGCTAGAAAATAGATCTAACGGGTAAACAATACCATCCCCAATCCATCTCTTCACCACAACATATCAAAGCATTCATCATCATGAAAATTTTTTAAATTTAAAAAAACGAAAAACAATGCAATCTAAACATGCAAATCCACTCTTAGATCTAACAATTATATACTTTAATTTATAGATCGGAGGATCTGATACCACTTGTTGGATGTAATATCGCCTGAGGGATCTAGATCCGCCCGATTACGCAGCACAATAAACAAGAGGATCATATAAAATTAAACTACATAATTTAAGATCTACCTATAAGAAGATGAGATCTAGCTACTTACCAATCAAAAAGGATGAACTCCAAGATTGAGAAGCCAAGACCCGAATAGTTGAGATGCCACGATCTTCCGATGTGTATCTCCAAGCAACAACCAGTTGATGTTGATCCTTGATGCTCTACCTCCTTGATATGCTACCTGGAAAATCCTGAAGATTTTCCCAACTCTAAACCCTAGCTATTGGCCGAAAATTCTAAGCCAATCTATGTGTATGATGCGTGTATTATGTTCGGAGAAAATGCTTAGGAGAACTCTCTTTATATAGGAGAGAAATCATTGTCCTCCAAGGATTTAATAATTAATACAAAATCAATTATAATAATCCTTTTCCATAGAAGATACTCCTAGAATAATCTAGAATAAATCTAGAATATTTAAGGATCAATCTAATATATTTTCCTTAATTAATTATTTAACAAATAAACAATTAATCAAATGTCTTATAATTATCAAGAAAACTAATTCCTTAATAATTACCAAGACAAAAGCACGCCCCCAATACTAGAAAATTATGGTTCACACGAAATTTCACATAATGGGCCGAGTCCACGAAAAATATCTTTTTCATGTATTTTATTATTTCTTCCAATAAATAATAAATCACACATCAATTAAATAGTCCAACCACTTAATTATTATTGAGGCCCAACGTCAAGAAACATATGCATGTTATGAGCCACATCGGGGACCATGGACCTATAACCAGATGCTTTACAATAAATTAAATAAAATTATTCATCGAATGTAACAATTCTTATTCAATCTATTAATTCCGGGATTACGCCACCATAAACCCGAAACTGAACTCTATAGATTATAGATATATACTTACACTCTAATCACTGAGTCGATAAGCGTCCATTGATATAATAATCATTACATACGGATAAATCTTCCATAGACTGTTCGTCTTTATTCGGGATATTTCCGTAAACCCATCTCAAAACATCTTATCCTTACTTATCATTGACCCCTTAGTGAACAATTAGTTCATAACTAATATAATATGAACTGGGCCCATCGATCAGTTTCTTGGATTAACAAATAAGGGAACTGTCTGTCTACTTCCCGCAGGAAGGAATGGATTCCATATCTGTGAAGTCACAGACTACTCACTCATTCCAGAATAGAGCCAACGAGAAGTGTTCTGATCATATGTATCCAAGTGATCCTAAACCAACACATCAATGATCAAACCCTACTTTGAACCAAGCAGTAGATTGTGATCACATCAGGATTGAGATTAATCCATATATGATCATCTTGTGATTCGATAAGATTTCTCGATCATGGAATTATATCGAGAATTCAAATCAAATCGATCTAGTCCTATATGATAGACATCATATATAAATGCCCCAGTAGGTACCCTATAGCGACGGTTCGGATAAGACGGTCACACCGTTAAGTGTTCTGGGCGCATTATTGGTATATTAATCATGAGACCCATACTCGGATTAAATTCACCACGGACTAACTAGTTTTAAGCATATCATCACTAACTCAATCCTCATGTGTACGCCATACACTGAGTTATGTGATTACATACCGATATACTTAGGGTTTTCAGCAGTGTATAATATAAGCATAAATGCAAATAATAAAATGAATATATAATTATGTCATTATTTAAATAAAACAATTACAAAATCGTCTTCCGGGAATTACACCTAACAGCAAAAGGCTACTCTCAAGCATAAGGAATAGATTATGATGAGACATTTGCACCAGTAGCAAGATTGGAAGCAATCAGACTCTTTCTAGAATTTGCTGCACACAAAGACATCAAAGTCTACCAAATGGATGTCAAGAGTGCATTTCTAAATGGACTTCTGGAAGAAGAAGTATATGTGGAACAACCTCCTGGTTTTCAACTCAAAGGAAAAGAATATAAAGTATAAAAGCTCAAGAAGGCTCTTTATGGACTCAAACAGGCACCCAGAGCCTGGTATGAAACTTTATCACATTTATTGATCAATAATGGATTCAACAAAGGAACTATTGATAAGACTCTCTTCAAGCTAGAGGAAGGAACAAGTACATTGCTAGTACAAATCTATGTTGATGACATTATCTTTGGTTCATAAGATGAAAAGTTGTGTGAGAATTTTGCAAATCTAATGAAGATCAAATTTCAGATGAGCATGATGGGAGAATTGAATTACTTTCTTGGTCTACAAGTGAAACAGTTGAAAGATGGCATCTTCATCAATCAGGCTAAGTACACAAAAGACTTGATACACAAATATGGTATGGATACAAGTGGCACAGCAGATACACCAATGTGTGCAAGAGTTGTTCTTGGAAAAGATTAAGCTGGAAATTATGTTGATCAGAAATTGTATAGAGGAATCATTGCATCCCTACTATATCTAACTCCAAGTAGACCTAACATAGCATTTGTAGTAGAAGTGTGTGCAAGATTTCAAGCTCAACCAAATGAATCACATCTTCTAGCAGCTAAAAGAATAATCAAATACCTGAAGAACACCATCAATGTTGGAATTTGGTATCCAAAAGATGGAGGATTCAAGTTAATATCATATTCAGACTCTGACTATGCTGGATGCAAAATAGATAGAAAAAACACCTCTGGAACTTGTCAAATGCTAGGCAGCAGACTAGTTTCATGGTTTAGCAAAAAGCAAAACTCCATATCTACACCAACAGCTGAAAGAGAATATATAGCAGCAGGCAGTTGTTGTGCACAAGTAATGTGGATTAGACAACAACTAAAGGATTATGGAATGGAGGAGGAGACAATTCCAATCATGTGTGACAACACAAGTGTCATATCTATAATGAAAATATAGTACTGCACTCAAGAACAAAGCATATTCATGTAAGACATCATTTTATCAAAGATCATGTTGAAAAATGGGATATTATTCTAAGATACATACCCACTAAAGATCAATTGGCTGACATCTTCACAAAACCACTCAGTCATGAAAGATTTAGCATGTTGAGAACTGAGTTGGGAATGATAGAAATTGACTAAATACTAAGAAGCAGCTAACTGGAGTGATCAGCTAAGTGACTTCACCATCTGATTCAATCTTTGTTGTTTCAGAAAGTAAGGCACTGGTATTCAGCGAAGTCAACTTCACTGATTGTTAGGAACATTTATATATATATAGAAGCTTAGTAAGAAAGTCATTACTCCGGCTTAGTGACCAACCAAGTCACTCCACCGAAGAATATATCGGAGTCTACAGCAAATAAAGTGTGAACTAAATCAGTTTAAATACACATGGAAAATCAAGAAGTTATGGAAGATTATACTATGAAAGATTACACACGTGGAGATCATTTTTCAATCGTGGAGGTAACTATATTATCCTTCTAATTACAGCCGCCTCGATTCCCGGGATCTATCATTACTTATCTCAATCCACTTTCCCACTATACTCAAATACCGTGATTTATGTACATAAAATCACGCCATTACATCACAAAATCCTTTCATATTCAACCACGTTCACACTACACAAATCATCATATATAAAACACACTTAGAGATTTTTCAGAGTTCTTTACGCTCTCTTGCAAATCAAATACCCTATTTCTCACTGCAAAATCATATATTTCTCTCAAATCAAACCTTGTCAAAGAAATGGCTTCATCCTCTACAATCTCGGCCACGGAACGATTTTATGAAAAATCGATCATCACTGGATCATTTTTTAAGCCTGAACCCTATCTATCTATTTTTTTGTGATAATGACACACAAGCTCAACACTTAGTTGATTGTTGTTCGAATCTGGGGTTAATGACCTTTCTAAACCCCCAATAACTGGAATATGCTATGAGAACCTGATTGCATTTTTTTAAAATGCGAAGTTTGTGCTGAGCGCTAAGAAGAGTGATCACGACTGTATAAAATGTTCAATCTTTGGGAAAGAAGTGGTCATCACGCCTGTTCTTCTCAACAGATTCTAACACCTACCCACGATATGTCCGGCTAATGTAAAGTTCGTAAAGATTGACATCAACAACTTTTTGGCTGAAATAGCCAAGGATCAGAAAAAGAACAGCAAAACCTACAACCTCCCAAGATCAGCACTCAAACTTCCATTTGCTGAGTTCACACCTGTTATCACCAAGAACATCGAAGGCAGGAAATGGTCGATGGAAAACTTGACCGAATTACAGGTCAAGCTAATGGCAATTATCTATCAAGGTATTCACTTTGACTGGGCAACATTTGTCTTCAATAGGTTGAAAGACCATATTCAAAAGGAAATTGATCTGTCAATCAAAGCACCAAGCAAGTGTTTGCACAATAAAGGTGATTTCTGAGAAAGGAAATCATATGGGTTCCCTCTTCAACACATGTTTGACTCATTAAAGAGAAACCAACAAATCTATAGCCTCCACACAAGTCCAAGGTGATGTTTACGTACATTAAGGCATCTCTAAAACCTAAACCCTCCACCGGACAAAAAAAGAAACCACCCGAAGGCAGTAGATCAGGGATATGAAAGACGAACCAGACCCAAAAGGCATAAGAGGACACTCCCATGGTCAGTACCAGTAATCTGGATAACCCTGTGGTCATCAGTGACGATACAACGGCTGAGGGAGAGAAACAGGAAGAAGTGACATATCTGGAGGAAGGGGAAGAAGAATATTGTCTCACCTCATCTGATGAGGAAGAAATTGACACCAAAAAAGATGATACTGAAAGTGAGGCAGACAAAGAAGCGTAAGAACCGAAGGAAGAAGACCATCTTGAAGATGATCAAGAAAAGATGGAGATTTCTGATGACGACCTAACTCTTCAAGAAGTTATCTTCAAGAGCCTCAGCAAAGTTGACAAACGCCCGAGTGAGCTAGCTGATCAAGCTCACTCTGCTGAAATTGCCAACACCCCCACTATTCATCAAGGGGGAACATCAGCAGAAGAAAACAAGTCTCCAGCACATGGACTAGGAAATCAGCTGTTCCAGGGCCAGGCAAGTGCAAGCACCTCTCAGCAACCTCTCACTGAACCTAAGAATGATGACAAAAAGGAAAATGAAGAAAGGGAAAAGGAGAAGGAAAAAGAACATGAGGAAGAAGAAGAAGAGAAAGAACAGGAGAAGGAGGAAGATGAAGATAATGAGGATGAAGAAGTGGCACAAGAAGAAATTGATCTAGAATGACTTTTCAATCTGGATATTCAACCCTTGATTGTAGACATGGAAAATCAGTATCACAGCAGGCAGAACATGAAAGCTGCCTTAAGGAGTAATGCAACCTCCTTGAATCACAAATTTGAAGCCATCATTAGTCACATTAAGATTCAAGATGAGGTCATAGAGAAACAGGGCAAACTTCTTTGCAATCTGCAGCACCTCATCACCTACCATGTCCAGACCAATCTTGAGTTTCATGCTGACAAGATTGATAAAAGTCTCAAACCATTGGTGGATACTCTTAATGCTCAAACTCATCAACTTCAACATCTGGATGAGGTTATGGAATATTCTGACCAGCAACTTGAAACCTTAATAAAGGTGACTGAGGCCAACAACAAAATTCTGGAGACAATGTATTGTCCTCTCCCTGAATCTGAGGAAGCAAATGCAATTCCTGAAGCACGTTTTGGTGCTTCCAAAAAGGGGAAGGAAGCTCAAAGCCTAAAAGCTCCAGTAGAAAGGAGGCAAGCCCAACTGACAAGGGCAAGGGCATCAAAGGCAATGGCATTTGGTTTGAAGAAAAGAAGTAGCCCTTATTATATTGATTTACTTATTCATATGCCTTTGATTTTCAAATAAAAAGATGGAATATCTTATTGCCCTTAAATGGATGAATAAAATTATTGAGTTTTATTACAGTGTTTATTATGAAAAATTTGGTATACTTATGTTCAGGCTTAGGAGGGTTTTGGCATCATCAAAAAGGGGGAAATTTTTAGGAACATTTTATTATGTTTTGATGATGGCCATACTAGCTGTTATAGCAAGCCTGAAAATAAGTTAGAATTATCGGTATAAGTATTTACTTAGAGTCTGACACGTTGTATAAGTTGAGTCAAACAAGTATTGTACTAGTTGGTAGGACGGCAAAGTAAAATCAGATGTTCGGCAAAGCAAAAGCGGCCAAGTACCAACAGAGAAGCATGAAGACATATGGTCTGACTTATAACCAAGGAAGTCTGTGATGACCTTGGATAAGTCTAAGTTACATTCCAAATAATGAAACTTAATGATTAAATATGGTGTACACTAATCTCACACAAATCAAGGATCAGTGAAGTACAAATATTCACCTAAACTAAAAAGAATGAAGGAAAGAGTGAATCGGCAAAGTGAACTGACTATCGGCTGAGTAATGACAAAGTAGTGAAGGAAGATCTAATCGGCAAAGTCAGAAAGACCACTTAACCATTAAGGGAACGGCCAAGTAAACTTTACTTGATCAAATTTTGAAATATGAAGAAGATTCAGAGGATCAAGCATTAAATGCACAATCAATTGAGGATCAATCAAGGACGGATTTTCTGATAAACGTTTGAAGAAAAATCCGATCACTAAAATCAAGGAGGATTTAATTAAGGGGAATCAAGAAAAAAATCAAGGATTATTCCCCTCATTAATACAGCCAACGAACGGAAATTCAAATCAAGGATTATCAAGGCTACAAATAGAAGGCATTGACAAACAAGAAAAAATACAAGAGAACGATTAAGTTTGATAATCTACAATCAGAAACTCTGTCAAATTGAAAAGACTTCATCTGTGCTGAAAGTGAAACATCCAGTGATCAACTCAAAACTCAGAACTACAATTCCAACATCAAGCATTGAGTTTGATCAACAAGTTTTGTGAATCCAATTCACTTCAATCAAGAAACTGAATCAGAGCCATCTGAGAAGGAGTTGTGTTTGTGATAGCTGCTGAAGGATTTGTTCTCAAGGAGCAGTGAAAGCGACTGAGTCACTAAAGTTGTTGCAGTCAGGGAGTGATAGTCTTGAAGATTGTGAAGCTTGTGTAGTCAAGGACAATCATGCTATTGTATCTGTGAAAACAATAGTGAATTCCTCCAATTATTATAGGAGAAGAGTGGATTAAGGGATTACATCACCTAGAACAACTATAAACTTTGTGTCAATTTACTTTCGGCAAATTACCTTACTGCATTTATTTAAATTGCTTAATCTATATCATATATCTGTGATTGCACAAATTACTTTGAAACAACATATTAAGAAGGGACTTATCCGCTTCCCAAAAGCTTTTAAATACAAGGAAAGTTTTTGAAAGTCCACTATAGTCATTCACCCCCCCTCTGACTATAGTTTCACCCTTCTCTGGGACCAACAATCTACGATACTTCATATTTTCACGCAATATACACGTACTTGCACATTTTCATTGAAGTTGCTTGATACTTCCACATTTCCATGCCAAATCCACGATAATTACACATTCTATGATACTCACACATTTCCATAGAAAATCCACAATACTTGCACATTTCCATAGAAAATCCTTGATGCTTGCACGTATCAATGCAAATACATGATACTTGCACATTACCACATAAAATCCATGATACTTGCACATTTCCACCCAAAATACACAATACTTGTACATTTCCATTCAAAATACACTATACTTGCACATTTCCATAGAAAATCCATCATACTTGCACATTTCCACGGGAAATCCATGATACTTGTGCATTTTCATGCAAATTACACGTACTTGCACATTTCCATAGAAGATCCTTGATACGTGAATATTTCCACGCCGAATCCACGATACTTGCACATTACACAAAAAAATCCACGACATTTGCACATCTCAATAGAAAATTTCACATACTTGCACATTTGCAAAGAGAATGCATGATGCTTGCATGTTTCCATGCAAAAATAAATGATACTTGCACATTTGAATGCAAAATACTTGTACTTGCACATTTCCATTGAAGATCCTTGATACTTTCAAATTTCCAAGCCAAATCCACGATACTGGCACATTGCACAAAAAGTCAAAATCCACAATACTTGCACATTTCCATAGAAAATCCATGATGCCTGCATGCTTCAATGAAAAATACAAGATGCTTGGACATTACCACATAAAATACGCAATACTTGCACATTATAACATAAAATCTATGATACTTGCACATTTCCATGAAAAATACGCGATACTCTCATATTTCTATAGAAAATCCAAAATACTTGCACATTTCCATAGAAAATCCATGATGCTTGCACACTTCAATACAAAATACACGATACTCACACATTACCACATAAAATCCACTTTACTTGCACATTTTCATAGAACATCCATGATGCTTGCACACTTCCACGCAAAATACACTATAATTTCACATTACCACATAAAATCCACAATGCTTGCACATTCCATGCAAAATACACAATACTTGCACAATTTTATAGTAAACCTACTGTACTTGCACATTTCCACGCAAAATACATTATACTTGCACAGTTCCACGTAAAATCCATGATACTTGCTAATTTTCATGCAAAGTACACGTACTTACGCATTTCCATAGAAGATCTTTGATACTTGCCCATTTTCACACCAAATCCACGATACTTGCACATTCCACAAAAAATCCATGATACTTGCACATTTCCACAGAAAATCCAACATACTTGCACATTTCCATAGAAAATCCATGATGTTTGCATGTTTCCAAGCAAAAATAGATGATACTTGCACATTTCCATGAAAAATACACTATACTTGCACATTTACATATAAAATCCACCATACTTGCACATGTTCATAGAAAATCCATGATGCTTGCACGTTTCAATGCAAAATACATGATAGTTGCACATTACAATATAAAATACATGGTACTTGCACATTTCCATGCAAAATAGACGTACTTGCTCATATCCATAGAAAATCTTGATACTTCCACATTTCCACGCCAAATCCATGGTACTTGCACATTCCATAGAAAATCCACATTACTTGCACATTTCCATGAAAATCCATGATACTTGCACTTTTCCATGAAAAATACATGATACTTGAACATTACCACCTAAAATTCATGATACTTTCATATTTCCATTCGAAATACATGTTGCTTGCATATTTGAACGCCGAATCCACGATACTTGCACATTCCACAGAAAATCCATGAAATTTGGACATTTCCATAGAAAATCCAACATACTTGCACATTTCCATAGAGAATCCATGATGCTTGTATGTTTCCATGCAAAAATACTCGATGATTGTATGTTTCCACGCAAAATACACGATACTTGCATATTTCCACACTATATACACTATACTTGCACATTTCCATAGAAAATCCACCATATGAAGTGAACCGGGAAAGGTGGACTTGATTTAAATTTGGATCGTGGAATTGAAGGTATTTGGGATAGGTCCTTGACACAACCAAAACCTGTGTGGACGAACCTTGGAATCAATAAGCTCCTTAACACAATCACAACTTGTGTGAATGCACCTTGAAATTACCTTAACACTTAGAAAACATGCTTCTAAGCACCTTGGTATTTTGGGATATCAACAAGGATTTCTTAAGTCCTTGATAAATCCTAAACCTTAGAATTATCTTTCCAAAGTAACTCAACAAAACACTTTAAAAGTGAAATATAATTGTATATTGATCAAAAGCTGAATTTCAAGTTACAATAGTCTTGGCTATTTATAGGAGAAATAATAATAGAAAAATAAGATGATAAGTTTTCCTCAAATAACTAAAAAGATGGCACCATTATGTACTAGATTCATTTGCATCATGAATCAATGTATCTTGAATAAATGCTTGGACTCTTGAAATCTTGATTCATGCATCTTGGTTCAATGTATTTTGCTTTTCCAAAAATCGACTTCTTCGTTTCCAAAGCTAGAAAAAGTGGTGCCATATTATCCTCCAAATTCAGCCAAGTTTTTGTCATTTATTTAACTAATATTTCATGATAAAATATATAATATAATTCCATAATAAGGGCCTTAATGATGGGTCATGATTCAGGCAGCCCACAAGCATAAATAATGGACTTGGTTATTTCACAATCTTTACGTTGAAGCCGAGTTTCAGGCCCAACCCAAAATGTTAACGGATCATGTGCGGGTAGTGGATTAGGATTCACATCAGACCCTCCCAGTTGTGAAGGATCTGTCCTCAGATCATCAGGGTTGTCGAATGGGCGCTAGTCAGCCGTATTGAAGGAGTTTGAAACGGCCCAGTCGGGTGGAATGTAAAGCTTGTATGAGTTATTGTTGATTCACTCCAATACTTGGAACGGCCATCACCATGTGGGTGAAATAATCTTTTAACCTGGATATTGGTTATGGTTGCATTTTCACAAAGGTTTCCTACAAAATGCAAGACCAAGCTATTCCTGCCCTTGTTTGCTTGTTTTTCATAGAGAGATGTTTGAGCCTCCACATTCTGCATTGAATTTGCATGCAATTCTCGTACCATTTCAGCTTTCTTTTCTCCCTCGAGACTCGTGTGCATACCTGGGGGAAGAGGAACGAGATCCATAAGGGTGATAGGATTATAACCATAAACAATTTCAAATGGTGAGTGTTTAGTAGCAGAATGAGTAGCACGGTTGTAAACAAATTCAACATATGGCAAACAAGACTCCCGATTCTTCAAGTTCTTTTGTATGACTGTGCGTAACAATTGACCCAATGTTTGGTTCACAACTTTCGTTTGACCATCGGTTTGGGGATGATAGGCGGTGGAGTACAACAAAGTAGTACCAAATCGCAACCATAGCACACGCCAGAAATGGGTTACAAACTTTACATCACGATCACTGACAATTTATTTGGGGCACCATGTAGACGCACAATTTCCTTGAAGAATAATACAGCAATATGCGAAGAATCATTTGTTTTGTTACATGCGATAAAATGTGTAATCTTAGAAAAACGATCGACCACCACAAAAATAGAATCTTTAGCCGTCCAAGAACACGGTAAACCCAACACAAAGTCCATTGATAAGTCAACCTAGGGGAAGAAGAGAATAGGAAGGGGAGTGTACAAACCATGGGGATGTGACTTTGATTTCGCCTTACGAGCGGTAATACATGACTCACAAATACGATGAACATCACGAACCATCCTTGGCCAATAAAAATGCAAATGAAGTACGTCTAAGGTTTTAGCAATGCCAAAATGACCCATAAGACCTCCACCATGTGCTTCTCTCATCAAATACTCACGTATGGACCCGTGGGGAATGCAAAATTTATTTTTACGAAAGTTAGTCTTATGGAGAAAGTGGAAGCTTTCTAGTCAAGTAGCCTACATCAGTACTTTCTACAAGGAAGACACGAAGCTAGAAAGAGCGTTTCAGCTTTATGATAAGGAAATGAAATTTGATTTGGTTACACAGTGAGCACAAAAAACAATTTAGCTCTTATTTCAGTTTTTACTAATGTGTAACTATTCCATTTTTTGCTTATCTTAATGAAATCCAGTTTCCAGTTTTACATTGTTTTTAATTTTATATATCTTTAAGATTTTCTTTTAAGGAGAGTTTTGGCATCATCAAAAAGGGGGAAATTGTTGGAAATAAAATTTTTGTTTTGATGATAATTCTTCATATTTAATCAGTTATTATATTAACCCTATTGATGGAGTGCTGAAACCAGCTGTTATAGTGAAAAGCTAAAAGATGTCTAGAACTGAATGTATATTACTAGAGTCTGATAATTGTATAGGTTATATCGGACAAGCACTGTAATAGATAGAAGTGTCATAAAACTGAAAACTGGAAATCACTTAAGAAACTAGAAATCCCTAATAATCTGGAAAGACAAGTCATCGAAACTGACTCAGACTACACCTAAAACTGAAGCACACTCAGAACGGAAGAAGGTAAGTTCACTGAGGGAAACAGACTCAGTTGGCTTATCTATAAGACAGAAGAACTGAGGGACACAGACTCAGTTATTGAAGATTGAAGAGCTGAGGGTTCAAACTCAGTTTATGAAGACCAAGTCAAGACTGTAATTTAGACTTCAGGCAAGTTTGTGTTGACCTGGACTGACTTTATGGACCTTGTATGAAGATCTAAGAGTCATAAGGACAATGGACTCCTAGATGATATATACTTATGGTATACTCTAGTTAAGACAATTATAATCAGATAAAGAATTGTAGTACTGATATTTGAAGAAGAGTAAAATCTCAGTTAAGGCTCCAAGATAGTCAAGAAACTGACAACTGATGAACACAGTATAAAACTGATTAGGAAACTCATTTTTATAAGTCAGTCATCCAACAAACTGATAGTACAGTCGAACGTTGTAAAGGAAGCAACCTTATTGGATGAAATACTGACAAGTCAGAACGGTCACAAAATATAGCCGTTACAAGATTGACGTTGATACAATTCGAATTCAAGCAAGATGAACGTTGGACCTTACACTATAAATAGAGGACCTTGCACCAAGGATCAAACACCAAGATTTACAAAGAATTAACAAGATTACAAGTATTTTGTGCACTAGTCTCGTTCATTCGAATTGCTATCATCTTTGCGCTAACAAGATCAATCAAGAATTTCTTCAAGTGTTCAATCTCCACAGAATTCATCTAGATTCAGACACTTTAAAGAACCACAAACAAGAATCAATTTATTGATTCTCAGCCCAACTTTGATTTTTAATTAAAGGTTTAGACTGTGAAGCAATCCGGTGAAGGATTTGCCAAGGACAGATTGTATCGTGATCGGGTAGACTGTGTTTGTGTGGTGGTAGTGGTGAAGAGGCATACGTAACCCTTCAAGGACCAAAGTGGCTCAAGCATTTGAAGAGCAGCAATCCAACATGTTCTTTGACCTGCTTAGATAGTGAAGCTAGGATTAGCCAAGGACTATTATTTAGGACTTTTGTAACACTCACCTCAAGAAGTTCTAGTGGAATTTTCCTCCTACACCACAAGGGAAGAGAGGACTGACGAGGATTACACCACCGGAACCTCTATAACTCTTGTTTCATTTATTTTACGCATTTACATTCTCATTAATTAGTACATCATTTATTTACACAAGCATACAGAAGAACTGATTGTTACACAACTCACAACTCACAAAATGACATTCCCCAGAAATCAGTTTTACACACTAAGCTTTCACAGAGAATAACAAGATCAAGAAAAAGGATAGAATTATATCCGCTTCCGGTTGACTTAGTTTTGTATAAGTCAGTTTGGCTTAGACTCAACTTAGTCACTCAACTCCATACAAGTTAAAATTGAACCTTAACTTGATTAAAATACGATTTTAGTGACAAGTTTATTCACACCCCCCCCCCCTCCCGCCCCCCTCTAAACTTGTGTTAGCCTTTCTAAGGGACCAACAGCAGCATACGCCAAAAATAAGCTTATAGCTTCCAATCTTGCAACTGGGGCATATATCTCATCAAAATCTATTCCTTCGGCTTGAGAAAAGCATTTTGCCACTAGTCTGGCCTTGTTTCTAACAATGGTACCAGATTCATCCAGTTTGTTTCTGTAAACCCATTTATGCCAATTACATTTGCATGATCAGGCCTCTCAACTAGTGTCCATACCTGATTTCTTTCAAACTCATTAATTTCTTCTTGCATAGCAATAATCCAATCTGGATCAGAAATTGCTTCTTCAATAACTTTAGGTTCAATTTGAGACAAAAAGCATGTAAACATGGCTTCTAGTTGTCTTCTAGTCCTTACACCTTGCTGTACATCTCCAATTAATTGTTCAACAAGGTGGTCTTTCAACCATTGGAAATCTTGATTTGTTTGATTTACAGGAACCTAATCTTCAATAGGGTCTGTTGTTGGTTCAGTATGTGGCTCAACAGATCCTTGAATTGCATCTGTTGTTCCATCGTAGTGTCATCAGCAGGTTGTTCAGCATGGACTTCTTCAATTCCAGAATCAGAAACCTTAAAGTCAAATATTTTCTTCAATACATCAACATATTATGGATTAGTGACTTATGGATTTACAGCAGGTTCTGAAACTTCATCATTCTCCATTCCAGTGAACTTAGGTTCATCCAAAACAACATGTATAGATTCTTCATGTTTCAATGTCCTTTTGTTCAGCACCCTGAATGCCTTGTTGACTGAAGAATATCCTAAAAAGATTCCTTCATCTGAATTTGGTTGGAAAGTCTTCAGTTGTTCCTTATGATTTAAGATAAAGCATGTACTCCCAAATGGATGGAAATATAATATATTTTGCTTTCTTCCATTCCAAATTTCATAAGGTGTCTTCATTAGCTTTTTGTTCACTGAGGTTCTATTATGTGTGTAGGATGCTGTATTGATTGCTTCAGCCCCATACCTTTCAGGTAACTTTGATTCACATATCAAAGTCCTCCCTACTTCTTTCAAAGTCCTGTTTCTTCTCTCACCACCCCCATTCTGCTGAGGTGTTCCAGGAGCTGCCAATTGATGCAGCACACCATTTTGTTCACAGTATTCTCTTTTGACTTTGTTTAAGAACTCAGTAACCTTGTCTGATCCGATTTTCACTACTGTCACACTTTTCTCATTTTGCAATCTCTTCAAAAGTTCAAGCATATTTTGAAGTGTTTCACTTTTCTTATTCATGAAAATTACCGAAGTGTATCTTGAATAATCATCCACAACTACCATAGTGTATTTCTTCCCAGTTATGCTTGTTGGTATTACTGGTCCAAATAGATCCATATGCATTAGTTCCAAAACTCTCTTGGTTGATTGTTTAGTCTTTGACTTGAAACTTGATTTTATTTGTTTACCTTGCTGACAGGCATCACATATTCTATCCTTCTCATATATGATTTCAAGTAAACCAATCAACAGCTTCTTCTTTACCAACTGATTGATATCTTCAAAGTTAAGATGATTCAACTTCATGTGCCATAACAAATTGAGTTCTGACTTTGTATTCACAATAAGACATGTTTTGGAACAGCAGTAGACCAATCTACTACATACATGTTTAGTTGTCTTCTCTCAGCCAATACAACTTGCTCTCCCATTTTACTCATGACAATGCAGTAGGATTTGTCAAAAGTGACTTTGAAACCCATGTCATAGAATTGTCCAGTGCTCAGCAGGTTGTATCCAGGCCTTCAACATATGCAACATTCTTGATTGTCAATCCATTCCTCACCAGTGTTCCATATACTTTAATGCATCCTGGTGTACTTCTGTTTCCAAAATTGACTTTAGGTCCATCCTTTGCCACATAATTTGTCAAACAGTGCTTACTTCTTGTCATATGTCTGGAATATCCACTGTCAGAGTACCAGACACCCTAAAAAACAAATTTAATGTGTTTTAAGTACCCAAACCTGTTTGGGTCCATAGTGGTCTGTGGTCAGCACAACCCTTGGCAAATTTCCATAAGGTTTTCTTTGGAAAGTGTTGCACTTTTGTTCATATATTATGCTACATTTCCATAGAATCTAACATTTGGTTGTATAGCATTCACATATGGTTTCTGGCCTTCTGGTACATAATGTTGTCCGAAGTGATTTATGTTGTTAAAAACATTAGCATAACCATAAGATTGTTGTCTGTTAGGAACAGCCCTGTATTGTGGTCTCTGCTGAGATCTTTGATAAGACCTTTGCTGATTCCTCTGCTGATTCCATTGATGAGGTCTAGGCCTAGCATTATGGTTATATCTATTGTTTCTAGCAGCAGGTCAGGAATATTCCAATCTTCATCAGTAGTGAACAATCTGCCTTTCCCCCAGAGATAAGTATCCCTTGAATGATTAAAATTCTTAGGTTTAGCATCCTTGGATTGTTTCTGGTTTTTCCCTTTTTGTGGTTCGGCAAACTTTGCAGCGGGTCTACTATCAGCAGGTCTAGACGATCCAGTAGTCCTACCTTTGGATGCACCCTTTTTGTTAGGAGTTGATGTCCATTTCGATTTCAGATTTTTCTTCATTGAAGCATTCTCAGTAGGTTTCACTACCTCAAAAACCTTTTGAGGTGTTGGACTTTGTAGAGGTACAAACTTAAGACCTATTCTGGTACTAGGTTCAGCACCCCTACTAGATCCACCCTTAGAGGTTTGTTGAGTTTCAAATCCAAGGCCTGTTTTATCACCATAAGGCTTTCATGATTTGAATGCAGTTGTGGAACTGTATTGTGCACCACAATCAGCAGCTACTACAGGTGCAGCAGACTTATGTTGATTTTGTTCATAATCCTTTTCCTTACCCTTGAGAATTCTTAAATCAGCATTTAGTCTTTGAATTTCTGCTTGAAGTGCTTCTCTTTTAGCCTTCACAATCTCATAACCATATTGTATTATCCTCAGTTGATTAAGAAGGGCATCTAGAGGCTTTTCATTGTCAGAAATTTTAGGATTTGAGCCACCAGTGGACTCACAATCACTTTCAGCAGAAGTATTCATAGATACATAATTGTATACCTCCTCAATTTCATCCATATTAGCCATCAAAGCATAATTATCCATATCAGCTATGAGTGCAGTATCATCTGATTCATTTCCCTTTTTCTGATTCCACTTCATAGCCCGATTCATCATCAGCAACCAATGCTTTCTTGCCAGATCTCCTCTGCTGACCCTTGTTCTACAGCATGTCTGGATAGTTAGGTCTAAAGTGTCCAGGTTTCTTGTAGTTAAAGCATAGATAATCAGGATCCTTCTTTTGTTTCAACTCAAGACAATCACATTTGAAATGTCCTGGTTTCTTGCAATGAAAGCACAAGAAGTCATGATCCTTTTTGGATTCTTCCTTTTTCTCACTTGATTTCTTGCCAGAATTCCTTGGTGATGCCTTTCCAGATTTCATAATTCTGATTCTTTTGGTCAGTAGGGCAATCTGCTCTTGCATTTCATCCAAAACATCATCTTGAACATTTGATGATTCTTCATTGTGTGCAGCAGCCAATGATGTTGTTACTTCTTTTTCAACATGTGCAACAAGGTCCTTGCTGAATTCATATGATTTAAGATTAGAGAATAGTTTGAAGGTAACTTCTTCATGTAGTCTCCTGAACTCTTCCATAGTAGTAACCTTCATTTCCCAAACTTCTTTTGCAGGTAAAAAGCTTTGAGAATTCTGGTATTGATCTCTTCTTTTGTGTAAATCACATTCAGCTGGGTGAGTTCATCCAAAATTGCATTGAATCTAGACTTTATCTGTTCTCTGGTTTCATTTGACTTCATTTTGACCTCCTGGAACTTTTTCTTGGCCACACTGATTTTTTTTTTATTGCATCAGTGTCTTCACAGATTAGTGGAAATCTTCCCATAATTCTTTGGCAGTTTTGCAATCTTTCACCTTCATGTACATATTGCTATCCAAAGTACTATAGATGATATCAATACCAATATTTCTCAGGTTTGCCCTTTTTCTATCTTCAGCACCCTATTCACATTTTGGCTTTGGAACTGTCTGATTCTAACCATCCATAGTTATGACTTTGGTGATTTCCAGCGGTCCATCTATCAGCATATCCATCATTTCATCATGAGTTGCAGCTACAAAAGCCTGCATACGATGTTTATACTCATCAAAATGATCTAGAGAGCACATCAACATTGTCCTAGCATACTGATTGTTATCCATGATGCAAAAACTTGAAAATAGAAACTTGAAAGGTTTTCAAATTTTTTTCACAAGCACAACCAGTAGGATAACTTCAGAATGGAAGCTCAGCTCCGATACCAATTGTTGGTCCCTTGGAAAGGCTTTTGTTAAGTTCAGAGGGGGGGGGGGGGTGAATCAAGTTAACACTTCAAAACTTTTTGAAGTTTTACAAACTCAGCAGGATCAATAGTCTGCTGATCACTCAGTAATCTGCTGACCACTCAGTAGTCCACTGACTATCAAAGCTCTTGAATTTGTTGCATCAGAATATACTAAATTAAGCCTTGTTACTTATTGTTTAAATATGATACTAAGTATTGGTTACTCAGTAGTGCAAGTGGTGTGATTCAGTAGCTAGTTCAGTCAGTTTGATGTGATAAGCATGAAGTAAAGTAATTACAGGATGTAAATGTAGTAAAGTAAAGTAGGCAAGTTTTATAGTGGTTCCAGGTGGTGTAATACTGCCAGTCCAATCTTCTCCTATGATGTTGGAGGAAATTCACTAGAGATTCTTGAGGTAACTATTACAAAAATCCCTAAACTGTTTGTCTTTGACCAATAACTGTGGCTTCACAAACTGAACATTTGAAACAAGTAGTTGTTGCTCCTAAGTATTCCACTAGTTCTTGAAGGGTAGGATTGCCTCTTCACAAGCTCCACCACAAAAAAATAGCTATTGACACTCCAAAAGTTATTCTCTATCTTCAGCAAACTTCTTGAAAGAGATGGGTTGAATGAAGAAGGTGATTCAGCTTTCAGAAAGCTTCTGATCAAGATGATAAGATCAGCAGCTTAGGATCTTCAAGTGTATGAACTGGATGTAACTTGATTCCAGATAACACTTGAAGAAAAAATTAATCAGTAGATTAAAGCTCTGTAAGTATCAGCAGGGTCAGATTTCACTTTGATCAATTTCTTGCTAAAAAACTTAGTTGCTTCGTATGAATTCTTGGTTATTCTTCTGTGTTGCAATCTGAATGAAGAGTCCTCTACTTATAGGTGTAGATCATGAGATTTGAATTTAAATTTGAATGATAACCGTTACCGTATTATCTGAATATTCCTGAAAATCCCTCTGTTGTACCTGACTGACACTGATAGTGTCCTTCTGATAGTCCAGTCTGTCAACCAATGGAATAATTACATTTAATATGGCTCTAAAATACTTAAACGTTCTTTTCACCTTGGCCATTGATTGACTAATTAATCCAAGGCTTGTAAATCATCCTTATCCATTTAATTTTCTTGAAAAACTTGGATCAATTCAAATTATACATTCAGCAGACACCTGTTGTGTAAGTCTGCTGATGTACACAAATGTCAACTAACTTCATCATCTATAACTTTTTATCATCTATAACTGCTTATCATCTAACTTTTTATTATTGATTTAGAGTACACCATTTTAACATTAACCAAGTTCCAATCACCATTTAACTTTAATGGAACTTAGACCTTCTACACAAGGTATGTGTGATCAGTTTAGGTCATCACAGACTCCCTAAATTCTGATCCCATATCCTTGACTTTAATTACTAAGTTTGATCCCTTAGCCTTTATTACTGAGTTTGAACCCTCAGCCTTCAACCATCAGCAGTTTCCTAGACTCTACCGTCCTAGATACTCTACAGACCTAGATAGGTCTGCTAATCAAGTTAGTTGACCTCATTACTACAAGAAATCTGCATTTTTATGGCTTGTATTGCGTGCCATAATTTTGGTTTTATGGCGGGCATGAGCACACCATTAAATCCCACGTCGTAAAACTTTAAAAAAAAACACGACTTGCATACGCATGCTATAAATCCTTTTTTTGCGCCATTACATGTTGCCCCGTTAAAATAACTGGACTGAATTATGGCGTGCATTTGCACCACTTAAAATGATCATTCGTGTATGGTATGCGGGTTACGCCATAAAATTCTTCCCGCAAAATGAATCATGGCGTGCTTTAGGATGCCATAAAAGTATTCTACTTCCCACAACATGAATCATGGCGTGCTTTTGCAAGCCATAAAAAGAGTCTAATGAACGCCATTAAATGCTTCCTGCCAACATTATATCTGAATTATGGCATTCAATACATGCCATAAACTTATTCCCGCCAATAGAAATACAATGTCATATCATGCTTTGCACATCTTAAATTATATATTGTATATAAAATGATTATTATAATCCTAAATTAAGTGTAATCAACACACCAATTTCACAATAATATAATTCTAAATGCACATCATAAACAATAACATCCCACCATTATAACAATTCAAATCCACCACAAATACTGCTTCAAAACAAGTCAAACAAAATGTCATGCTCATGTAAATTATTCTACAAGATCCTTCGGTGAAAACAATAAGTTGATACAAACTCCGAAAACTTACTTCAAAACCAACCATCAATTGCTTCCCCAACATGAAGCGAGATAACCAAGATAGCCATCCAAAGACAACAAGCTCTCCATGTTTATGCTTAGGTGGATTAGGCTTTCTCCTCTTGGCCTGCCATCCCCGTTCGCATTCTCATCCTTAAAACTCGTGTCATCCTCAACCTGATTACCTACATTGTATTAAGATGGCCTTTTTCAAATGCTTCCCAAGCATGAATATTAAGCTGCTTCAACTCCAAATCTTGACCACTTTATCGGTTCTATCTCCCTATATAACATGTCAAAAGAAAAGATATTGAGCACATAGGTAACAGAATCACAACCTATACACGGATCTCCACTCTTATGGAAGTCTAAGTGTACTTATAATATAGAACTTTTCATTTGGATCAACATCAGGCAAAGGATCTTCACATATAGACCGTGTTTTGGGGTCATAGTAGGCAGAATTGACGTCCAGATTGAACAGATAATTTGTCGTATCTTCTCGGATATGAAGATTCCTAACCACCAAAACAACGTACAATTGTAAGATAGTATAAATGGAATATATATGGATGAAGACAAGAAAAACAGAAATTATAGAACTTGAAGTGGTTGACAATAGACCTAAGAAAGTTTCTTTATGATTTTATTTTCCCTAGAAAGTAGGGAGGGGGGAAGGGGGAGAATGAGGCAAGGGACTTACATCCCACAAAATTGTTTTCCCGTCATATCCAGCACTCATAGCAATTCTGGGGTTGAAAGGATGGACATTTAAAACATGTCTGAAAGAACATAAATGCAAAAGATTAGATACGACCTGTCAAAAGTCTTTAAAGCGGAGTTCTAGAATTCTCACCAATGTAATATGTTTCACAAAAATAATAGTAAAACCAATGATTTACATTCTCACGGAAGAAAATTACACTATGTTACTAGCATGTTTGATTCCGCTAAAAATAGAATAATCCCATTTGCCAGAATCCTAAGCAACTTGCTACCATGAAACACTTGCCAAAACCAACTCTGCACAAAGTGCAATACCTCATTGCAAATGGCCACTCCTCTTCACAAAAATTACGGAAGGAGAACTAAAAAAATGCACATAGATTTAAATATCTCTTAAGCTTTCTTATTCTCAACAAGCTTTTCAACTGGGAGATCAAAAAGTACAGTGAAACAAGCTGTGATTGAAAATCTGTCAGTAATGAAATTTTATACCAATCTCAAAGCTCCATGAAGGGATATAAATGTGTTGATTAATATAGGTTTGGAACTAGTATTAAAAGGGTTTACTCTCCCCTTCATACACTTTCATACAGCTCTAAACATCATAGCATCATATCTCTTTGTTTTTATTAATTTTATTGGGATTGCAGTTTGCCCTCAAGCACCTATATTTGCTTAATTTCATCGTCTTTAAGTGTTTTTCATTTATTTAAAAAGTAAAACACGTGCACTTTACGATGTAAATTATGTATCGGAACATAAGACACCACAGAAAATTTATCCGGAAAAAGAAGGAGAAGCTGAGAGTACGTACCGGAAGTGTTGAGTTATGATACGGAAGAGAAAATCAGTAAAATCAATTTCAGAGGAAACTTTCTAGAAGCTGCTTTCTTATATCCGTACCTTAGCACATCTGTTATTATGTGCACATGCAAACAAAACACCATTATTAATATCTTGGCAACACTTGGCGGTCATGAAATTGAAGGATGTCGGAATTTTTCCGGCATAACTCAATGATAAAAATAAGGTGTTGTAGGGGTAGGGATATACCAAAGAAACAGGGGAATTAGGGATATACCACCCAATATACCAACCATATTAACTGCAATTTCATTTCATAATGCCGAGAAAATAAAATACTGCATTAAACTAACATAGAAACAGGGGAATTAGGGATATACATACAAGTCGTTTGTCCATAGAAAACTACTTAAAGAAAAACTAGTACTAAGCCTTACTCGAGACAGAAACTTCACTCAACATTTTCACAACTAATTCACCCCAGTTATTCCTAATCAGAACATTGAACATATGTAAAAGGTTACCATACACCCGCAAAATATTACATATGAAACATCTAGAGACGAACATCAGACCATGAATCATAATCCTTAATCCAAACCCCATGATTTGGGAAACTCGTCAATTAATATCTTCAACAAAAACCAGAAGGAAGTAGCTGTCTGATATAGGCTCCCGCTACAGCCGGTATATTGGTTGGCGTCTTGATAAAGAAGAAAAGTGCCAAATATAGCAACCCCAAAAACATAAACCCAGAATGACGAACCAAAGACGATAATACACGCCTCTGCATCATAAATGGTCAGTAATGAGTTTCTTCGACGGTGAAAGCACTTTTCGATCAATTCTTGACTAGGAGAGGTGGAGTCTTGTTCAATTTTCTTTCATTAATGCAGAGTAAAAGATGCATAAAAAGACAAAGGGATTGATGAAGATACCAAAAGCACGCCCCTGACAAATGAGATCATGATCTCATGATTCGGCCGAGGAATGGTAAGCCGTCCTCGATGTTTGGGATCTTGAGCGGGGATTCTCGCTATGGTGAATTTCTAAGACAATAGTTTTGTCTTCAATCACTAAACCGAGGAATGCGTTTTAGTGATTCCGTAAATCGGGGAGTTTGAGGATAAATCTGCTATGGTTTATCAGGTTTAGAAGAGTTGTATAAATGCACAGATGATTTTCTCAAACTGAAATTGACCATGGAAGATCTCTTTTGGAAACAAAAGGTGAAAGGGTTTGATGAATTACTGGAAAAATCAGTCGAACTTCTTGATAAATTTAGTACTGCAAAGGAAATGGTATCAAACATAACAAGTTTTTGACATGCATGTGTTCGCTTCTAAAATTACAGAAGTGTGAAAGAAAAACCCCAGCAGGAAGAAAAGAAAAATATGAAGCCACTGAGTCATTGATCTAAAATGAGCTTACTACATAATTTTTGACTTGACATGCTGATATACACGGAGAAGGCCAGAAGCAGCTAAAACAGCTTCAATATATAAACAGTAAAGAAAAGTAGATGGATATAGGGAATAATGCTTACTTACCACCAAAAGAGCAGGCAAAACAAAAAAGAATCAAGAAGAAGAACAAGAAGAGATGCAGAGATGATGCTCTTGTTACAGCCATATTGATATTATATCAGGGGTGAATATTAGAGATTTAATTAAGAAGTTGACTATTGGATTTTCAAATCCCATTACAGTAAAACCTCTATAAATTAATACTCGATAAAATTAATAATTTGTACAGTCCCAACTTGGGACCAGTACAAAATTGGACCCCAATCGATAAAATAATAAGATAATAACTTTTTTGAAATCCCAGTGTATATATATTGGTCCCAACGAAACTATAAATTAATAATTATGTATGTACTAAAAGATTCCAAATTTTAAGATTATCTAGTAAAAAATGAATCTATAGTCACTTGTTTTTTATTGAACTTCAATTCTATATTGAGTTCATCTTTAAATCTCCTCATTGCACTTAAGAGTTGGGGCATTGTCTTCTCGTATTGCAACAAAAAGTTGTGAAGAGTTGTAGCCGCTTGCAATGCTTCTTTCCAAGTGACCGGTTCCAAAGCTATTGTATCATCCTCAACTTCGTCATCGACCAGATTTTGAATGGTATCCACCACAATTTCTTCAATGCTTTGAACCTCGTAACATTCATTATTTTCACCAGGATAATCTAGCAAGTGATTCACATCCATTTTGTGCCGATAATGCATACCCGTAATCAAGTTCTCAAGCTCACGAATGTCTTCTCCAGAATTTACATCGTTTAAATCACTTGAGCCGGTTGGATTCGCCGAACGAATTTTGCAGTGTCGAAAGCAATTTGCTATGGCCTCTTGTTGCACATTTCTCCAAGCTGAGACGGCCAAATTGATAGCATCTAAAACATTAATCTTTTCCGGAGAAGAAATGTCCAACTCATAACCTTCCAAAATCTTACGGTAAAACCTTTTACGGTAGTACATTTTAAAGGCTCTAATTATCCCAGCATCACATGGTTGAATTTTTGAAGTCTTGTTTGGCGGTAGAAAAAACAACTCAATGTTTTGCAACCCTTGGATATTATTTGAATGGGCTGGACAATTATCCACTACCAAGAGAATTTTTCGACCGTGCATTTGTTCATCCAGCCATCGAACATATTCATCGAAAAGCAACGCAGTCATCCATGCTCTTTTGTTGGCACGGTAATCACAATCTAGGCTATTCATGTTGATATTCTTAAAACAACGTGGCTTTGCATACTTACCAATGATCCATAGATGAATTTTTTCCAAGCCATCCTCATTGCAACAAATAACAATTGTAAGTCTTTCCTTGTCCTGTTTCCTACCTTCAAGTTGTTTTGTTGCAAGTGAATGGTCAGCTTGTAACCTGTAAAACAAACCAGTTTCATCCATATTAAAAACATCTTTCATAGGAAATTGATCAATTTTTTCCCTTACAGACTCCAATTTCTTCTCCATGTCATGTGTGTCGACTGAGCCACTTTCTCCGAAACGGCGATATGATTTGATACCATGCCTTAACTTGAATTTCTCAAGCCAGCCCTGTGAAATTTTATGCTATGAAGAATCATGTGGATACAAAAGCTTCAGCGCCTCAACCGCCTTCTCTACGATTAGCTCTCCTGTTATATTCACATGCTCTTGATGTTGGAGAAACCATTCATAAATAACTTTCTCCATGTCCGGGTACTTGGCTGGTTTGTGACGCTTGGAAGATCCACCTTTGTCAAAGTCAGCTGATAGGAACTCTGATGATCGCTTGAGAGTGTTTGATATTGTTCCTTGACTAACTTTCAAATTGAAAGTTTTGTCAACCCACTGCACCAAATCTTGTTGAGTGCATCCTTGGTGATCTCTCTTATACTCGCATAACAGTTTTCGTTGTTGATTGGTCATGGTTGATTTTTGAACACCTTTTAGTTTAGGAGCCATAGTTGATGTGATTTTAAAAAATTTCAATAGACATTTTATAGTGATCAATTTCTAACCATGTTTAATGTAATGCGTTGGTATCGTGGACCAACTTTTTGGTACCATGAACTAACTTTTTACTTATTAAAAAACAATGAACTTGACAAATTCAAATAATTTGTGAGCGTCACATTCATAGAATGTCTGCTTGGAACTTGTTTTGTAATTTATTTTTCATCTCTAACTAATATACATTGAAACTAGTACATTGGACTTGGAAATTTAAAGGTTATACGTAAAACCTCTTTAAATTAATAAATTATTAATTTATCGATATAATAATATCTCGCTAAATTAATAAAATATCCCGGTCCCAACATTATTAATTTATAGAGGTTTTACTGTATTCTGCAAAATAGACGGCAAATGTTAGAGGGTTCACTTGAAGGCCGAGAAAAACAGTTAGAGGCAATGTTTAGGTGTATGATTAGATCAAGAACAAAACTCTTAAATGTTTTATCTTGATAATTTCCATTTTAAGCTTCCAATTGGTTGAATACTATACACAAATTTAACACATGGCCACAGCCTAACTGCTGTTGTACTTATGAAAATGAGATGCACAATTTTGAGAATTCTGCTTTCTATTCTAAACTATAAACGACAATAAAATCGTTCTAAGGGGAAGAACGTTGCGTTGACTGTCCATCAACTTATTAACCCACAAATAAAGAGTTATCATCCACATAGACTACAGAAATACAATATAGAGTAATATTATCAACTGTATGGACATCAAGGAATTTGAGCTGCTAATATACTTGAATGGCCCAAATTGTATAATTTAACCTAGAATAAAAGTAAAAGAGGAGAAACCACAACACACAACAACATCCTAAAGGTGAAATTAACTTAATTACAAGTCTGAGATTATGTACGCAAGGACCTTTCATTTCTTTTTTTACGCACATGAATTTCTCATTCAAGCAAAACAATCTCACAAACTCATTTCCAAGCTGACCATTCAAATTATATCACATTATACTACTTCAAAACTCAATTAATAGCAGAACTACTTATAAATGACCACTCAAGCTCAATGATCAACCAGATTAAGTAAAATTTGAAATGCACAAACTCAGATTCAATAATACAAGACAAATGACATATGTGGCATTAACAATTAGTAAAGGCCCCTCGTACCACTTTAGTAACAAGATTTTAAGTTCAATTTAAGTTGAGGAATAATAAACCAATTCAAGCTCACACAGAAGCTAAAAAGTTGATGATAAAAAACTGGTCTAAGTTCACGATAGGCTAGAATAGGTCATGATCAGCATCTTTTCCACGTACCGAGAAAGACCGATATCATGTACAAAACTAAACATGAAAGCAAATTCTAACCTGCTTTATTGCATGCAACATCCAACCCGAAAATGTCCAAATTACATATTAGAGAAATTCTGCGCCAAAGTAAATAGGATAGGGTGTAATTACTCGGCACGGAGAAATCAATGAGATGAAAGCTTTTGGTCTACATTCCAATAGTAAAAAAACCGACAAAGCTTATCAAATATATCGGGTGAAGCAAGAACCGACATTACAGAATAGAGTAAAACAACAACCCAGAATTCAAAATTTTCAACAAAGTAGATTCACATTGTACAATGAAGAAAAATTACACAGTCAAAGTTAAAAGAGCATTGATAGAAGACTAACATCACAATCATTGAAACATTTTCCGAAAGGAGAAAAAGAAAAGAGTCACAAGGAATCAAAAAAATGGTTCAAACATTAAAGCTCTATCATTTAGCAGAAAGACTCTGAAAAATGGTCAAGAAAGTCAAAAACACCAAAATGTTAAACATATGCCACTGTAAACGCAACTAAAGTTACTTAAACATCAAAGAAAGGGATTAACTGTATCCACAAAATATATTCAAAAGACAACCTTTTCTTTCTCCAAAAGGGCCACCACTCACTACATCAGCTATAATACAAATGAAACACAACAAATGACAGTAAAAAAAAATTCAAAAATGAAACCTTTTCTCCAAATGACCACCATACATCTCACCATCTAAACATCTATAACAAAATCAAAAACACAGACAAATATAGAAAATGGCCCTATGAAAAACCTTAAAAAAAGATCGATTTTCATGATTGACCTATCGAATATCGATTCTCGACCATATAATCGACATTTGAAAGATCAATCATGTGATGAGACGAACCACAAAAACAAATGGTCATAATATTAAGCCATAAATTAACAGTACTAAAATCTCACCTTCTAATAGAGCTGAAATTTCAATGAATATGAATTAGCGTACGCTTCCCCCGGACAAAACCACTACCTCTTATACGACTTAAAAGAGCTGAAATCACTAGGCTGCTTGTTATCCGACGAGCTCCAAATCCACGAAATAGAAAGAGCAGCAAAAGAAGTAAATCAAAAAACCTAATCAAAAAAGACAACCCGATAATGGAGGTGAAATTGAGTTATGAACCTGTTATGATGGTGAGCGAACCCAACACAGCTTCTTTTACAGAAAAAGACTCCAGTGAAATTCAAAGGGCAGATAGAGAAAACCCACGGAGAAGAAGAATACGATTCAGTAAGAGGGAGGGAGAAGGTTGTCGTTTGTGTCTAGTTTTTTTTTTGTGTGGAATATTTCTTTCGCTTGAAATTTTGTTTCTTCCGCTTGATATTTCATGATATTTAGCTTGAAATTTTGGCAATATAGCGAGAAAAGATTTAGCGGGAGATGAATATCATGGCGTGCAACATAAAGCATGTCCTAAAATTTACGAAGCACATGGCGTGAAAGACATGTACGCCGTTAATGTATAGAATTCTTATAAAATTATGGTGCGCACGATTATGTATGCCATAATTTGATTAAACTATGGCATGTAAAAAAGAACGCCATGTATTGTGTGCCATAAAATTACAATTTTCTTGTAGTGTATATATTAATGCTTGTTTGATCAAACTTATACAAAGATCAAACTCTAGTAAAACCTATACATTTAATCTGGACATCTTTTTGCCTTTTCTCTATAACAGCTAGTCTGACACTCATCATTGAAACTAAAATCTGTCTAAGAGTCATCTTATTTGAAGTTTTGAACTGTACATTGGATTATCCAGAATATGCTATCATAAGTCAGATATGTCAGTCTAACATATGAGACCTTCATCCAATAAAAATTCTTGCTTTCCAACATTCCGATTTATCTTCAATTCTTGGATGACTTCAGCTTAAAACTGAGTTTTTGTGGTATGTCAGTTTTAGCTAGTAAACTGAGTTGTTCAGTTCTTCGAGCATTAACTGAGTTTTGACTCTTCATCAAATTGAGTACTCTATATTCATCTAATCATAATTGACTTGATCAAAGTACACCATTTAAGTTCATATATTCTAAGATATCATTGTCCTTATGTATCTTAGGTCTTCATACAAGATCCATAAAGTCAATTCAGGTAATCACAGGCCTACCTGAATTCTGACTTTAGAGTCTCGGCTTTTAGTCTTCACAACTGATTTTGATCCCTCAGTTCTTCAGTCTTTATAACCGAGTTTGGGTCCCTCAGCCTTCATAACTGAGTTTGTGCCCTCAGCCTGCAGCTTCTATAGATAAGTCAATTGATTTTGTTCACTCGGCGAACTTACATTCTTCAGTTTTACTTGTAATAAAGTCAGTTGAGTTTGAGTCCTCAGTTTGTAAACTGACTTTATTAAGTCTTTAGTTATTGACTGACTTCTGTCTTTAGTTCTGATTTGAATCAATTTCAAATTTTCTATGTCATCATTTTTTCAGTTTTGGATCCTAACTATTATAGTGATTGTCTGATATAACCTATACAATAATCAGACTCTAGTAAACCTATACATTCATTTCTAGACATCTTTTAGCTTTTCACCATAACAGCTAGTTCCAGCACTCAATCATTGGGGTTATGAAAATAAGCAAATAAATAGATAAATTATCATCAAAACACCATTTTTTTCTCTAACAATGATGATAAAATCGAATATGACCTTTGAAGGATTCAAAATTTGAACGTTGGATTTCACTTATAAATACAGGACTTAGCAACATGGATCAAACACACTTGTACAATTTTTAGAACTCTCTTGCTGCGTGAATTATGTATTTTCTAAGTCATTTTATTCATCATCTGTGTGTACAGAGAAATATCCAGAAAATCTTCTAAGTCTTCAAGCTTTTTAAGACTTATCAAGACTCAACACTTGAATACTGCTACAAGTTTGAATCACTTTCTTGATTCAACCAAACTTTGATTTTATCAAAGGTTTGGACTGTGAAGTATCCAGTCTAGGGTGTAAAGGACAGTTCATTGCAGTCTTGGTGGCTGTGTGTGGTGGAGCTGGTGAAGTGGCAGTTTATCCTTTCAAGACCAGTGGAGCATTTAGAGAGCAGCAATTCGACCTGTTGTTCAAGTGTTCAGATTGTGAAACTAGGGATTAGTCAAGGACAATCAACTAGGACTTTTTGTAACCGTTACCTCAAATAGACTAGTGGAATTTTACCTCCTACATCACAGAGGAAGAGTGGTCTGATATGATTACACCACCTGGAACCACTATAAATACTGTTGTTTTTATTTGTGCATTTACTTTATGCAATTTACTTTCCGCACATATCTTTTTGCAAGTTATTTTACTGAATTTATTTCGTTTCAGCAATCAAACTCTTGCATGCAAACTGATTGAACTCACAAAAAACTGAGTCTCACAAAAAATTTGCTCAACATACTTTCAAACATAACAACATAAGTTAAAGGCTAATTAATTAATTCTGTTGCATTTAATTCAGTTCTAGAAAAATTCAGCAGACCTTTTCTCAGCTCGGTTATCTTAGCTCCGTAAAAAGTTTCAAACGACAAGTTTATTAACCCTACTCTAAACTTGTCCCAAGCCTTTACAAGGGACCAACACTATTCTTTTGTGACCTTGCGAGTGCTATGCACATTGCTCATAATCTAGTTATTCATGAAAGAACCAAGCACATTGAGATCGACTGTCATGTTGTCAGAGATAAAGACAAGTTCTGACTTGTCAAGTTGCTTTCACTAAACACAAAAGAACAGATTGTTGACATTCTCACCAAGGCAATGAATGTTTCTATCTTTTCATACCCCTGGTAGACAAGTTCAGGTTTCAAAGATCTTTACCAATAGTTGCAGTAGCTGAAGGAAGTGTTGAGTGCAAGCTGATCATTTACCACTTTCAGTTTGAGGGGGTGTTACAGTATGTGTGCTGAAGGAAGTGTTGAGTGCAAGTCAGCTGAATACTGAAGAACTCCGCAGCACTACCCGAAGACTCAGCAGACTACTGAACTAGTCAGCATAGTAGTTTGTAGTCAAAACGGTTATCTAGTTAGATTCTGTTATAACTGTTTTTAACTTATCTTAACTGACTCATGAGGTGAATGAAGCTATAAATACCCTATTAGCAGTAGCATTGTAACTTAACTTGATGATTATTCTTTGAATAATATACTTCCGCGTTTTCTTTCTGTGGTTTGTTTTCTACAAACTTCAACACACACCGGTAGAGATGACATTGGAGTTGAAAGATGAGATGGTTCATGGGTTCCCAAACTTCAAGCATCTCCCACGTACGTTCAGTTTCGATGAAGAAACTGTTCATAAGGGGGAAGGGATGCAACACCCTGAGTTTTTAAGAAGGGTAAAATAGTAAATAGGTTTTAATTTATTTAATTCTTATTTCTGTATAACCTAAAATAAATAATTAAAAGGAATTTAAATATCAAAAGGAATTAATAATGTATTTATGGAAATAAACTCCCTTAATCCCCACACTTTAACAATTCACATATTCTGAGAAAAAAATAGGTGATAGAAGCAGGTTAAGAAAAAAATGATGTTATGCCACGGTTTCGATTTGAAGTTTCCTCCGCTAATGGCCATGAAACTACCTAGTTTACATCATATGTAAAGTTCTTCTGTTTATTTAATTTTGTAGGAATATTAATTAATTATCAATCTATTGAATAATTAGTTAATTAACTATTTAATTAGTGGAATAAATTTGCTATTGGAGCAGAATTATGCAAAGCCTTATAAATAAATGCCCAGCCAGTTTGATAAGCCTGGCCTGTGTTCCTAAAGTCCATTTACCCGGTCTGCTTCATTTGACCCAGCCTTTGACCCAAGACTTAACCTAATATACCAATATACACGGCCTTTTATTTCATTTCCCATTCAAGCTGCTTCTTGAATAGCCCTAGACTCCCCAACTCTCTTCGAATCCATAAATCTTCAATGCAGAAATTTATTGTATCCTTACCTTCATGTCTCCCCACTCTCATTTCTGGTTGATTTGAGTATTCCACCCAGTACCTTCTTCCGGCAACACGATTCTTTGGAATCGTGAAGGCCTTGGATCTTTAAAGTTACTGCACCCCCGATTTTGTGAATCCCTCCTTAAGTCTGCTATTTTTGTTCTTAAAACCGTGACTACTAGTGACTTTCCTTTTATGTTCATGTGTAGATTCTCCAATAAGGACTAGACGTTGACAATTTGTGCCATGTGCTGAGAAAGAAGACTGAAAATCTTGGGATTACATCACCTAAGATTCTCCGGTGGAGATTCAAAGGTTAAAGCTGCAACCTTTCTCCGTCCAGATTCATCCCACTTGTGAAATCAAGATTGCAAGCCTTACAAGACTCAAATTCGAGCATAGAATCTCTGAATCACACCTAGAACAGATACAATCCGAGTTTCCAAGCCGGATCGCCTGGTAAATTGGCTCAAACCTCTTTACTGCTATGGCTCGAGCCAGACCGAGGGTCTTTAGAGCATCTCCAAGGCATTTCTCCAAATTTTACTCCAAATCACTAAATTCTATCATAAATATCTTACATCATCTCCAACCATTTCACTCGAAATCTTACCCCAAAAAGAATATTCTAAAAATATTCCATATTAATCTATTTTTTTAACAAACTAATCCAAATAAATTTAATTCATCAAATACCAATAAATTTTTAACAAACTTTGTCAATTTTCTTTTAAGTGAGTAATAAATTTCTTTTATAAAAAATATAATATATTAAAATTATTTTTGTGGAAACAATACTACACATGTAAAAAAAAAAAACTTATTCGTTCACAAAGCGATTAAAATGCAAACATTTAAAAATATTACTGAAAAACAACTATTACTTAATACAATCGAAATAGAAAAATTTAAATTACACAACGATAAAAGATAAATTACTTCTCCGAATTCGAAAATTCTTCCCATAAATGATCAATCAAAGCATTACGAATTTTGTAATGGGCATCTCTGTCCTTGATACGCTTATGACGCTCGAGAAATTGTTGGAATCGAGTATCTTCATCCACCCTTTCGATGTTTGGTGCAGGCGCTTCCATTGCTTCTTGAATTGGTGCATCCATGTCACGATCATCTTCAACTATCATGTTGTGCATTGTTATACAAGCAGTCATTATATCGTGTAAATCGCGTTTCTGCCAAAAACGAGCCGGTGCGGCCACAATTGCGAATTGTGCTTGTAGAGCTCCAAAAGCACGTTCGACGTCTTTTCTACGCGATTCTTGTTTCATTGCAAAATGTTTTTTTAGGACCACGTGGTTCATGAATACTTTGCACAAGAGTTGTCCATTTAGGATATATACCATCAGCTAAATAGTAGCCAATGTATTATTCTTTTCCTTGAATTACATAGTTTGCCGGAGGAGTGATGCCGTCGGCTAGATTGGAAAAGAGGTTGGATGCTTCCAAGACATTAATGTCATTATTAGATCCAGGCATACCAAAATATGCATGCCAAATCCATAGATCATAATCAGCTACTGCCTCAAGAATGATGGTTGGGGCTCCACTTTTTCCAGCATATTGGCCCGCCCATGCAACCGGACAATTTTTCCATCGCCAATGCATACAGTCTAAACTGCCCAGCATCACTGGGAAGCCATGTTCTTGGCCAATGTGCAATAACCTAGCAACATCAGCAGGCGTAGGTGCTCTTAGATACTGCTCTTCAAATACCTCAACAACAGCACGGCAAAATCACTTCACACACTCTATTGCAGTGGACTCTCCTATTCTAATATACTCATAAGTAGCATCTGCCGGGAGACCGTATGCCAACATCCGAAACGCCGCTGTTACTTTCTGGAAAGGAGACAGTCCAACTTTTCCAACCGCATCTCTTCCTTGAAGGAAATAGTTGTCATGGATTTTCACACCATCAACAATACGAAAAAACAAGTTGTGAGACATTCGGAAACGACGTTGAAACATCGTTTCATTGAATGTTTGTTTTTCAGAAAAATAGTTATTAAACAACTTACGATCACCTATTTCTCTATCACGGTTGATTTCTCTATGACCTGTAATTAAACCTCTACGAATGCTTGGCTCATGTTGTCTTCATCATCGTCTAAATTTTTTTTTGAAGATGATTCAGATGAGGTATTTGTTCAGGGTCAAATTGTATGATTTTTATAGATATATTTTATATCAATTTCCCCCGTATATGTATTATTTTCATAGAAGTAGGGCTTTATATCGAAATATTTAGTAAATGATGTTTTTAAGAGGTTAATTGCAAAACGTAACGAATTATGTGCTTAAATGATGATTTTATGTTATTTTGGAAATACGTTACGCTTTGGTATGTTTTCCTATTGTTGTAGATACTCATTGATGATGGAAGAGAGGATTTTAGAGAGCCAAATTCGTGCTTGGAAAGGATCAATCAAAGTTATGGAAGATTGAAAGATATAAGGAAAGAAATCAATCAAGATAAATGTCGGAAAATCAGGATTCGGGTAGTGACGACCTTGCAACGCAGTTATTGATACGATAACAACCGATTTGACCCTGGACCTCAAGAGAAGAGTTGTAGGGCTTGAAGAGTGGATTCTACAGGATTTTGAATCACTCCATTCCGACTTATGAGGCCCGATATATGAGCGTTACAAGTTTGGATGCTGTTGCTGAAAATAGTGGGCGGGGCGTCCGGATCTTCAAACGGGCGTCCGGCACCGTTCTTGTAACAACCGCCTCGGATTTTCTATAAATAGCAGCGCGATTTCAACCCTAATTCAGACATAATTCGATTCCTATTGTTACCCACACATAAGAGAGCAACCTAGGTCGCCTGACCCCCCTTTTGGGAGGTTGGGGTGTAAGATTAGATTAGGTTTTATTTAGTTCGCTTTTCTTTTCTTGTTCGAGCATGATGAAAGGCAGCCATGGACAGCTTTGTGAAGCTTCTTTTCAGCAGCACTTTTATTTCTTTTCATGGATGATTTTGTAAGTTTTAGTTCAATTGTTTCTTTTCCTATGATTATTTGTATCGTGCAATTTATATCGGAAGATTATTGCTTGTTGATGCTACCGTATGGCGGAAGTCGGTGTAGTTTAGATCACCGTAGGAAAGATTGGATCTTTAATCTATACATAACGGAAGTTCGTAGGTTTAAATTTCTAGGTTTACGAGAGAACCACAATTTGATTAATTCGTTGCAAGATTTTTCTAGATTTGAATTGAGGATATCACCGTTACCGGAAAGATGAGATTTTCATGTATTTGTTTCATTACGTTATTCTTGTTCTCTTTCATGTTTGAGATGCTATATGTTAATCGAATTTAGATAACGAGTTAATAAATTCGTTAGATTGCCATGATAGAGATTAACAATTATTATTCCAACAAGCGGAAGTTGAGGGATAAGGTTGTTAGATTAGGATTTAATCCGTATCTTTGCTTAAATATACATGTTAGTTAAGACCGGAAGGTAAACTAATGAATGACGTGATAAATTGGAAGAGAAACGCTTCTTTAGATAAGATAATAATCCAAGATAACTTGTGAATGAATGTGTGTGAATCTTGTTTCTTTCGGTGGGGTGATGGTTGTTGGGAATAGGTTGATCATGGTTTGTTCATGTTTGTTCGATTTGTTAGTTAGTTTCTTTGTTTTCATAGATGTAGTTTTATTTATGTTTTATCGCTTTTATCCTTCCTTCACGGCTTTGGATTAACAATCCTCTGTCCGATTATTTTCCGTTTTAGTTTAGGTTTAGGTTTTAGTTAATAAAGAAGGATTAACTAGATTAGATTCAATATCCACTTTTCCACGAGGATCGATACCCGTACTTATCCAACTTTACTAGCAACTACCGGTATTTGGCGGTTAGGAGGTAGTTTTGCATGGTAGTATAGGTTTATAAATTTTCTTTTGTTTTAATGATGCAAAATCTCCCGGCAACGGCGCCACTTTTGTTGGGGAGATTTTGCATCATTAAAACAAAAGAAAATTTATAAACCTACTACTATCATGCAAAACTACTCTAACCGCCAAATACCGGTAGTTGCTAGTAAAGTTGGATAAGTACGGTATCGATCCTCTCGAAAAAAGGATATTGAATCTAATCTAGTTAATCCTTCTTTATTAACTAAAACCTAAACCTAAACTAAAACGGAAAATAATCGACAGAGGATTGTTAATCCAAAGCCGTGAAGGATAAAAGCGATAAAAACATAAATAAAACTACATCTACGAAAAACAAAAAACTAACTAACAAATCGAACAAACATGAACAAACCATGATCAACCTATTCCCAACAACCATCACCCCACCGAAAGAAACAAGATTCACACACATTCATTCACAAGTTATCTTGGATTATTATCTTATCTAAAGAAGCGTTTCCTCTTCCGATTTATCACGCCATTCATTAGTTTACCTTCGGTCTTAACTAACATGTATACTGAAACAAAGATACGGATTAAATCCTAATCTAACAACCTTATCCCTCAACTTCCGCTTGTTGGAATAATAATTGTTAATCTCTATCATGGCAATCTAACGAATTTATTAACTTCCGTTATCTAAATTCGATTAACATATAGCATCTCGAAACATGAAAGAGAACAAGAATAACGTAATGAAAGAACAAATATAAAAACGCATAAACGAAAGAACAAATATAAAAACGCATAAAACAAATAAAGCAACTAAAATAAATCTAAGCTAGAACGAATAATAAAAAGCGATAAAAACTAAACTAAACTAAAGTACAGAAAAGTAAACTAAAGCTAAACAATTCAAGTTTTAAGGATTAAATCAAATTATAACGAACGAACAAGCAATTGATCCACCTATCCTATCAACATTCAATTCTAACTCGGATTAATTAAACTGATCTCTACTCAAGTCGTGATTCACCTAATCAAAGGCATAAACTCCTACTCTCGTAGACGAGTTCGTTTTCTAACCTTTTATCTTTCGATGTTAAAGATTACGTCTTTCTAACCTAGGCGTGAAATCTTTCAATTTCTAATCTAGAGATTCAATCTAATAACTTTCGTTGTGATTAGATTAAAGGTCTAAACTTTTATCATGGTGATCTAACATTAACATGACTCTCATCAAGTTAAAACAATCATAAAAGCAAAGATCTTTCGATGTAATTGCAATACGCAATAATAAACAATGATAAAAGAAACAACTTCGAAGTAGAAACTCACGAATTAATCACGAACAAAACTGAATTGTTGATGGACGGCTTCACAACGCTTGTTCAAAGAGGGTTTTAGCCTCTTAGCATCCTTGTTGCAACTCGAATTGATGAAATAAAAGACATGGATCTATCTAATCTAATCTAGGAATTAAATTGCATAAAAGTAGATAAAAACTGTAGAAAAACGCAGCCAAGCTGCCCCTAGGTTTTTAGGGTTCGAAATTATATGATTAGGGTGAAAGAAATCCGCTGCTTATATAGAGTTTCAATGTCGGCTGCTACAGTAACCGCTCCGGACGCCCGTTTGAAGATTCCGGACGCTCGTCCACTATTTTCAGCAACAGCATCCAAACTTGTAACGCTCATATCTCGGGCCTCGTAAGTCGGAATGGAGTGATTCAAAATCCTGTAGAATCCTCTCTTCAAGCCCTACAATTCTTCTCTTTAGGTCCAGGGTCAAATCGGTTGTTATCGTATCAATAACTGCGTTGCAAGGTCGTCACTATCCAGAATCCTGATTTTCTTCCTCTGGACGCTCGTCCAGTATCTCAGACGTTCGTTCCTTCAGCCTTGAACTTGTGCCAGACGTTCGTTCATCCAGCGTCCAAACTCTCTGTATCAAAATACTTCCCTGGACGCCCGTCTGCTTTATCAAACGCCCGTCCACTCTGGACGGGACCCGGACGAACGTCCATATGTGCTGTAACTCGATTTCTTGATCTTTATCTCCTCCTTCTTCCATCTTTATCCTTCTTTCCTCGTCTCTTTCTTGATTTAGCTCGAATTATATCAACATTTGATGATCAATTCAGCCTCCAACATGTACTTACATGACATCAAAAACACCGCAAAACGTAACACAATCCAAATACTCGTAAAACCATAATTAAAACACATACACAACCTCATTTTGCAAATAAACTAATCAAAATCTTACTTGCTTAATAAATCATTTAAACACTCGTTTTCTATGCAAATTATACAAATACGGAGGAAATCATTATCAAATATAACGTTAAAAACCGTATAAAAATACCCTTAACAACTCCCCCACACTTAAACTTTGCTCGTCCCGAGCAAAACAAAACAAGATAAAGGCTCGGAAGGAATATAGACATCTCAACACATATACCACATGGTCAATAAATTAGAAGTTCACCGTCGTGTGTGTGCATAGCCATAGAAAACTTCCACTAAATCCAAACTTGAGGACTCAAAGTAAAACTAGCTAATACCCCTCATAGAATAGTAATAAATGACACTCATAAGATGCACCCTACAAGCGTGACATATCCCGAAAAGAATGATCGAATGAATCTAGGGCCTTTACAAAATACTCAGAGGATAATCCCTACAACATATCCATCGGTTTATCTTTGGGGATAAGATTAACGACAACTAAGTCTTATATTCATTCCATACCAATTATTAAGTTGATTTAACTCTTTCACTTTAAACACACATTAGAAGAAGCTATTGCCCTCATAGCGAGAATAGGACATTTCGAGATAATACCCTACCTTACTCCAATCATAAGGCGACTTTTTCCTAATCTGTCGTGAGCTTTTAGTCATCATAGTGGTATAGGACATCGTGGTATACCCTACCTCACTCAAATCATCGACTAGCTTTACGACACACCCTTTTAATCAACTATTAACTTATCCTTTTAATTGACATTAGCCCGTGTTACTTATCACATTCAAACTTCTAGATATTCACACGATTTTATCGTACTCGGAGCTAAATCTGAGACTATCATAAATCTCAAGATATATACGTAGCACTAAGCACATGACTTACAAGGAAATCAAAACCACTAATCCAAAACGGGTATAACTTTACAAATTAGCTCATCATTCACTATGGCTCGTGGAAAATAATATCGGGTGAAACAACTAACTTCTTGAACATACGGCATAAAGCATCGATGAATATAACAAACCGAGCAAAAACATGCATTGCTCACTCGAGACAAAACAAAATTTTTAAAATTTAGCTCATTTTTGCATAAAAATAAAATCATGTAAGCAAATGTATAGACACATATCGACTTATCCCCTCCCCCACACTTAAATGACAACATGTCCTCATGTTGTGCAAAAATAAAAGAAAAGAGAACTTAGCTGATTGTAGTTCTAAAGAGGGCAACACTGGAAGTGGCGTCGTCCAATCGAGAAATGCTCAAGACATCGATGAGATTGTGGACCATCCACGGAAAAAGCGACATCGTCTCAAAACTCACAAACGCTATCAAGACTATCCCGCACACTTGACAAACACGAAAAGTATCTCGGGGATAGGGGAATTATATCATATGAAACACAAGAGAATCGTATTAGATGGAAAAATCATCGTCCAAGGAAAAGTGCAGAGCATCCAACCGTCAACTACAAATACAGAGCAGATTCACACAAAACCCTAACTAGACTAAAACTAAACGAAGACACACAAAAGAAAAACAAAAGAAAATAAACAAAAGAAAAACAGATATCTAGGGTGCCCCCTAGTGGCGCTATTGGTTTATGTCGTTAGCTCGACACAGTTGAAACTCAGCCCGGATCAGGCCATTTAACCTTTCTTCCAGCCACTACATCGTGTAAGCTCTGATCAGTGGTGTGGCCGCAGAAACAACATCTAACGCATGGGGTCAAATCTTTGATAGCTTTCCAAGCACGCTTAAACTTCCCATGGTCGATCTCTTCTTTTTGCACCTTCCTCTTAAGTTGTTGCTCTTTGAAAAACTCTTCCATATCCCAACTACACCTAGAACTTCTTCGATGGACCAAAACCGTCATCCTCCGAAAACAAGTCGGTAAAACTTCGGTAAACTCATCGACTTTAGGGTGCTACACCCGAGGATTTCGAGGAATTTAACAATCAAAGGACTTTCCTTGGCTTGACCAAGGTAATGTTTACACCTTTGACCATTCACTCGGAACGGTTGATCACCATAACCGCGCAGTTCTAGAACGCCCCCAGGAATGACTTGGAGAATCTCAAAGGGGCCGGACCAACGTGTCCTCAACTTTCCAGGAAACAAATGCAACCTGGAATTGTAGAGTAACACTTGCTCTCCGACTTTGAATTCTCGCTTCTTAATTTTCGCGTCGTGGAGGAGTTTCATCTTTTCCTTACTAATCCTGGCACTTTCGTAAGCTTGGAGTCTAAATTCGTCTAATTCATGCAACTGTTGCAATCGATGTTTCCCACAGGATTGGGAATCGAAGTTCAAAAACTTCGTAGCCCAATACGCCCTGTGCTCTAACTCAACTGGCAGGTGACATGACTTTCCATAAACCATTTGATAGGGCGATGTACCCATAGGGGTCTTATAGGCAGTCCTATATGCCCAAAGTACATCGTCCAACTTCAGACTCCAGTCTTTTCTATGACTATTCACCGTCTTCTCCGAGATTTTCTTAAGACTCGGTTGCTTCGCTCAACGACCACTAGTCATCGGATGATATGGTGTGCCGATTTTATGGTGAACACCATACTTCACGAGACTTTCTCCAAGGGTCGGTTACAAAAGTGTGTCCCTTCATCACTTATCAAGGCACGTGGACATCCAAACCTCACAAAGATATTCTTCTTAAGGAATTTCATGACCGTTTTATGATCATTGTGAGGAGTGGCTATTGCCTCCACCCATTTCGAAACATAGTCAACGCAGACTAAGATGTATTTGTTGCCACAAGATGATGGGAATGGTCCCATAAAATCGATGCCCCAAACATCAAAGACTTCGCATTCAAGGATGGGTTTCAAAGGCATGTCAAATCGCCTTGTCAAAGCTCCGGTTCTTTGACAACGATCACAAGCTTTACAGAAAGCTTCTGTGTCTTTAAAGATCGTTGGCCAATAAAAACCGGATTGAAAGATCTTCGCAACTGTTTTCCAAGGACCAAAGTGACCACCTGTGGGTCCACTATGGCATTGCTCGATTATATCGCGTTGCTCGGATTCTGGAACACATCTCCTAAGCAAACCATCTTTACAGATCTTGAAAAGATAAGGTTCATCCCAAACGAAATATTTCATATCAGAGAAGAACTTCTTCTTCTCTTGATAAGACATTTCAGGATCAAGGTATTTGGCATGAAGGTAGTTGACAATGGAGGAGTACCAAGGAACATCTGGAGAGCGGCCATCGATCAACATGATGTTTTCTAGAGGAAAGTAAAGATCTATATCATCTGGTTCATCCTTTTCCTCACTTAACATCCTAGAAACATGATCCGCCACTACGTTCTCACTGCCCTTTTTGTCTTTGATGTGCACATCAAACTCTTGTAGGATCAGTATCCAACGTAGGAGGCGCGGTTTAGCTTCCTTTTTGGTCATGAGATATCGCAAAGCAGCGTGATCAGTCCACACAATCACTTGAGCACCCAGCAAGTAACTACGAAACTTATCCATAGCAAAGACTACGGCTAATAGTTCCTTTTCAGTTGTCGTGTAGTTAACTTGAGAAGGACTCGGTGTGTGGATCGGCATAATAGATAGGTGGAACTTTCCATTAAGCTTTTGCCTAAGATCGCACTGCAACAACATAGTTGGATGCATCACACATAAGCTCAAAGGTAGGTTCGATCTGGCGATATAAGAATTGGGCGAGATCGATCTACTCTTAAGCTCCTCAAACGCGCTTGCAATTCTCATCAAAATCAAAAGTAACGTCTTCTTTGAGTAAAGTAGACAGGGCTTGGCAATCTTTGAAAAGTCTGGATGAACCTCTATAGAAGCCGACATGTCCGAGAAAACTTCGGACTTCCCGAACATTCTTAGGATAACTCATCTTCTCAATAGCTTCTACCTTAGCCCTATCTACTTCTATACCCTTGGCGGACACCTTGTGGCCAAGGACTATGCCTTCATCTACCATGAAATGGCATTTTTCCCAATTAAGCACTAAGTCCTTCTCCACACATCTAGACAACACCTGATCAAGATTATCGAGACAATCATCGAAGGATTGACCAAAGACCGAGAAATCATCCATAAAAATCTCCATGCACTTTTCAACTAGCCCGTCAAAGATTGCCATCATACACCTTTGAAAGGTGGCCGGGCATTACTGAGAGACCAAATGGCATCCGCCTGTAGGCGAATGTCCCATAAGGGCAAGTGAAAGTGGTCTTCTCTTGGTCAACAGGATCGATGGGTATCTGGAAGTATCCTGAATATCCATCCAGGAAGCAGTAGAATGCATGCCCCGCCAGACGCTCAAGCATCTGGTCAATGAATGGAAGGGGGAAATGATCTTTTAGTGTGACTTCATTGAGCTTTCGATAATCGATACATACTCTGTATCCAGTAACGAGCCTCAATGCTATCTCTTCTCCCTTCTCATTCTTCTCAATGGTAATTCCACCTTTCTTGGGAACTACTTGAGTTGGGGATACCCACTCACTGTCTGCAATAGCGTATATGATACCCATATCTAGAAGCTTTATAATTTCCTTCTTGACTACCTCTTGCATGTGAGGGTTGAGCCTTCTCTGAGGCTGTCTAACTCGTTTTGCACCCTCCTCAGTCTTGATCTTGTGCATACAGATGTCGGGAGATATCCTCGGATATCTCCCACCGCCATCAAAGGCTTTTTCATTTTTGCGCAAGGCGTTTAACAATTTAAGCTCCTCTATACGAGATAGCTTGGCGAGAGATGATCAAAGGAAGCTTGTCACCTTCTCTTAGAAATACATACTTAAGATGTTTAGGCAGCGGCTTGAGAACCAAGTCTACAGGGGGTTCCTCCAGACTTGATTTAAGATCACCACTCTTCAACTCAACATCGCTGAGCTTACTTAGTGGTCCTACTGCCAAGGCTTCTTCTCTTAGCTCATCCTCAAAATCAGCTGCTAACTGGTCTAGATTAACCATACCATGACTATTCGATTATCGATCAATCGCTCATATTCCGCTTCCACGGCCTTGACTTGCTCGTCCATCACAGTCATTGAAGTCATTAAATGACTCCTCAATAGAAAAGCCGGTTGGAGAACCAGAGGGTACTTGAATGGATTTAGAGACACTATAGCTCACCTCTTGGTCACCAACTCGAATAGTTACTTGCCCACCATCGCAATCGATGAGGGCTCTAGCTATAGATAGGAAAGGTCTTCCAAGAATCGGAGGACATTTTCATTTTTCTCAATATCTAAGGCGTGCAGTCAAGCTGGAAAGGTAAACCTATCTATTTGAACTAATACGTCTCTCAAGATTCCCTCTGCTTTCTTAGAAGATCTATCTACGAACTGCAAGTTCATGGTAGTGGGTTCTAGAAGACTTTGTAACCCAAGCTGATTGCAAACAGACAATGGCATCAAGCTGATGGATGCACCCAGTCACATAAGGAATTTGGGAATACTAGGCCTCCCATCCGCAATGTGAGCACAAATTTGCTGGTGGTCGCCTCTTGGTTGGTAAGTCTTGATAATTGACCATCAGCTTGATCTTTACCATTTGCTTGATCCATTTCTCGATAATTTCTTTTGGAAGATACAACATCCTTGATGAACTTTGTATACTTAGGCATCTCGACCAAGACCTCGGATAATGGCAGATTAACCTGAGTATTTTTCAGAAGGTTTAGCACCTTCTCATACTTTTTGTCTTCAACCAATGGAATGTTGCTCTTCCTCGGTGGAAACGGAAGCTTCTTTAGATCACTCTCCGAAAAGACTTTCTTTGAGGATGCGCTGATAGCTTGATCTTCCAAATCTTTCCACCGAACTGTCTTCTCATTCTTTTGATTAGTCAGGGGACCAGCCACCTGACTATCATTTAACTCATCAGTCCTCAGGGGATCAGCCACCTGAGGATCCTCAATTATTTCACTTCTCAGGGGAACAGCCACCTGAGGATATCCGATCGATTCTTTATTCCTCAAGGGATCAGCCACTTGAGGGATCTCAACTCTTTCTTCTATCAGGGGATCAGCCACCTGATTTGCCTTCTGCAGCCATGGGGACGATGGGTGCTCAACTTCCCCTCCTGCCTTACCAATGGCAGGAGGGGCTAGTGGTTTCCCTGGAAGCCAGGGGGACCACCAACTTGAGAACCACTTCTCAAATTCATTGCACTGGCCTCTTCTCTACCGTATGGAGGTGAAGGTACCAGGTCAGTGCATTGACTGCTGCTTAAATCGGCCTGAGCGACGTGCCCGCCTCTTGGATTCTTTTCCGTGAAGTGAAACCGCCTGACGGTCTAGAGGCTAGCGCTCGACCAATTGCCCGATTTGCCTCTCAAGACTTTTCATCGTCTGCTTTGCTCCTCCCGAAATGAATTCCATTCGGCTTTTATATCGTCCTGGTGGGAGGTGCCTTGAGAGTTTTGGAAGTTCTGGGGAAATGGCTGGCTTGGCCGACTTTGGAATGCGAATTAGAATTGGCGGGCCAATTCGATTGAACCTTTGCCGTGGATTGGAAGAATTATAGCTTGGGTTACGATTAATACCAGGTTTCTATTGAAGTTCGAATTAGATTAAATCCGAAGATTGATTAAACCCTTGGTTTTGAAACTGATACGGCGGAGAATTGGTTATTGAATCTCGATTTTTCGGCCAGAAAGCATTGACTTCCGCGTTACGCCCCAATCATGGGATGAGCGCGGCGATATGCCCGTGCTATCACATACTTGGCATGCGATTGGATTATCTTGTCCATAGTCATGAACAACATTGACTTGCTTTGGCGGAGGGGAAGAAAATTGACATTGGCGGTCCATATGGCGGTCGGCGATATGCTTCACAATACTGAAACTTGAGAGTTACGTGAAAGTGAAGGAGTCGATAACTTTCGGGTAGGGCCGGTGTGAGAGGTCATCGATTGAGAAGGTGCCATCTGCTTTTGCGGTATGGCAACAAGACTTTGCATAGTCACCTCTTCGACCTTGGGAGGAGGAGGTGCTTGGATGGCTTGATAAGAGGGGCGTAGTTATATTTGGCAATGTCCTCGAACAACGCCCACCCCTCATCAGTGTTTTCTTGAGAAATGCCCCACCAGGAGGAACTATTGACCATGCCCTTGGTGAGCTCGGTCAATCCGCTAAAGAAAGTATGGACTTGCCTTTGCTTTGGCAAGCCATGATGGGGACACTTTCGCGAGAGAGACTTAAACCTTTTCCACGCCTCAAAGAATGACTCATTTTCCAAATGACGGAATGTGAAGATTTACGTTCAGACAGTAAGCTGTTTTGAAGGAGGAAAGTATTGACTTAGAAATTCCTTCTCGAGCTCCGCCCACGTAGTGATGGATTCGAGAGGAGAGAGTGATACCACTCGAGTGCCTCCCCGTAAGGAAAATGGAAAAAGTTTAAGCTTGATGGCGTCCTCACTTACACCTTGGATACGGGTAGTACCGCATATTTGCAAACGTGTGTAAGTGAGTGTGGGGTTTTCGGATGGGAAACCATGGAAAATTGATGCATCTTTGCATCATCAGTATAAGTCCGGGTTTAAGCTCGAAGTTTGGAGCGATAATGGTAGGCATGACGATAGCCGGGTTGATGGTGACTTTGTGCCGGGCATGGCATAGTCGGCCAACGTCCGTCTATCTTCATTTGCCATTATTACTATTCTTTCGATTTCTCCCGAAAGATATTGCTCAAATTCTTGATCTAGAGTGTTTCCTTCGTCGAAACGAAGTCTCCGCCTATTAGGTCGGACTATGGTCCGCTTCGGGTCGAGGAATAGATTAGTGGTCCCTTATGACTACGAGTTTGCATAAACCGAACACCAACTCAAGGTGTTGAGCAAGAAAGGATAGAAAGTGACGAAAGGACAGATCAGACAGAGGGAAAGGATAACTAAACCTAGAGGAATCAAAAACTACGAAACTTATCTACGAAAAATTTAAAAACAAAAAAACAGGAAACACTAAAAACGTGTTGAAATCTTCTGAGCCCAAAATGGAAGGGAAAACAGTGGATTTTGACCTCGAAAACGGTGTTAGACGGCCTCTGGCCGTCTGCCACGTCGTCGGCGTCGAACGAGCTTTCGAATTGGGGTCTGCGCCAATCCGACACTCGAGCCGAAAGTTATGGCCAAAATACTATCAAGTGCTAAAAGCGGACCCTTTTATCCTAAAATTTGATCGTGAAAGGTGTGAGTCGATGATTCAACCTTAGATGTCACCGAATCAACGTGGAAACTAGAAAGGATGGAAACAAAACCCTACCTACTTAAAAGACATCGAAAGCAGGAGGATGCCAGGCGGGCGTCCAAGGTCCTGGGCGGGCGTCTGCTGGAGGTTGAAGTGGACGGGCGCTCGTAAAACCGAGCGCTAAATGAGGGGTCGAAAGCGAATGAGTTGAAATTTTTACGATGGGCGGGCGTTCATAGGTATGGGCGCTTCGTTCATATGCAAAATTTTCCGAAAAAGAAACGAAACGATTTGAATGGAGAGAAAAGTAAAGAAAACAGAGCGGAAAAAGCAGGAGAAAAAAACTAATCACTAACGAAACTTTAACCCTAATCTAAAACACCAATATCCTAACTACTTAAAGGTTAATCTTCCTAGGAATCGACCTAAAGTTTTTTACTCAACTTGTTTTACGTGAAGTTTATATGTTTATGTGTTACCTAGTCTAACCCCTGTGCTTAATTTGATAAGGCTTCTTTTGTCTTTGTGATCTCGTGTTCTTTGTGTTGTGTTCATAAGTATTTAGGGTTTTGCTGTGTTTTCCTGCCTGTGCAGTGCATTCTTGTTGTATGGACGAAGTGCATTACATTGGGCGCCCGTCCCAGCTTCTTCATCTCTGCAGTGAACGAGCGTTGGGAAGTATTGGACGCTCGTCCGTTCAAATATTTTCAATCCTGTTCTGATTTAGAGGACCAGACGAGCGTCTATACTTTCTGAACGCCCGTCCGGTCGGTTTTCAAGGCAGACGAGCGTCTGCAAGGTGGAACGCCCGTCCATTCAACGCTAAAGTGAGCGTTAGTCCGGGTTGATCCAGGTTCTAAATTTATTGATTTTATTTTCAATGCTTTTATTGGATGTGGATTTTTCATTCGAGCTTCTGTGGCTAATTGATTTTTACATAGATGCCCTGAACTTATATGTTTTTACCTTTCCATCTATGAATCCATGTTAGATAATTGATCAATTCTTTAGATATGATTCATCTAGGCATGTTATAGTGACTGTCGGTTCTCGTAAGCTATAACTGTTCTTATGGTTAATTAGTAGCTAATGTCGGTTCCCGTATGCTACATACCGCTCCGATGAATCTTTTAAGCTTTTAAGACTTACGTGCTTCCTTTGTTTTTATAGTTCATATGGGTAGCTACTGTCGGTTTTCCGTATGCTACGTCCTTTCTCCATATGAGTTATACTGCTTTAGATAGATGATTGTTGGTTTCCATAAGTCTATCACTTTCGATAAGTCTTAAGGCGCGTCGGCACTAGTGACAACAACATGCGTTTATCGTAACCTGTCATTATGTGGTAGACGTTTATATATATGTCGTGTTGCATATAGTGGGCTAGTTTTCTTTCTTTTATTTTATTTTCTTTTTGCATATCATTTAAATGCATTTCATTTAGTTGCATTTCATATAGTTGCATTGTTTTTCTATTTTTCCTTTTATTTTTCTTAAGTGTGGTCACTTTGTCGGTTTTAAGTAATACCACCTAGTTTATTTTTCTTTTTGAGTGTAGTTAACTGTCGGTTTCCGTAATACTACCTCGTTTTTATTTTATTTTTAGGATTTTTCACGTAGATTGCATTGTAATGCATTTTCATATAGTTGCACCTAGCCTACTATTTTGTAATGTTTCATGTATATTTTCCATTTTTATTTGAGCTTAATCTGAAAATTCTCTAGACTTCTCTTCCTTGTGCTTTATATATTATATTCCCCCTTGTCCCCGAGATACTTCCGTGTTTTTCAAGTGTGCAGGATATTAGCGTTTGTGAGTATGAGAGGCGATTTCGATTTTCCGGTGGATGGTCCACAGTTCTCGATTCATTGAGCATTTCGGGTGAGGTCGACCCACTTCCGCAATAGCTCCTTTTTCGAACTCTTGAATCGGCTAAGTTTTCTTTTTCTTTTTCATTACGCACAACTTGAGGACAAGTTGCAATCTAAGTGTGGGGGAGGGGATGGTTTTTGTGTATCTACTTTCATTTGCTCATATTAATTATAATTTTCTATGAAAAGTGCAAAATTTTCAAAATTTTGTTTCGTCCCGAGTAACATTTCAATTGCATGCTAGTTTTATAATCTGGCACCCTTTAGTTGTTATTAGTAGTCATATCATGTTCTGAGAATAGGTTTAGTAAGTCGATACTCACTTGAACTTCATTTCACGAACCTATTAGATGAAGAGCCAAATATAGAATAGTTTCCGGTTAGTTAAAGGAAAGTTAATTCTCGATGCAGATAACACTTATTTAGCATTAATGAAAGTTAAGAACTAGTGCTATACTCACAGTTAGAATCTCAGTACCTTAGTGTTCTTGAGAACTTTGAGAGTCTTGAATGTGTTAGAAATATATTTGACCGAGAGTTTCCAAAGAGTTTGAAAAATATAAAAATATATATATCTATAAATAGAAATAAATGAATAAAATTTCTTTGCGGGAATTTTGTTTGTAACTATCACCTCGAGTCCATTTGGATGCTGCCCCAATTGGGGAGTGTGGTTTACCTTGGACAGTATGGGTTCGAGTGATCTCAGGGTGACTGCCTCTAATGTAGGGGAGAGTGTTATACTTTTGAGACGCGACGATAGGAAATATAAAATATAAAATGTACGCTTTTTGGAACTCTAAGTCAAGTTGATCTAAACCCAGTAGAGACCCGAGAGGTATTTTCTTGGCACTAAGTAAAGGAGTTTAATTGTGAGTTGGTTACTATGTTCTTGGTAATTAGTTTTTGTTAGGTAAGTGCTGTAGATAGAATGAAGTTTTCGTTTAGTTGACCGGATAACTGTTAGTGCTTGATGTATTATATCGAGAGAGGATCGGTGGAAGTTTAGTAGGTTCTGCACACACATCACCGAGTGAGGTCGATTTGCTGAATACTAGCTTGTCATGATTTTGACTATATCTCGTGTCAGGTTATGTGGATTCTTGATAGTATGTTCTTGTTTTGTTTTGCTCGGGACGAGCAAAAGTTTAAGTGTGGGGGGTGTTGTTCGTGGTCAAATTGTATGATTTTTATAGATATATTTTATATCAATTTCCCCCGTATATGTATTATTTTCATAGAAGTAGGGCTTTATATCGAAATATTTAGTAAATGATGTTTTTAAGAGGTTAATTGCAAAACGTAACGAATTATGTGCTTAAATGATGATTTTATGTTATTTTGGAAATACGTTACGCTTTGGTATGTTTTCCTATTGTTGTAGATACTCATTGATGATGGAAGAGAGGATTTTAGAGAGCCAAATTCGTGCTTGGAAAGGATCAATCAAAGTTATGGAAGATTGAAAGATATAAGGAAAGAAATCAATCAAGATAAATGTCGGAAAATCAGGATTCCGGGTAGTGACGACCTTGCAACGCAGTTATTGATACGATAACAACCGATTTGACCCTGGACCTCAAGAGAAGAGTTGTAGGGCTTGAAGAGTGGATTCTACAGGATTTTGAATCACTCCATTCCGACTTATGAGGCCCGAGATATGAGCGTTACAAGTTTGGATGCTGTTGCTGAAAATAGTGGACGGGCGTCCGGATCTTCAAACGGGCGTCCGGCACCGTTACTGTAGCAACCGCCTCGGATTTTCTATAAATAGCAGCGCGATTTCAACCCTAATTCAGACATAATTCGATTCCTATTGTTACCCACACATAAGAGAGCAACCCTAGGTCGCCCCAGCCCCTTTTGGGAGGCTGGGGTGGCAAGTTAGATTAGGTTTTATTTCGTTCGCTTTTCTTTTCTTGTTCGAGCATGATGAAAGGCAGCCATGGACAGCTTTGTGAAGCTTCTTTTCAGCAGCACTTTTATTTCTTTTCATGGATGATTTTGTAAGTTTTAGTTCAATTGTTTCTTTTCCTATGATTATTTGTATCGTGCAATTTATATCGGAAGATTATTGCTTGTTGATGCTACCGTATGACGGAAGTCGGTGTAGTTTAGATCACCGTAGGAAAGATTGGATCTTTAATCTATACATAACGGAAGTTCGTAGGTTAAATTTCTAGGTTTACGAGAGAACCACAATTTGATTAATTCGTTGCAAGATTTTTCTAGATTTGAATTGAGGATATCACCGTTACGAAAAGATGAGATTTTTCATGTATTTGTTTCATTACGTTATTCTTGTTCTCTTTCATGTTTCGAGATGCTATATGTTAATCGAATTTAGATAACGGAAGTTAATAAATTCGTTAGATTGCCATGATAGAGATTAACAATTATTATTCCAACAAACGGAAGTTGAGGGATAAGGTTGTTAGATTAGGATTTAATCCGTATCTTTGCTTCGTATACATGTTAGTTAAGACCGGAAGGTAAACTAATGAATGGCGTGATAAATCGGAAGAGGAAACGCTTCTTTAGATAAGATAATAATCCAAGATAACTTGTGAATGAATGTGTGTGAATCTTGTTTCTTTCGGTGGGGTGATGGTTGTTGGGAATAGGTTGATCATGGTTTGTTCATGTTTGTTCAGTTGTTAGTTAGTTTTACTGTTTTCGTAGATGTAGTTTTATTTATGTTTTTATCGCTTTTATCCTTCCGGCTTTGGATTAACAATCCTCTGTCGAGCTTATTTTCCGTTTTAGTTTAGGTTTAGGTTTTAGTTAATAAAGAAGGATTAACTAGATTAGATTCAATATCCACTTTTCCTCGAGGATCGATACCCGTTTATCCAACTTTACTAGCAACTACCCGGTATTTGGCGGTTAGGAGGTAGTTTTGCATGGTAGTATAGGTTTATAAATTTTCTTTTGTTTTAATGATGCAAAATCTCCCCAACAGTATTCATGTTGAATGCTATTTTAAAGAGTTGGTAAATAGATTGGATTTGTTATGAATGGTACACTAGTCTCATTGCATCCGGATTTTATAACCACAACTCTCCTACTCTCTCATTGGATACTCATTTTGCATTGGATGCTCTTTAGGACTATCCTACTCTCTCATTGAATACTCTTTTGTCATTGGATACTCTTTTGGACTCTTCTACTCTCTCATTGGATACTCTTTTTGCATTGGATACTCATTTGTTCTCTCCTACTAGATCATTTGATACACTTTTGGCATTGGATACTCTTTTAGCATTGGATACCCTTTTGGACTCTCCTGCTATCACATTGGATACTCTTTTACCCCTTGAATTTCCTTCCATCTTTTTATTATAAATACCAAATACTTTAATTATTTAATACACACCTCAATTATCTTACCTTCTATGTCATCTTTTCTTTCTCTAAGAGATAAATATATCTAAGTTCAAACTTCATATCCATGGCACCACATAGGTCCACTTCTTACACAACTGAAGAAGATGTACACCATTGTGATGTTTACATAGATATTAGCCAAGATCCAGTCGTTGGTCCCAATCAGTCCAGAGACAAATTTTGGGATCGAGTCACACAAGCTTATAACATCGACTCAATTAATAAGGAACGAAACAAAAAATCTCCACAAAAACGTATGAGTGGCATCATCACTGCAATTGGCCATTTGAGGGGGTTCATCCGGCAGGTAGAGAATCGGCATCAGAGCGGTGCATCAGAAAAGGACATCGTGAGTAGCCAATTATTATTATGTTACCTACATTATATGTCATTTATTAATATCATTTTTATTTATTTGATGTAGTATGACAAAGCTAAGAAAATGTACATGGACGATCCAAATTGTGATAAAATGTTCAGGTATGATCATGTGTGGCCCGTGCAGAAAGATCTTCAAAATTTGCCACACACGATGGTGATAGTTCATCTAACAACGAGACACCACCAGTTACTTCTCCTGATGTGTCTTTTAGCATCAATTTAAGAGATGATGGAACTATGTTGCTCCTTCATCTAATAAACGTGCTGCTACGTCAAAAAGACCAAATGGGAACAAGATTGCCAAAGCGAAGAAGGCACAAGCTAATGAGATGCTAGCATGTGCAGAAGTCATGGAAGGTGAAACCTCATCAATTTCGGAGTCGATGAAGAGAAAAACAGTCGAAATGGAACGCCACAATGATATTAAAGTAATGACTACAGATTTGAATACCATTACTAATCCAGTTGCACGAGCCTATTTTGAAAGTGAACAAATAAGGATTTCCTAAAAAATCGCTTCACAACAATCTAATCAATCTTTCAACTATCCAAATTCAGATGTGTTCGGTAACTTTATGCAGAATATTGGACCAACCGGAACAGGTCTAGATGATTATTATTATTATTATTATTATTATGCCTAGTTTGTGAGTTTATCGTATGCTTTATTAGTGTAATTCAGTGTGCTTGTATTTCTAATGTCAAATAAATGTATGATTTTTATCGTATTAAATAAATGTATGATTTTATTCAGTGTGCTTGTATTTCTAATGTCAAATAAATGTATGATTTTTGTATTAAATATAATGTGTCAAATATTTATCATTGAATTTTATCGTATTTATCGCATCAAATTACAACATACAACATAAGTTTAAATTTTTTACACACATTTATTTGATAATTAAATTAAACTAAGTGTCAAAAAAAAATTAAACTAAAAAAAAGGTTTGAGGCGATTAAAAGTGAAAAGAGAAGGGAAAAAAAGAGAAAAAAAAAACATTGAGTGTAGATTTGGGGGAGAAAATTTTGGCCCCAAATTTGGGGAAAGAATTGGGGATACCCCAAAATGGGGGAAGATTTGGGGGAGGGTTGGAGTATGAATTTACACCTATTTGGGGATTTGGAGGAGAGTTGGAGATGCTGTTACACTGTGAGGTCCTGTTTGAGTCATGACCTAAGAACCATTATGGTTCAGTGATGGGTTATTTCATGCCTGGATTGATTAAATCGGTCGGTTGGCTTGTATATGGCATGAAATAATAGTCTGTTCAGATATAGGTTTTGGTTTCATGCCAATCCCCTGAACCACAGCCATTTTTGATCAATAAATTGACCCATTGGTGACAGAAGTCTTGTTTGATTTCTGGTCTGCCTGTTTATCTTGTTTGTGAATCATTTTTTTGTCTGAGAAGTCTCTCTTATTTGAATCCCGGAAAAGTGGTGGGTATAAAGATACACTAGATAGAAGTGCCGGTGGTGTTTGCCCGTGGTTAAGGCTATAGACATGCACTGTGCTATAAGTAGTCTGATCAGTTTCGTTCCCGGGACACTTGTGATTCTTGTCCGTTTTATAATCTCCCAATTCCTTGGTTAATGAGTCATATTCTTAGTTCTTGTAACTGAACATTAGAAATAGTAATACTTCATGGTGTCCAGCTTGTTCATGTTTTGGTTTGCTGAATCTATCTACTGGAACTTGATTTTTTAAATGATGACGGTCAACTTGGTATCATATTTTATCAACAATCTACCCCAGATTTGGGTTCTCAATGGTAATAATATGTATGAAATCATGGGTTAATTAGCTAAATGTGTTTAATCCACGTCTGGGGTGACTAAATTGGTATTATGCGTATTAACAGTGTATTTTATGCGTTATTTGCTAGAAATAGAAGCTACTATGTGTGCTATGGTTTTATTGACAGATGGGCGAGTGTTCGGAGCATCATTTGGGCTGAATATGAGATTCAATTGATAAATAAGTGAACGGAGCTGAAGGTTGAAGTGTTTCGAGTGGAGATTGGACCCGAGAATCTGAAAGGTGATCTTGCATTGCGGTTTTTGAAGCCTTAGTAGACGATTTGGGCTCGACTTCTACATGAAAGTTGTAGGGCTTGAAACAAGAATTCCAACACAATTTGAATCACTTAAATCGGAGTTACGTAGGTCAAGTTATGGTCCATATACCGAAGCTGGGCCTAGGGAATTCCAGAACCTTCAAAGTTAAATCGGTAGAAAGAAAAAGACAAAAATAAACCCGGTAAATCGGGAGATACCGGTGACTTACCGAGGCCCAGAATCTTTCAGAAACGCGTTTTCTTGTCCTCCACGGATTGGGTTTACTCCTAAGTCGGTTTATACACCTATATAAGGCCATTCAAAGCTGCGAAATTGTATTCTTCATACATTCCATCATTCATTCTTTATCCATTATATTAGTTATTCCTCAACTAGATACGATGTTGTCTTTTGGTTATAAATTATTCTTTGGTTTTCTTCTTTTCTTCTTGCAATTAAATCATGAGTCTTTCATTATTGAATTGTGCTTGGTTTACGATCTTCATGGATCGTCTTGAGTCGCTGGAGGGAGAGAGAATAGAAGAGTAGATATGTTCTTCGTTATGGGTAAGATCTATTCCAATGTTTTATTTCTTTTCTTAGATTCACGATTGTTCTTGTGTTAGATCTAGATTATGCTTGTATCTAATCATCAATGAATTAATTAAACAAACATTAATCTTTATTATTCGATTCGTTAATATGAAACAAAGAATTATTGGTAGCGCTCTTTAGATCTGCGACGGTCTTTATCGCTAGATCTGAATACCTAGTTGTTGGTCCCTTGAAAAGGCTTTGGTTAAGTTTAGAGGGGGGGGGGGGGTGAATAAACATAACATATCTATGCCTTCATTGATTTGTGCCTCAATATCATCAATGGTGAGATTTTCCTCATCCTCATTCATCTGTCCAGTTTGCTCTCTCTCAGTGGACTGTCCAGCACCAGTGGACTGTTTTACTCTTGGCTCAATAATCATGGCACTTCCACTGACTTCTCCTGGACCAGAGGGGTGATTATCATCAGAATCAGATGATGAGGAGTCATCATCATCACCTCTTGGATCCCTGAACTTGATACCCTCCTCTTTCTATTGTTCATCAAACAAATCCATCAGCCTTGATTGTAATAAAGAGGTATCAATCAGATCCAGCAGACTCTCCACTCCCAATTTCTCAAAAACCCATTCTTCAAAGTCTGTCATAGGTTCTGCAGTAGGTTTTTGTTTCTTATAGAATCCAAACTTCCATTGGAAGTAATCAGCCACCAGCAGGAGTTTTGGATCAACATACCCTTCTTTCCTTTTCTTCTCATGTTTTTCATAGGGCAAGAATGATCCTCTGGGAGCTGTTGCAGTACCTTGCTGACCTCCAAAGGTCTCAACAAGTACATGCAATGTTTCTTCTACAGATGCATCAAGGCTAGTAGGTTGCTCAGGTTGGATATTACTTCCTACTACCTCCATCTGTATCACACTTGGTTCCCCCTGACTTATATGCTCATCAGCAGGGTTAGCAGCAGACTGCTATTCCCCCTGAACTATTGTAGGATTTGCAGGCTCTTGAACTTGTGTTTCCATCTCCACAGCAGGTGTAGTCTCAGTGGTTTGCTGTGGTTCTTCAACAATTCTCTGAAGAGGCTCGAGGTCGATGATCTGCTCAGTATATCTCCAACAGATTGCTCAACAACAACCTGTGTACTTTCAGTAGCCTCAACAGTTTATTCTGGTGAAGATTCAACAACTTCATCAATGAGGCTCGATTCTGATGAGTCTGCATGTTTCACCAAAGAGTTGCTCAAGAACAACCTCTACATCCTCATTAGGCTTGATAATAGTCAAGGGCTCAGCCTCAATGGCCTCTTCTTCTTCTTCTACATTCCCTTCTTCTTCTTGTGCCCTTAGAGCCTCCAAGTTTCTTAATTGTTTCCCCTTTCCATGTTTCTTTTTGTGAACAATCTCCTTCATCCTCTTGGAAAGTGGCTCATCATCAATGTCAACCACAGTAGACTTTCTTTTCCTCCTTGCTTCCTTCTGTTGCTCCTTCAGAATTTCAGCAACAGTCTTCTTCTTTGTGGCAATAGGTTCAGTAACTTCAATCTCTATTGGTCCCTCAGTGGACCCAGCAGTCTCAGCTGTTTGTTTCTTTGTCTTCTTAGGCTTCAAGATCTCAGTAATCTTTCTAATATCAGCAGCCTTTCTTTTCTCAGTGGTGTTCTTTGGTGCGGCGAGACTTACATGAGATCTCTTAATCACGCTTGCCACCAAAGATCACCATCATTTCCATCATCATCACTATCAGCAGCCTCTGCAACATCTTCTTCATCATCATCCAGACCAGGGATATCATAATCAATCTCTTTCTTGTATCTGGACTGATAATCTTCTCAGGTGCAACATCAGGAATCTCCAAATGATTCAGCAGGGTCTGAACCATTAATCCTAAGGGTAAAGCCTTGGATTTCCTTATCCCTTCTCTTTCCTCCTTGGCTACTTTCTTCATGTAGTGAATAAAGTATCCAGCCCAATCAAATTTCATACTTCTACAGATAATCATCATCAGCTCTATCTTGGGTCCTGATAGAGTATCCATACTTCCAACCAGCCCTAATATATTCTTTGCAATGATTTTGCTCAGCAGGTTGTACTCATTCCCAATGTGTTTAACATTGATGCCAGGAATTGATTTGGTGTCTTTATTTGTCTTGATCTTGTCAACAAAATTCATCTTGGACAATCCCATTTCCTCAGGATTTGTTGGACCATCTACTACTTCTTCAAAACCAAAAACTTCCCTCAGCAGACTTGAGGAAACTTCTATTTCTTGTGCATTCACAACTGTTTTGAATGCTTCAGTTCCTTCCTTTACCTGAATATTCTTTCAAAAACTGACAACGTTTGTATATGAGATTGTTTCCAATCTTATGTTCAGTACATTCTCCAGGCCTGCATATCTCCTTATTCTTCTACCAATGTTGATAGCTAATTCTGTTTTATTAGCATCAACAACAAAGCCTCTCACACTTTGGCTTGATTCGATTTGAACATCAATCTTTTCCGCCATTGTTAAAAAGAAAAAGATGAAGAAGAAAGCTTTGTAAATCTGTGTTCACACAAAGTGTAAAAATGAGATATAAATGAGTTTGCGGTAGAGCATCTTACGTGTAATAGATCCGTATATATAGGCAGAGTGGTTGTAGCTAATCGGTGCATTACGTACATCCACATTAACCACGATTAATATGAGTAAATGCTGACTTGACACGTGGCCCATTACATCGCCATAACGTTTGTAACCGTTGGATCATGTTAACTGCGGTTATAAAGGATAGAATAAATATCCCGCCAATTGCTCCTTGACTTTAATAAAGTTTGACTGTGTAACGTTCCATTCAGCAGGGTTGTCCTCAGCAGGGTTGGCTCAACAGTCTGCTGATAAAGATGCTTCAGCAGCCTGCTGACAAAGTGACTCTGCTGATCCTTGATTTCTTCTTGTTTTGTTCTATTGATAATACAAGATGAAGTTTAATACCAATGACTGATCTGTCAAGTGAACTCACCCAACATGACAAAGACCAATCCCCTTGGCAACCTCATTTGCTCAATTGCTCAAATATAAGAACATGGAATTGTTGATACCAATGACTAATCTGCTAAGTGAGCTCACCCAACATAGCAAAGACTAATCCCCTTGGTGAATTCCAGTACACTGCTGATGATCAGTCAACTCTAATAATTCCAAGTTCAGTCCTTAATTTGGCAAATCTTTCACTATCAAGTGGTTTAGTGAAAATGTCAGCAAGTTGATCTTTAGTAGGGATGTATAGAACCACCACATCTTTCTTCTCAACATGATCTCTTATAAAATGATGTCTCACATCTATATGCTTGGTTCTTGAGTGCAAAACAGGATTTTCAGTGATTGCAATTGCACTTGTGTTGTCACACATGATTGGAATTTCCTTTTCTTCAATTCCATAATCCCTTAACTGTTGTCTTAACCACAATACTTGTGCACAGCAACTTCCAGCAGCAATATACTCTGCTTCAGCAGTGGAAGTTGATATAGAGTTCTGTTTCTTGCTGAACCAGGAAACCAGTCTATTTCCCATTAACTGACAGGTTCCTGAGGTGCTTTTTCTATCAATCTTGCATCCAGCATAATCAGAATCTGAGTAGGATATAACTTTGAAGCTTCCATCCTTGGAATACCATATCCCTACTCCCAAAGTCTCTTTTAGATACTTGAGAACTCTCTTGACTGCACCTAAGTGACTTTCTTTAGGTTTAGATTGAAATCTTGCACAAACACCTACAGCAAAGGATATATCGGTCTCTTTGGCGAGAAGGTCAAAGCAGACGCCTATCATCCTTCTGTGTAAGGTCTGATCAACATCTTTGCCTTCTTTATCTTCATCCAATCTTATGTTTTTACTCATAGGAGTTGATATCTTGGTGCTATTTTCCATACCAAACTTCTTCAGCAGCTCCCTAGTGTACTTGGTTTGATGAATGAAGATTCCATCTTTCAATTGTTTGACTTGCAGTCCCAAGAAGTAGTTCATTTCTCCCATCATACTCATTTGGAACTTGCTCTTCATTAGATTTGTAAACTTTTCACATAACAATTCATTTTCAGAACCAAAGATTATGTCATCAACATAAATCTGGACCAGTAGGGTGCTGTCACTTTCACTGATTCTGAAAAGAGTCTTATCAATGGTGCGTTTTGTAAAACCATTGTCCACCAAGAATTGAGATACAGTCTCATACCAAGCTCTCGGTGCTTGTTTCAGTCCATAAAGTGCTTTGTTGAGTCTGTAAACTTTATCTTCTTGATCTTTAACTTCAAATCCAGGAGGTTGCTGAACATACACTTCCTCCTCTAGAATGCCATTCAAAAATGCACTTTTGACATCCATTTGATATACCTTGAAGTTTTTATATGCAGCATGTGCTAGGAATAATCTGATAGCTTCCAATCATGCAACATGTTCATAAGTTTCATCAAAATCTATTCCTTCAGCTTGAGATTAGCCTTTTGCAACTAGTCTGGCCTTATTTCTTACAATGGTACCAGATTCATCAAGTTTGTTTCTGTATACCCATTTAGTACCAATGATATTTGCATGACTAGGCCTTTCAACTAGTGTCCAAACATGATTTCTTTCAAATTCATTTAACTCTTCTTGCATAGCAATTATCCAATCTGGATCTGAAATTGCTTCTTCAACAACTTTAGGTTCAACTTGAGATAGAAAACAAGTAAACATAGCTTCTAATTGTCTTCTTGTCCTTACACCTTGCTGAATGTTGCCAGTGACTTTTTCAGCAGGGTGATCCCTTAACCATTATGGATTTTGATTAGATTAATTCTCATGGACCTCATCTTCAGTAGGGTCTGCTCTATCTTCAACAGGGGGTTCAGCAGATCCTTGAACTGCTTCAGTTGTTGCATCAGTAGTATCATCGCGAGGTGTTCAAAGAGGCGATGTCGAAACTTTTAAGTCATTAACCCTTTCCAAGACTTCAACACAATCTGGATCAGTGACTTGTAGATTCTCAGTAGGTTCACAAACTTCATCATTCATTCCAGTGAACTTAGGTTCATCAAACACGACATGGATAGTTTCTTCATGTTTCAGTGACCTCTTGTTCAGTACCCTGAATGCCTTGCTGACTGAAGAATATCCCAAGAAAATTCCTTCATCTGATTTAGGTTGGAATGTCTTTAAATGCTCCTTATGATTCAAGATAAAACATTTACTTCCAAATGGATGGAAATAAGATATATTTCGTTTTCTTCCATTCCAAATCTCATAAGGTTTCTTCAGCAGCTTCTTGTTCACTGAGGTTCTGTTTTGTGTATAGCATGCTGTATTAACTGCTTCAGCCCAATACCTCTCAGGTAGTAAAGCTTCACAAATCATTGTCCTTCCTGCTTCTTTCAATGTCCTGTTTCTTCTTTCAGCAACCCCATTTCTGAGGTGTACCAGCAATGACAAGTTGATGCGATACACCATTCATTCTCACATATTCTCTTATAACTTTATTGAGAAACTCAGTACCCTTGTCTGATCTTATTTTTACTACTGTCAAGCTTTTCTCATTTTGTAATCTCTTCAAAAGATCAGGCATCATCTTGAGTGTTTCACTTTTCTTATTCATAAAAACCACCCAAGTGTACCTTAAATAATCATCCACAACAACTAAAGTGTACTTCTTTCCAGTTATACTAGTTGGAGTGACAGTCCAAATAAACCCATGTGCATTAGTTCCAGCACTCTCTTAGTTGATAGTTTAGCTTTTGACTTGAAACTTGATTTTATTTGTTTACCTTGCTGACAGGCATCACAAATAGCATCCTTCTTGAATGTAATCTCAGGCAAGCGAATTACCATTTTCTTCTTTACTAGCTGATTGATATCATCAAAATTTAGATGATTTAACTTCTTGTGCCATAACCAATTGAGTTCTGATTTAGTATGCACAATCAGGCATGTTTCTGGAACTGCAGTAGACCAATCCACAACATACATGTTTTGTTGTCTTCTACCAGCCAATACAACTTGATCACCTTTTTCACTAATGACAATACAGTTGTTTTTGTCAAAAGTGACCTTGTATCCAATGTCACAGAATTGACAAGTGCTCAGCAAGTTGTAGTCCAGTCCTTCCACATAAGCAACATTCTTGATGGTTAGTCCATTCCTCACAAGTGTGCCATAGCCTCTTGTATAACCAGGTGTATCTTTGTTGCCAAAATTCACCCTTGGACCATCCTTTGCTATGTAGCTTGTCAAACAGTGCTTATTCTTTGTCATATGTCCGGAATATCCACCACAAAGTACCGAGACACCCTACAAAACAAAATCAATACATTTTAGGTACCCAAATCTGTTTGGGTCCATGATGGTCGATGGTAAGCATGACCCCAGTAAATTTCCATAAGGTCTTCTTTTAAAGGTGTCATACTTAGGTTCATACATGTATTCCACACATCCATAAGATCTAACAGTTGGTTGTGTAGGATTCACATATGTTTTCTGGCTTTTTGGTATATATTGCTGTTTGGAGTGATTTTTCTTGTTAGAAGCAGCAGTATAACCATAGGTTTGCTGTCTGTTAGGAACAACTCTGTAATATGGAGTCTGCTGAGGTCTCTGCTGAGGTCTTATATAAGTCCTCTGCTGAGTCCTTTGCTGATTCCATTGCCTAGGTTTTACCTTTGCAGTATGGTTGTATCTGTTGATTCTATCAATGGGGGCAGGAATATTCCAATCATTATCAGCATGGAACAATATACCTTTCCCCCCTGAGATAAGTATCCCTTGAATGATTAACATTTTTGGGTTTAGGATTCTTATCCTTGGAATATTTCTGTTTCTTTCCCTTCTGTGGTCTAACAGACTTGGTAGCAGGTCTGCTATCAGCAGGCTTAGAAGGCACAACAGTCCTATTTTTGGATTTGTTCCTTTTATTAGGAGCTGATGACTTCTTTGACTTCTGAGTTTGCTTCCTTGAAGCATTCTCAGCAGGTTTTACTGCCTCAACAACCTTACTGGAAGTTGGATCTTGTGCAGGTACAAACTTAGGACCAATTCTGGCACTAGGTTCAGAGAGCCTTCTTTGGATCCACTCTTTTGGATTGTTGAGTTCCAAATCCAAGCCATGTTCTATCACCATAAGGCTTTCCAGATTTGTATGCGATAGATGAACAAGATGGATCAGTGATTCGAGGCTACTAGATGTTCAAAGAGGCTTATCTTGATTACATCCAACATCTTTTTATTTACCTTTGAGAATCCTTAATTCAGCATTCAATCTTTCAACTTCTACTTGAAGAGCTTTTTTTTTAGCCTTCACAATCTCATAACCAGATTGTATTTTCCTCAGTTGATTGAGGATGACATCCAAAGTTTCTTCATTGTAAGAGTTTCTAGGATTTGAACAACAAGTTGATTCACAATCACTTTCAGCAGGAGTGTTAATTGATACTGATGTGTATACCTCCTCTGTTTCATCCATATTAGCCATTAATGCATAGTCTTCCATATCGACAACCAATCTTTGTGTCATCCGATTCATTTCCTTTTGATTCCACTTCATATCCAGATTCATCTTCGAGGAATCATAGCCTTCTTGCCATGTCTTCTTTGTTGACTCTTGTTCTTTTGGAGATCTGGACAATGCAGTGCAAGTGTTAGAGGCTTCTTGCGATTAAAGCAAAGATAATCTGGTTCCTTTTACGCTTTAATTCGGAGATGATCAGTCCGAAGTGTCTGGTTTCTTGCAATTGAAACACAAGAAATCATTGTCTTTCTTTGTTTCTTCCTTTTTCTTTTCAATGAATTTCTTTGTGAAATTCCTAGGTGAGCTTTTCCCACCTTTCATCATCCTGATCTTCTTGCTCAGCAATGCTATTTGCTCTTGCATTTCATCCAGTAATTCATCTTGAGCTTCTGATCCTTCTTCTTGATGTGAAGCAGCCAGTGCTGTGGTTTTTGGATCTTCCTTTTCAGTGGTAGGTGACAACTTCTTTTTGAATTCATATGCCTTGAGATCTGAGAACAACTTGAATGTATCTTCTTCATGCTGTCTTCTCATTTCTTCTATGGATGTCACCTTCATCTTCCATTCATCTGTAGCAGGTAAAGCTTCCAAGATTTTTGTGTTGGTTTCTTCTTTTAAGTAATTAACACACAGCAGGGTGAGTTCATCCAGAATTGCATTGAACCTAGATTCCATTTGTTCAATGGTTTCATTGGGTTTCATTTCAAACTTTTGGAACTTCTTCTTTGCCACACTGATTTTATTCTTCTTTATTTCATCGATTGCCTTCACGGATCAAGCGTAGTTTGTCCCAAAGTTCTTTTCTTTGTTTTACAATCTTTCACTTTCATGTACATGTTGCTATCCAGTTACGTAGATAATATCAATAACAATGTTGTTCGATTTTCTCTCTTTCTATCTTGAAAGATCCATTCCTTTTTAGGCTTTGGAATGTCTTGTGTCTCTTCACCCACTATTCTTGACTTTGTAATCTCCAAAGTGGTCCATCTGTGAGCACATCCATCATTTCATCATGAGTTGCGACAAGGTAAGCTTTGCATACGGCGTTTATATTCATCAAAACGATCTGCGAGAACACATCAACATTGTTCTAGCATCTTTGGTTGTTATCCATGATGCAAGTCTTTGAAAATCGGTGACTTGAAAGAGTTTTCAAAGTATTTTCGAAGCACAACAAGTATGATTTCTTGAGCGAAGCCTTTGCTCCGATACCAATTGTTGGTCCTTGAAAGGCTTTGGTTAAGTTTAGAGGGGTGAATAAACTTAACACTTAAAACTTTTGGAGTTAACAAACTCGGCAACTTCATTGATCTCTTGATACCTCATGAGTCTGTTGATGCCTCGATAACTCTCTTGATAAGCAGTGAGTCTCTTGATGATTGAGTTTACTGAATTTGTGCAGCGGATTTATATCAAAAATTAAGCCTTATTACTTGTTGTTAAATATGATACTAAGTATTAGATACTCAGTAGTGTATGTGTGTGAGTTCGATTGCTAGATTCAGTAGGTTGATGTGTATAATACACTAAATGCACGAATGTAAGTGCAGAAAGTAAGTAGGCAGATTTTATAGTGGTTCCATGTGGTGTAATCCTGTCAGTCCACTCTTCTCCTGTGATGTTGGAGGTAATTCACTAGAGATCTTTGATGTGTCTGTTACAAAGATTCCTAAGATTTCTTGTCCTTCACCAATGACTATGGCTTCACAAACTGAAAACTAGGAACATGTAGGATTGTTTGCTCCAAAGTCTTCCACTTGGTCCTTGAAGGGTAGGATTGCCTCTTCACCACTCTCCACCACAAACAACGATCTTTCACACCCAACAGATGCTTCACTGCTTTCTTGTGAGTTCTTTATAAAATAAAGAATGAATCAAGTAAATGATTCGATTGCGGCAGACTTGATTAGGATGATATAATCAGCACTTGTAGTCTTCAAGTGTGTGAACTTGATGTAGCTTGAATACAGAATACACTTGAAGATTTTCTCTGGATCAGTAAGGTTAAGCTCAGTTGGTTCAGCAGGGTGCTTTTTTAGCTTAGAATTATCTCTTATGTTTTTCTCTTAAAATTCATCAATCATCATCTTTTTCTGAGTTGAAAGTCCTCTATTTATAGGTAGGAATGCATGTGACTTATATTTGAAATTCAAATATAACCGTTCTCTGGTTTTGTCCCATTTGACTTGCTTTCATCACTATTCATAGAATGATGTGATGTCGATTCCTTTTGACAATGCGATCTGTCCACCCTTTGACTTATAACCATTGGATAAAGTCCTGAATCATCCCAACGTCTTTTTAATCTCAGCCCTTGATTTGTTTGATAAATCGAGTAGTTGGTGTCCTTATCCATGTAATCTTCCAATGTAATCTGAATTAACGAGGTATATTATCGGCGAGTTCATCGATCATTGTAATACCTATCGATCTGTTGAATAGCAATTTGATGTGTAACAAATTCAATGCAACTGATTTCTTTTATCTAACTTTTATTTGTGAAGTTAGATTACACCTTTTTAATTATAACCAAGTTCCAAACATCATCCAACTTATGGAACTTAGACCTTCTACACAAGGTATATGTAATCAGTTTAGGTCATCACAGACTTGCCAAAATTCTGATTGCATATCCTAGACTTTAATCACTAAGTTTGATCCCTTAGCCTTCATTAACTGAGTTTGAGCCCTCGTTTTCAGGTCTTCAAAGAGGTTCCAGAAAAGTCTACTGACATAACTACCCTACTGACCTAGACTAGTCTGCTGAAACAAGTCAGCTGACCTTTACCGTGCTTGTTTGATCAAACCTATACAAAGATCAAACTCTAATAAACCTATACATTTGAACTAGACATCTTTTTGCCTTTGCACTATAACAACTAGTCTGACACTCATCATCAAAACATAAAAATAAGTCCAACACTAGTAAATCCTAATTCCGTGTTTTGGCGTCAACTACGTTGATCGACAAATCTAATTTACATGTTTTTAGCCTGATCACCTAATTTCATGTCATCCTAAATTAACATGAAGGACTGTTAGTGAAGTTTTAATTAAGACATATTCTTGATTGACCCTAGGGACATTCTAGTCATAGTCGATAGCTGCCTAGGCGGGTTAGCGGTATGGGTTTATGCTCAATACCGACAATTATAGTTCTTCATGCGTATGGGCTATTACGGACCAATTAAAGAGAGTAGCTTGCGTATGGATTGTCTGATGCCATAGTCGGAGTAGATAGGGTTAGGAGTTGCACCCGTAGCTAAATTACGCACACGAGTCGAACACGGATTAAGGGTAGATTAGTTAGGAATAGTGTAGTTAGTACCTTTTCGATATATGGTTGATTATTGGTTTATTTGCATCTCTTTTATTTAGTGTTCTTTTATGTTTGTCAATGACCACACCTATCCGGTTGACCTATGAATTGTGGTTGTGTTTAGCATTATTAAATAATAGTCTCTGTGGGATCGACTTTGACTCGTCCTTTCTGTACTACGATTGACCTAGTCCTCATGCTAGTATTAAGCGACTTCCACGTGATCAGTAAACCTTGCCTGCTGAATACCTATCTATTGAAGCCCTGTATTGATCTTGTTCTATCTTGTAATAACTTTAGCCTTAGAATGCTGAACCTTTATCCAACACTGTATACTTCAGGCTTAATAATCCTGTTCCCTGAACTAGATTATCCTTCTTGAGGTTGGCTGATAGTTCAGTTTGTGTATTTCATCTACTGATCCTTGTAACATGGTGAATTTTTTTGTTAGCTTGCTGTAATTTACTATAGTATCTTAGTCTATTGAGATTTGTAAGCAGTTTGCTGAACATGCACTGTTATGTATAATCTGTATAGCTGAACTGTATAACATATCTAGTTTGTATCTGAATTGTAACTGAACTTTGAACTTTAATCTCTTGAAACATTTCTACATGTTTTGTTTATGTTCTCATACACTCGGTCTGGTGTGCCTTGTATCTATTGTGATCATATTCTTATACATCCTGATCTAAACTGAACATGGTTTACTAATCACCGTAATCTAATCAAGTAATCTATATTTGAGCTACCCCTGTCAATCAATGAAACAGTAACTTGACTTAGGTATACAACAATTAAACCCTTAAAGTTTTATGCCAACATGATTCCAATTGAATAAAATGTGTTAACTGCCTTAATAAACTCCGATCTTTTTTACATATCCACATACTTGTTTAAAGTTAAAAAAAATTTAAATAACCCTTGATTCATTAAAACCCCCATCTGAATCAAGTTGTGCATTGATCCAACAAAATAAGGAAAGAAATAATCTTCCACCTTGAGGTTAACCCGCTGAGATTTTGTGCAAACCATAGAAGGAGGAATTAATCGTCTCATCGCCGGAAACATTTTGATACAAGCAACCATCCAATTCGTAAGTTTTCCTCATTTAGGTTTCTTGGAATCTTGAACGTTATTGTCGAAATCCTGAGTTTTATTGGTGAAGAAGGTCGTAATAATTGTGGTGTTATCGTTTCTAAATCGTAGATTGTTCGTAGTGTTTGTGGAATCGAATGATATAAGCCATTTTGTTTTCAAATCGCTATCGGATTGCATTTATTTGGAATTAAGGTAATAGGTATTTTTAAAAGGATTTTGGGTGTTCGTGTTATGTGTTGGTGTTGTAAATTTGCAAGTTTTTGTTGGAATAGGGTTGGGAAATCGATACGTATGGATTCACATCAATTCTACCTTGAAACAAAGTTGTGCCAGCGTATTTTTATCGCCTGGCGCATGCCAAACTGGCTTTTCCGGGTGCCAAATTGAGTAGAAATAGGTAGAACGGCTCTGTCCAAGGTTGGCGGGCGCCAATGATGCACATTAGGTAAACATGATGTACTGTCAGGGTTTGGCAGGCACCAGTGGTGTTTGGCGGGCGCCAAATGGTAGCAGAGTGTTCTGTTCTTTCATGGCGGGTGCCAAGGTGAAGCAAAAAGGTTTTAATATTCTGGATAGGAGTTTGGTAGGCGACAAAGGTGTTTGTTGGGTGCCAAAAGTGCATGCTCACCATGTATTGATATTTTCTTATGTACAACTTGCTGTTTGGTATGCATGCATTTCGGGGCATTATCTGGTAATTGGAAACATCTAACATCGACTTCTAGTAGCCTCGGCTCAACCCCACATTTGAGACCCACTGCGGGGAGAAGGTGGGAGCACGGGAAGGCGTCTGTTTAGGCCCTGCAAGACATTGACTTAGTAGTCAATAATCCATTTACAATGTGCTAGGTAGTGTAATATTATTGTGTAGGACTAGGAGTCCTGAAGAAGCATTTTATGTGAATGCATCAGATGGTTAGATTAAACTCGTATTCAAAATATGTGTTGTGTCTAAATTCTAAAAGCTAAAACACCATTATTATTGGTGAGACATGTTTAATCTTTGTGGCATTGAACTATTGCACCTCTCCACTTGGTCTGATGCCACGGGACTCGTGTGATCTTCCTCATGGAACTGTCCGTGCTCTCAAGGTTCTAATTGTGTTGTGGTTCGGTGTTCACCATACGTACTATCCTCTAATCTTGCTGTAACAAACTTACTTGTGTAGGAATATGCCATCTGAGCAAGTAGAGGGTGAGTGTGCCCTTCTATTGAAGTGTCTATAGAATTTATTCTGTTTTATATATATATATATATATATCTATGTGTGTATGTGTGTGTGTATATATGTATATATATATTCTTGTGTATCGGTTTCTTCTACCTCTTACTGAGTACGTATTACTTACCTTTTTATAAATGTTCCCATCCCGAGAAGGTGATTGGCAGGACGATGATTTATGTTATGAGAATGACAATGACGGAGCTAAAGTTTGAGCTCGAGTTATATGATGGAGATGTTATCAGTTTTATTGATGCATCTCATATTATTGTTGGGAGATAAGCATTTGATGTTGAGGGTATAGACTTTTATTAATATCATTCATTTGGGATTCTAATAAGCTAAACAACATTTATTTACGTGGAGTAGAACGGTTGATCCATTTATTTGTCTTTTGACATTCACGAGTCATAGGCCGGCCCTGGCATTTTTTGGGCCTAAGGCCATTCGCCGAATTAGGCCTTTTAGTTCAAAGTTGTTTTTCTTCGAAAAAAATATACGTATAAAATATTACATCAACATCACGTTTTTAACGTCCGTAGATACAAAATTCAATTCATTTATAGCCTCAAAACATACCTACAAAAGTAGTTTTTTCATAGTTTTCTAGCACATTTAGAAACAAAAACCAAATCCATACGTATACACAAAACATAATTACATATTACTACTTCATAATCACTCTTGCACCACATTTGGGTGATAGTGATATACTTGTTAAGAGAACCACTTAAAATCTCTATAATTCTTCTTGTTTTTTCACCTTCTTTTTTTTTCATTTCCGGAAGGATACTTATACTTTGGTGGTGACATTTTGCTACCTATAAACAATTCATGTATTTGAAAATAAAAAAACATAGACACCAAGCCCACTTCGGTACATCAAATTAAAGATTCCTAAACTTTAAAAAAGTTTACGTACACAAAATAATAAGACATCAATATAAAAGCCACCCCACTAACAAAATGCAAAGGCTAAACTCCAAAACGAAAAAAAAGAAGGCCGGCAAGGCCAATCACCCCATCGACATAGGTGGATTGATGATTCCAAAAATCGTCAATGATAAATCCAGGGCTGTTCTCTTAAAGATAACCTGTAAAAGCTCCAAGAACAACAAAAATGATAATAAATAGAAAAGATAGGGTGTTTTGGTGGTGGTTTAGACTGGACTTGAGATGTTATTGCCTACGTATCCAATGCTTGTATTTGAATCAAGTCTCCGTAGTTCCTTAGGGATGGTTTATATATAGGAGACTTATAACCAAAGGCGTCATGGGCCTTGTCCTTGTTGGGCTTGGATTTCGTGTTCCCTAAGAAAAAGATACCTACGACTTAATCTCCTTAATTTTAGGAGATAATTATGGATATATTTGACTATCAGAATCAGATTATTTAATATGAGGGATTCTTCCCATATTTATCTGTTTATCACACTCGTGGGAAAAACGATTAAGGATGGACTCTAGCCGACATAGATGGCCCGAGCTGAACCTTTCTGTGTTTGGTCCGACCTACGGAGGTCGGGGAAGATAGCCGAGCTGGGATCATCTCGGATTCTTGCGTGCATAAGAGGATTGGTCCGAGAGGGACTTGAACCGACCTACAGGGTCGGGTAGGGGCAAGTTTGATCACAAGTACAGGCCGACCTAGAGGTGTTGGAGGATGGTGACCGAGCTCATACAACTTTGGTACTAGGGGTTCTGGCCCTTGATGGAGGCTTTTCTATATCTTAATTTATTACTGTGCTGATGTGGAGGCGACACGTGGGTAAGGTCAATTTTGGGCATCGTCATAAGCCCCGAAGATCCAGTTGAGTCCTTGAGGTCAGCTCGGATCTGCTTATGGTTGTAGCTCGGCAGCGGTTCTCTAGACTTACAAAGTTGATACGCAAACTATTCTGTCAATCTGGCAGAGTTCTGCTATGAATTTGTGGAATGCGAGGTGTTTTACCCCATGACGGTGGTTGCACGGTGGTGCTCAAGAACAAGGATGAAGAAAATGCCGCGTTTACGATTATGATCTGAGTTATAGAAGGCTGCCTACATACCTTTTCGTTTGTAAGGGATCAAGCCCAATTTGCGTAGTTCTTCGAAGGTGAGAGCCCTTTTTGTCAAAGGTGTGATGTCACTATTCATAGGGCCATGAGTTGGCTGTCAACAGGCTTTTGGGCGAGCTGGCAGGCTAGGAAGCTGTTGATTTGAGATCGGTCTTAGAGTGCCTAGCTGAAGAGCTGGTAAGCTGAGAGCCTTTGGTGATCTGAGGGCTTTGAGGCTTGAGAGCGTCGTTTATGAACTTTGTAGCCTAGTTGTGTTGGCTTTGTTCGTTGAAGGATGGCGAGCTGGAGGGGCGAGCGGGTCGAGCCCCAGTGCTTTGTATCAAGCTAGCTGCTTGTTACTTCATTCATGTTGCCTTGGATCGCGACAGGAATCGTGATGGTGTAAGATGGGCTTGATCGTGCTTGGCTTGGTCCGGCCTATTAAGGGGCGGACTGGTTAGGCTGAGGGGCCTATCATGGGCTAGGTTTGGATCCATGGACTCTTTCCGGAACTAGGGGACTTGGACTGATTCGATACATCAATGCCCCCGTACTCTCTAAGCTTTCAGATGTGTAAACGAGAGTCATGGTGTAAAGTTTTAACGACTTGATACTTCGTTTGTTAGGTGACTTGTTCTAGAGCGATCTACTGAGATAACATGTGGCTCATTTAGCGTAGTGCACCGGTGTTGTACTTAGACAACCACCAGATATAAGCACGTCTGGCTTGAGAGCGTAAGGCCATAATTTTGAGAAGACTCGCTCGGGGGCGAGATTTAACTATGATGCCGAGCTGGAGTCGGGCGTACAAAACATTCGCTCACAGCTTATCAGACTGACTTCTCGTTAAGCTTTACGGCGAGCAGGGCCATATTGGGCTGACTTCTCGCCATATTAAGTGGACGGGCTATGATCCCGCACTATAAAGCGGACTCAATGTACTTTTTAGTTTACATAGGCTTGCTGAGCCGGACCTGCGAAGCTCAGATTGTGTGTCCTATAGAGTTTATTGAGCCCAGCCCTTTGGAACAGGAGCCGATCTCTGTGATGACTAATGTAGGGCTAGATGATGCTGGCTTCAAGGCCATGCAATACGCAATCTTGCTTTTCTAATTCAAGTGTTGTACTTTGTAGTGTTTCCTATTTGCAGTGAACTTGGATTGGCCAAGACTTTTTCCCTGGACTGGGGAAGTTTACTGGAGATTTGAAGAAGATTTCCGACCTGAAGTAAGGTCGGCCTAACCATGGCTACATTTTGGGGGTGCATAAGGCAAAGGGTCAGATTGATGACTTGGTCAGGGACAATCTTCCCGGCAAGGCTTTTTATAAGCTGGTCATGGGTGCGGTCTATGAAAACCGTCTGAAGGACTTCCCGGAGGGAGTGGACATTGTGTCCGAGAACTCTTGCCGTGTTGTGGCTGCTTGTTTCTTGCTTCTTCAGAGCCACCAGTGTCCAGCCCCCGGTTCTTAGGTCAGTAGGCTTATGGACTTGTAGTTTTTTGTTTTGAAATTTTATTTCAAATCAAATTGTCATCTGTACAATTTGATAATAGAAGGAATATTTCATTAAGTTCACAACCTTAACATTATTCCGAGCACTTCTATAAATACTTTGATAATGGTAGAGGTATCTTTCCCTCTAGTATGCCATGCATTAACTTGTAGTTTTGGATGACATGTAGCTAAGAGATTATTTTACAAACTTCTTGAGTCCGACCTGCGGAGCACAATTGAGTACGACCTGCGGACTTTGGTTTGAGTCCGACTTGTAGACCAAATGAGCTTGACCGACAAACTTCGTGGAACTCGTCTCAGTTTGAGTCTATCCTATCAATTCCAAACTTTGCTGAGTTCGACCTGTGAAGCTTAGGTCGAATATGTCTTGCAGATTTGATTGTAAGTTGGTTCCGTATTGCGGTGCTCGGATGTACTCTTGATGAGTTTTCTTAATCCGAACTTTCAGTCTCTTGAATGCTTTATAACAGGGGACATCTTGCCGCTCAGTATGCCATGCACTAACTTAAAGTTTTTGGATGGCATACTTGGTTGTTTTTTCGTCTAATCTCGAGTCTGGCCTATAGACTTAATTATTTGAGCCTGTCATGAAGACTTAGTTATTTGAGTCTGTCATGAAGACTTAGTTATTTGAGTCTGTAACACAGACTTTATTAGTTTGGTCTTTGCTGATCAGGTTGAGTCCAATCTGCGGAGCTCAAGTGTCAGTCATAGCGATTTGAGTGGAGCCCGCCCTGCGGAGCTCAGCTTGTCTGGCCTGCAGACAATGTAGTTGGCGTGTTCGTTTGGTCCGACGCGGAAGGCATGGATATTATATTTTGGCGAACTGAGTCAGATGTTTTGCTGACTTCGCATATTAAATTTCTATGAGCTGGGTCGAATTTTTGAGACCTCGCGTGGTTTTTGCTGAGCCAGACCTAGTGGGGCTTAGATATCATATTTTAATGGAGTCAAAAATATTTTAGACTATTTCCACGAGTTTGAGCTTTTGATAAAATACACAACAGAACGAGTCAATATTACATTAGAAAAGCGTTAAGGGGAACCTGATGGGACGTGTCCTTAGCGTGGGCTTGACTGCTTGGTGCATCAGAGGTGTTGTTGATCGTACCGATGTGATGATGGCATGTAGAGTTGTGGCATTCAGGGTGACCGACTGCTCTATATATTGTTGGGCGACCTAGGTCAGTTCGGATTGACTTCTCGTGCGAAAGTATTCGATGAGCAGGGCTAGGATATGCTGACTTCTCATTTTAAAGCATGGCGAGCAGGGCAAGGCTAGTGCTGACTTCTCATGTGAAAGGTTAGGACGAGCAGGGACAGGCTAGTGCTGACTTCTCGCGTGAAAGTTTTTGACGAGCAGGGCCAAGCTAGTGCTGACTTGTAGCATGAAAGTTTAGGACAAGCAGGGCCAGGCTATGCTGACTTCTCGTTTTAAAGCATGGTGAGCAAGGCCAGGCTAGTGCTGACTTCTCGCGTGAAAGTTTAGGACGAGCAGGGCCAGGAAAGTGATGACTTCTCATTTTGAAAGCATGGCGAGCAAGGCCAGGCTAGTGCTGACTTCTCGCGTGAAAGTTTAGGACGATCAGGGCCAGGCTAGTGCTGACTTCTCGTTTAAAAGCATGGTGAGCAAGTCGGGCGGACTTCTCGCGTGAAAGAGTTGCACATGTGTTTGTCCTGTAAAATTAATAAAGACCATACGTAATAGAGAACAAAATAATAGTAAATCAACGTACCTTTTGCTTATTGGTGTAATCTGTTGGTGCCAAACTGAAGTCGGTCATACAGAAGGCTCACTCGTAGGCGAGTTCCAACTATGATCCTGAATTAAATTCAGACCTATAGAAGGCTCGCCCGAAGGCGAGTTCCAAATATGATACCGAATTAATTTCGGACTTACAGAAGGCTCGCCCGAAGGCGAGTTCCAAATATGATGCCGAATTAAATTCAGACTTATAGAAAGCTTGCTCGAAGGCGAGTTGCAAATATGATGCCGAATTAAATTTGGACTAACAGAAGGCTCGCCCAAAGCCGAGTTCCAAATATGATGCCGAATTAAATTTGGACTTATAGAAGGCTCGCCCGAAGGTGAGTTCCAAACTTTGATGCCAAATTAAATTCGGACATATAGAAGGCTCGCCCGAAGGCGAGTTCCAAATATGATACCAAATTAAATTCGGACTTATAGATGTCTCGCCCAAGGCGAGTTCCAAATATGATGCCAAATTAAATTCAGACTTATAGAAGGCTCGCCCAAAGGCGAGTTCCAAATATGATGCCGACCTGAAGTCGGACTTACAGAAGGCTCGCATGAAGGCGAGTTCCAAATATGATGCCGAATTAAATTCGGACTTATAGAAGGCTCGCCCGAAGGCGAGTTCCAATAATAGGAAAGTTCGTCCGACTCTTTAGGTCTGAGGAGTTCCAAAAATAAGAAGGCTCATCCCCACTCTTTAGGTCGGGAGAGTTCCAAAAATAAGAAGTGTGATCCTTTAAGTTGTAGAAATAAAACCCGATGAGATATTGTACCTTGAGAGTTCGGATCTAGAGAGCTGGGGAGCTCGACTCAGATCATGGAGATCTGGGGAGCTCGGCTCGGGTCATGGAACGCTGGGGAGATTGGCCCAGATAGTGGAAAATAATGGAGAAAGCTCGTATCTTATTTTTGTGTTATAGCAGCATGTTTCCGGCGACGATCGGGTATCGAAACAGACTCCGATCGGCACGAACTTTGGAGGCCTCATTCCACCCACCTCGTCTTTAACCCGAATAGTGGAAAATTTGTTTTGACGGCTCAATCTCTTGGAATTGGCCTTAGATCTGACTGCTGCATTTTGGTGATACAGCAGCAGCTTGGCGGCGACGATCGGGCATTGAAACGGACTCCGATCGGCATGAAATTTTGGATGGCTTGTCCCTCCCACTATATTCTTTAATATGAACGGTGGAATTTTGTTTGGACGGCTCAATCTCTGGGAATTGGACTTAGATCTGACTGCGTTTTGCTATTTCATTTTTGACAAAGTTGCCGGGAGGAGGTCCTTCTTCTAGCGCCATTTGAAGTTGCTGAAAATCGTCGATGATAAATCTATGGCTGTTCTCCTAAATACAACCGGAAAAATCTCCAGGAACAACAAAAACGATAGAAAATGAGGGTGTTTTGGTGGTGGTTTAGACTGGACTTGAGATGTTATTTCTCAAACTGCCTACGTATCCAATGCCTGTATTGGAATCAAGTCTCCGTAGTTCCTTAGGGATGGTTTATATAGAGGAGAATTATGCCCTAAGGCGCCATGGGCCTTGTCCTTGTTGGGCTTGGATTTCGTGTTCCCTAAGGAAAAGATAACTACGATTTAATCTCCTTAATTTTAATAGATAATTATGGATATATTTGACTGTCAGAATCAGAGTATTTAATATGAGGGATTCTTCCCATATTTATATGTTTGACACTCATGGGAAAAATGATTGAGGATGGACTCTGGCCAACTTAGATGGCCCGAGCTGAAGCCTTCTGTGTTTGGGCAGACCTACGGAGGTCGGTGAAGATAGCCGAGCTGGGATCAGCTCGGATTCTTGCATGCATAAGAGGTTTGATCCGAGAGGTACTTGAGCCGATATAGGGTCGGGCAGGGGCAGGTTTGATCATAAGTATAGGCCGACTTGGAGGGTCGGAGGATGGTGACCGAGCTCATTCAGCTCGGGTACTGGGGGTTCTTGCCCTTGATGGAGGCTTTTCTCTATCTTTATTTATTATTGTGCTGATGTGGAGGCGACACGTGGGTAAGGTCAATTTCGGGCATCATCATGGATCTATATTTATAATAATGGGGTCCACGGACCCAGCTAAAACAAAGAAAATGTTAAGTTTTACCCATTGAAAAAATTTATAGACCCCGTTAAATTTTTTTACTCTTAAAAACATTTTTGGACTTCGCTAAACAATTTTCCTAGATCCGCCACTGCCCATCAAGTAATGAAGAAAACAAAACATACCTGACTAATGTAATGACTATATGTGATTCTCTTATTCAGTCAAATTGAAAGCCCTCTTCCTTCCTTGCTATGCTAAAACCCCCTTTCAATCTTTCTGCATACAAAAAATTTATGATTACCAAATTATTAATTATGTCTACAATCTTACAATAAGAAAATTTCAAAAATCAAACTATCAAAGTATTAAGGCTTGTAAATATAAGAAAATTAATTACATATTTACCTCCACTTAAGAACTTAGGGCTTGTGTTGTGTATAGATGGCAATGGGTACGTGTGGGTACGAGTTCGGCTATATCCATGCCCTACCTATCAAAAAAATTCCTTACCCATACCCTACCCATTACCCATTAGGGTAGAAAATTTAAAATCCATACCCTCCTCATACGGATATGCACGGGTCTGTAGATATCCATGGACATCTAATTTTATTCACAACTAAGTATCATAACCCTATATATACTATAATTTTTGCTAGAACAACTATAAACAAGTGGCAAAAATGCAAGATCAACAATGACTAGGTAAAGCTTAAGAAAAAAGTATTAAAATACATAGTAAGCAAACCGAAAAATGCAATATTTTTGATGAATAAATATAAGCAATCATAAAAAAAGTAAAAATAAATATAATGAAAATTCTTGCCTTTCTCCAGTTCGGTAAGGTTGCCCGGCAATAGGAATTAGGAAGAGAAGAGTAGACCACAGTAACTTTGATAATTGATATGTTTGTAAAATACGAAATATTGGGGCATGAGTCTTAAATCATAATTGCATTAATATTTATTTAGTTTTTTTTTCTAAATGACATTTTTTTTCCTTGTAAAAAAGTGAGATTTCAATTTTCCGTCGGATTATTAATTTTATAAATAATACAATAAAAATATATTATACGGTGGGTCGGGTGGGTATTATGACAGGTAGGGAATACATATCCATACCCTACCCTACCCACGACGGGTTTTGAAAAATCAAACTCATACCATACCCTACCCTTAAAAACACGCTACCCAAATGGGTAGGGTCGGGTGGATATCGACTGGATTGGATCGAAATTGCCATCCTTACTTTTTTTTGTTAAAGGTAAATATATATAACAAAGGTATGCAAAAAACAAGAAATTACATCATAATCTAAAAGTAGAACTAGGTCAACTCCTACACAGTGTTGAAAAGAGGTTATATTTGTTGATTCCAAGCAACATAAGACCCCTGAGGTTATATGCTACAAGAAACAACAGCCACTAAACACTTAACAACACACAAAAATGGCAAAAAGGGGTCATATGAGAGCATACCTCACAGAGACTGTCCCAAGGTGTGTAGAGAAATAAAATAATCTCATTCCTTTGGTGTATCCAGGTTTGTCTTTACTTCCAAAATTAACCTTTGGTCCATCTTTTGCAATAAAATTACTGAGACAGTCTTTGCCCTTTGTCATATGCCTAGAGCAACCACTGTCAAAGTACCATATGTCCTGCAATAAAAATTAAAAAATTTTAGGTACCCAACTCAGTTTTGGTTCATGGGGGTCAGTTGTCAGTACAACTCTGGGGATATATCCTTTAGATATTCTTCGGATATTGTTGCACTTGTTTTCATATATGTAAGCCACACTCCCATAGTGTCTATGCTTGGATTGTGTCTTATTTATATGATCTCTCAGATCTTTTGACTGAAATTTATTTCCATCATGCTTTCTATTAAAACTTGAATAATGATCATCATTCCTTTTGTACTGAGATCTGGACTGATCTTGGTACTGGGGCTTTTGCTGAGAACTATGATTAGCTCTCTGCTAATTTTTGGACTGAGACTTGTGATAAGTTCTCTGTCTGGAATGATTGTTATTGTTAGTTTTATTAGTAGGTGCAGTAAAATTCCAATCATCATCAGTGGGATATAATCTTCCTTTCCCCCTAAATGTGTGAATCTTTGAATGATTGACATTCTTGGATTTACTTTGATTGTAATTTTTTTGGTTCTCGACTTGATTGGTTTTTGTGGACCTGGTAGTTGATTTCCCGGTTTGGTTTTCTTGAGATACAGTTGATTTACCATTTGGTTTACCCTTGTTGGTAAATCCAGCTGTTTTCTTCAAAACCGATTTGTCCTATGTGATTACGGCTTTCTTGGTTCAACAATTTTCTCGCTTTGAGGAAGTTTGTTCACTACAAACTTAATACCGCTTTGGTGCTAGGTTTGGCGACTTTGTCGTCCATTCTTAGAAGATTGTTGTGTATCAAATCCTAAACCCGTCTTGTCTCCATGTGGTTTTCATGATTTGAATCCGATGGCGAACTTGATTGAGCAAATGATTCGATTGATGTCAGCGATGCAAGATGAGTCGATCTTTGAATCTTTTCTTTATCAGTTTTAGTCAGTTTCAACATTTTTAGTTCAGACTTCAATCTTTCAACATCAAGAATTAGATTCTCTTTCTCAGCTTTAATTGATTCATGACCAGATTGAGTAGTTTCTAGCTGATTCATCAATTCGTCAAGAGTTTCCTCTAATTCTAGATTTTTTGGATTAGAGTCAGCAGTCGAAGAATATGCATTTTGCATTCAAATTTGAGCTGAGGAATATTTAGAATTGGATTCACATACCTCATTTGGATCTTCCATGTGTGCCATTAAAGCTGTGTCATCTGATAGTCTTTCAGTACCAGCTTCATAATCTGACTCATCTCCAGCAAGGAGTGCTCTTCTACCAACTCTTCTTGGTGGAGTCTTCTTGTTCAGTTATGGACATTCAGCTTTATAATGTCCAGGTTTATTGCAGTTGAAACAGAGATATTCATCATCTTTTCTTTTCTCAGGAGTCCTCTTGATGAACTTCTGAGTGACTGGGTGTCCACTCTTCATTCTTCGAATTCTGTTCATCATTAGAGCTGATGAGTTCTCTTGAATGTCATTTGATGCTGCTGCAAGTGCTGTGGTCTTTGGTTCCTCCAGAGCTTTGATTATTGCAGCTGTACTTGTAAAATCTTCACTAAATTCATAAGCTTTCAAGCCTGAGAAGATTTTGAATGAATCCTCTATGTCAAGTCTTCTAGATTCTTCCATAGCAGTGACTTTCATTTTCCAGCACATTGGTAATGCCTTCAAGATTCTTGTGTTGATAACTTTCTTTGAGTACTCAATCTTGAGTAGATCTAGTTCATCCATGGTAGCACTGAATCTTGTTTCCATTTGGTCAATGGTTTCTCCAGATTTCATCTTGAAATTCTCAAACTTTTGTTTTGCAACATAAATTTTATTTTCCTTGATTGAGTCTGTTCCTTCACAAACAAGTTGTAGTTTGTCCCACATTTCCTTGGCAGTTGTGCATTCTTTCACCTTTAAGTACATGTTGCTGTCAACAGTTCTGAGGATAAAATCCATAGCAACATTGTTGACATTGTTTCGCTTGCAATCATCACTAGTCCATTCGGATTTGGGCTTTGCAACTCGAACATGCTGTCCATCAACAGTTTGCATGTGAGTGATTTGAATTGGTCCATCAGTGAGTACATCCATCATCTCATCATGAGTAGCTGCTAGAAAAGCCTGCATACGACGTTTATATTCATCAAATCTGTCCATGTTGCACACAAACATCTGTCTCGCATATTGATTGTTATCCATTGTGAGTGAGTGAAGATTGATAGTAAATTAACTGGAACTGAATTTTCAAATGAGAACAACTAGAGGAGATATAGAGCAAATGAAACACTTATCCGATACCAATTGTTGGTCCCGTAGAAAGGCTAACACAAGTTTAGAGGGGGGGGGGGGTGAATAAACATGTCACTAAAAATGATTCTCTAAGCTGGATTTTAAACAAATTATGGTTCAGTTAAAACTTGTGTGGAGTTAAGCTGACTGAGCTGAGTTTAAGTCAAACTGACTTAACCAAAACTGAGTCAACCGGCAGCGGATATAATTCTAGCCTTTTTCTTGATCTTGTTATCCTCTTGTGAAAACTGAGTGTGGTCAACTGAATTCTGATGAATGTCAGTTTGTGAACTGTGAAATGTATAACAATCAATTATCAAAATATCGTAAGTAAATGCTGAGTAAATAAATGCGTAAAGTAAATAAGGCAAATATTATAGAGGTTCTAGGTGGTGTAATCCTGTACGTCCTCTCTTCCCCTGTGATGCGGAGGAAAATTCCACTAGAACTTCTTGAGGTGAACTGTTACAAAAAGTCCTAAACAATAGTCCTTGGCTAAACCCTAGCTTCACTATCTAAACAGTTGTAGAACAAGTAGAATTGTTGTTCTTCAATTGCTTGAACACTGGTCCTTAGAGGGTTGTATTGCCTCTTCACCAGCTACCACCACAAACACAGTCTGCCTGATCGCTCAGAATAATCGTCCCTTGGCAAAACCTTCCTGGTTTGCTTCACAGTATAAACCTTTGATACAGAATCAAGGTAGGATTAAGAATCAATGAATTGATTCTTGTTTAAGGTTCTTCAAAGTGTCTGATTCTTGATAAATTCTTGGTAGCTTGAACACTTGAAGAAATTCTTGATATGATCTTGTTATAGCGCAAATATGATAGCAATTCGAATGATTAATGCACATGTTAATTAAATCTCTCTGTGTTTTTCGATCTACCGCGGTTGAGTCTTCTAGTTTCTGTTTTAGCAATCGAATTTCTGAAGCAGAACTTGAACTGGATTTGTGGATCATCTCTAGTCTAGCATGAACTGAGACATCTGTTCTAGTTCTATAATCGAGATATCCAGAAATATTTGATAGAAGGCTATTTTGTGCATCCTTGTGACTGAGCACAATCTTCAAGTTTTCATGAACCTTGGCCAACTCATCCTTGGTTAGGATGTCAGAAGGGTCATATGTCATTTCAGGTTGATCCTTGGGCTGAGTGATATCTTCAATAACCATCAGTTGTTGATTATCAGTTGCATCAGCTGCTTGCTGAGTGTCAGTTGTCTGATTTCCAACTGGCAACTCTTTTCGCTGACTTACAGTTTGCATAGCTAGAGGTTGAAGTTGAATTTCTGAATGCAAAACTGTAGTCACATCAGCTTCTTTTCTCGTATGATCATCTTCATCATCATCCTTTTCCTTTGTACATTCTTTGGGAGCAGATGATGTGGCTGATTCTCTCATTTGAGCTAGTTCAGTAAACCTTTTAAAACTGTTTTCAAGAAACTCTGATATAAGAAATAGAGAATATAAATCTTTGATTTCCAATCTCTCCAAGAGTAACTTCTCTTCAGTCTGTAGACTAGCATCACGAGAATCCTTTGGTTTAAGCTTCATCTTCATAGTCTGACAATTTTATCAGCTTCAAAAATTGGGGCTGAGTGTTGAACTGATTGATGTTGTAACTGAGAAGTATTATCATCAAGAGTGTTTTTCCCTATGTCTTCAGTTGTCAGTTGTTGTTGTCGTTCCCCCTCAGTTTGTGCTGTCATGCTTGAGGTTGCTGGGTATAAACATCTTACAACTGATCTTTATTGCGCTGATTCTGCCTTTCGCTTGATTCCTCTCTGTTCGACTTCTGCCGCCGAGACACGCTTTTCGACGGGCTTCAGGTTGGCAAGTTGTTCCTATTTTTGCTGCTATTTCCTTTGTAGTTTCAGCTAGCCTTGCTTGTTTCCCTACCTTGAGTCTTTCCAGGTAGAATTGGATGATTCCACTGAGTGTTTTCTTCAGTCGAAATCTACTAACAGTTGTCTGACCTTCATCTTGAGCTCTCTGTACACTGCCTAATTCGGCTAAATGCTGCTTCTTTATCTGATTGACTACATAACCTGCCCAGTTGAATTCTATTTCATCCCAAATTATGTTCATCAAATAAATGTTCTCTTCGGATAGTGTACTGACTCCTTTTTATTTTCCAATGACATGTTTGCTGAGCCATCTGTTGAGATGCGCAAATTCTGGCTTGATATTGTCAACATGACTATCAATTTTTACCGATTCCTTAGAGAAGGTAAGTTGCTTCATAAAAGCTTCTTTTTGCAAAGGTAGAGTAGCCAAATCTATTGATGTCACAGATGAATCCTTGAAACTGAATAATGACTTCATAACTCTTTCATTGATTGCAATACGATCTCCATGGACAGTAGTGATCAGAGAATTTCTTACCAATCGCATATTCTCCCAAAATTGTAGAATTCCTTCCACATCAAGTGGTTCGTTGAATTTAACTTCTAGAAGATTCCTTAGACCTGGTTGTTTCTGGATTATATCACAAATCCAACTTGCTAACAGAGTATTGTTGCACATTGCTTCATAGATATTGAATGAAAATTAATCAAACTTTGTGATCAATCTTTCTTGTTTTGATTTGTCTGAAGTGGCCATATTTGGTATGAACGCAAAGATAAATTGATTTTGGAGAGTCTGATTCTGTTTTTAGGAGAGAGATGAAAAGTTTGAAATTTGGTTAGAAATAGTGTGAACGAGGGTTGAATAAGTAGGTAGGATATATTGGCGGTTGAGTAGTACAACTTTTCGAATTCCATGATGGTTTGGGTAACCAATGTATGCACTATTTTGACAGTCGTGGGGTGTACACGCCATATCCTGACAAAAGGAACTGCAGTAATTAAATTCTATATAACCGCTGTCACTTTTATCTTATCAACCTTTGACTTGAGTTGACTAGGATAGAAATTGAGACTAAAGTCACTTTGTAGATATAACTTCCAGTTTCAGTGACGTCTGTCAGTTTCAGTTTTAGTTGATCAGTTTGAAATTGTTGATGTCAATGATAAATCTGTTAAGTGAGCGCACCCAACATAACAAAGATTAATCCCTTGATGAATTTCTGGCTTAACTGATTTCAACTGACTTTGATTATCCCCAATTCAGTTCTTAGTTTGGCAAATCTGTCTTTGTCCAATGGCTTTGTAAAGATATCGCCACCGATCTTGATGAGTACATAACGAACTGTAATATCCTTTTTCTCTGCATGATCTCTTATGAAGTGGTGACGTACATCAATGTGCTTTGTCCTTGAGTGTAAAACTGGATTATCAGTGATTGCAATTGCACTTGTGTTATCACACATTATGGGAATCATTCCTTCTTCTATCCCATAATCTCTTAATTGCTGTCTAATCCATAAAACTTGAGCACAAAAACTTCCAGCTGCTATGTATTCAGCTTCAGATGTAGAAGTTGAGATTGAGTTTTGCTTTTTGCTAAACCATGACACAAGTCTATTTCCTAGTAACTGATATGTGCCTGATGTGCTTTTTCTGTCCACTTTGCAACCAGCATAGTCTGAGTTTGAATAAGATATTAGCTTGAACTCTCCTTCTTTTGAGTACCAAATTCCAACTCCATCTGTGTCTTTCAGATATTTCAATGTTCTTTTCACAACTGTGAGATGACTTTCTTTTGGTTTTGACTGAAACCTAGCACATACACCAACAGTAAATGATATATCTGGCCTACTCGTTGTAAGATAAAGTAAGCTTCCAATCATCCTTCTGTAAAGTGTTTGATCAACATCTTTGCCTTCTTTGTCTTCATCTAATCTGATGTTGCTCCCCATTGGTGTAGAAATTCCAGTTGATTTTTCCATACCAAACTTTTTGATAATTTCTCTTGTATACTTGGTTTGGTGAATGAAAATTCCATCATTTAATTGTTTAACTTGTAATCCAAAGAAGTAATTCAATTCTCCCATCATACTCATTTGGAATTTTCTTTTCATCAAACTTGCAAATTTCTCACAAAATTGTTCATCTTCCGATCCAAAAATGATGTCATCAACATAAATTTGAACAAGTAGAGTATTTTCACCATTTTTCATTCTGAACAAAGTTTTGTCTATGGTCCCTTTGATAAATCCATTATCTACTAGAAACTGAGACAAAAGTTTATAACCGGCCAGAATTTCCCCTGAACCAGAATTTCCCCTTAAAATATATTGTTTTATTGGGAGGATTTTGCATCACTAAACAAAAAGAAAATTTATAAACCTATACTTAACATGCAAACTAACTCCTAACCGACCAAATATCGGGTAGTTGATAGCATAGTAGGGTAAGTACATGGTCGATCCACAGGGAATCGGGATGTTGAATCTAATTTCACTAATTCCTTTCAATTGTTACTTAGGAAAAACGAATAAACGAAAGAACAAATAAAATAAACGAAAGAGCAATTAAAATAAATCTAACCTCACGAAATAAAATAACACAACCTAAACTAAACTAAAGATACATGGGATCAAACGATTGCACAAACCAAGTGATTTCAATCCTAGTTCATCTCATGATTTTAATTCAAATTGTGGTTTCACCTTTACACGAGATACAAATCCCTAATTCCTTAGTGAATTTAATCTCAAGCTATGGATTCCTAATTCCTTAGTGAGTCCAATTTATCAATCTCTCATCTTCCGAATGTTGAGATCGATTTACCAAACAAAACTCGGTGTAGATTCAAGTTAACTCTCGTATTTTAGAATCTAACAACCTAGATAATTAACCAATTAATTTGTCACATAATTAATGATTAAAGATCCTATCTTTCTATGGTGATCTAGTCTACGCAACTTCCGTATGTTGTAAACGTATCAATAGCAAACTGATCTCTCGATCTAATTCACATCATAGCATCAAAATCATAGAACGATACAAAATAAATTAAAGATCATAAAAAACGAATAAAGACTGAATAAATTAAATAAATAAACTCACGTAGTTTGGTACATGATTGAATCCATGAATCGAAAACGGAAGAAAAACGACATCCTAATCTAACCCGGATCACCCGAGCACAAGGCTCGGGTGACCGGCCTTGAAAAGCCAAGTTGCCGCTGCTTTACTGTGAATAATGCGGCTGAATAAATTGTGTAGAATTAGGGTTGATCATGCGGCTGTTTATATAGAGGTTTAGGTCGGCTGCTTAAGTCGGCTGGGTTGGACGCCCGTTTGCTGCCAAGCTATACATCCTGTATTGATTCTCTGCATGGAATATTTATTGGAATAAAACTTCTAAAATTCATATCTTGAGTTGTAGACCTCCAAAAATTATGATCCGAATGTCATAAAAAAGCTCTCGGAAAACTCTACAACTTTCATTAAGGACTCTTCTTCAGAAAACGCCTTTTTGATTAGCCCGTCGTATTACGAGTATATTTCGGGATTTTCCACTCGAATTCATCTCTTTAAAATCATCCTTTCCATCAACAATGTGTATCTACACAAGGAGCAAAACATACCAAAGCGTAACACAATCCTAAAATAATATAAAATCATGATTTAAACACATAAATCGCTACGTTTTGCAATTTAACCTATTAGAAACACCATTTACTCAATTAATCGATTATAAGCTCGATTTCTATGAAAAACATCTATATATGGGGAAATTTGATGTAAAATATACCCATAAAAACACTACAAATTGACCCTGAACACTAGTTCAGTGACCTGAACGAGCGTCCACTTCCAGAATTTCCCTTGAACCAGAAGCAGCCGCAGATAATGTGCAAAAGTTTAAGAATGTGCAAAAGTTTTTTACTCAATCTGTTTTACGTGAAGTTTGTGTTTAGTTGTTACCTAGTCTAACCCATGTGCTAAAATTTATCTGTGGCTGTTGTCAGTGCTCTATGTTGTGTTTATAAGAAATTAGGTTTCGTGTCTCTCCTGCATTGTCATGCAAATTCGATGATGGACGGCGTTCTCGTAAGTGAACGCCCGTCCGATCCCCTAACATCTGCAGTAAACGCAGCGTCCTGGTTTGTTGGGCGCCGTCCGCTCCAAAACGTGTCGCTACTGTTACGTTTTCAGAGAACCAGACGGACGTCCATATATCTAAACGCCCGTCCGGCCTGCATAAGTTTTAAACGCCCGTTTGAATTAGTGAACGCCAGTCCAGGTTCCAGATTTCTTCTCAATTTGATTTTTAATGCTTTATTTAATATGGATTTCTTTCATACGAGCTTCTGTGGCTAATTTCTTTTACGTAGATGTTCTGAGCTTGCATATTCATATCTTTCCATCTACGGATCCATGTTAAATAACTGCTTAACTTTTATATACATGATTCATCTAGGCAAGTTATAGTCACTGTCGGTTCTCGTACGCTATAACTGTTCTTATTGTTGTTTAGTAGCTAATGTCGGTTTCCGTATGCTACATACCGCTGTGATGAATCTTTTAAGCATTGAGACTTATGTGCTTCCTTGTTGTTTTTGTAACTCATATGGGTAGCTACTGTCGGTTTTCCGTATGCTACGTCCAGTCCATATGAGTTATATCTGTTTAGTATAGCTAACTGTTGGTTTCCATAATGCTATCACTTTTGACGAGTCTTAAGGCGCGTCTACACTGCATGTAATGGACAAACCTCATCGCTTATCATAACTTTGTCATTATTTGGTAGACGTTTATTTTATATATGTCGTGTTGCAAATGAGTGGGCTAGTTTTCTTTCTTTTATTTTCTTTTATTTTTGCATATCACTTAGATGCATATCATTTAGCTGCATATCATCTAGTTGCATTGTTTTTCTATTTTTCGTTTATTTTTCTTGGCGTAGTTAATCGCCGGTTTCGTAATACTACCTCGCTTTTATTTTGTTTCTCGCACGGGCGTAGTCACTGTAGAGTTGTCAGGGGTCAACTTGCTCAGCCTGAGCTTGTTAGAATTTATTTTTATTTATTTTATTTTTAGGATTGCATATCATGTAGGCTGCATTCTAGTATATTTTCATGTAGTTGCACCTAGCCTACTATTTTGTAATGTTCCATGTATATGTTCCATCTTTCTATGAGCTTAATCTGAAGAATCTCTATAACTTCTTTTCCATGTGTTTTACATGTATAATCCTTTTTCCCCGTAGACTCTTTTTGCACTGATCAAGTCTGCAGGATATTTTTGATAGCTATTGTGCACTTTCACGATGAATTCAGTTTACCTGTGATGCTCCACGATCCACTTGAGCTATGCAACAATTTTGGTTTTACCGATTTTTCCGGAATTGCCAAAGATCCAATCGACTAAGTTCTCTAATTTATTATTTCGCACAACTTGAGGACAAGTTGCGATCTAAGTGTGGGGAGAGGATGGTTTATATGTATCTATGAGTCGTTTGCTCAATTTCTATTATATTTCTCTAAAAGTGCTTAATTTTTAAATTTTTGTTTTGTCCCGAGTGAGCATTGCATGTCTTTATTTGAGTTCTTATATCATTGGTGCATTATTTTGCATATTTAGTAAATTTAGATGTTTCACCCGACACTATTTTTCACGTGCCATAGTAGATGATGAGCTATGTTTTAAAGCCATACCCATTTGATTAGAGATTTTTTGATGATTATCGCATGATTCTTTGCTTACATACGAATTTTGAAAATTTTAATAGTTTGTGTTTAGAATTAAAGTATGACATACTGTGAATATCTGAAGGTTTGAATGTGATGGGAGGGATATAATTTAAAGTTTGAATACCAATCTAAGATGAATAATATATATATACGTGTCGGATGTAGCTACCGATGATTTGAGTGCGGTAGGGCATTATCACGAAATGTCCTATACCACTATGAGGTTAATAGCTCCCGACTGCCTGATGATAGTAGTCCAGCTAGGGTGTTATCAAGAAACGTCCTATTGCTGGGAATGAGGGCATATATGCTATATATGTGGAATCGATTGAACTATAAAGAAAAATTAGTGAATGGTAATGTGAAAAGATGGTTGAAAACCTTAGTTATCTTCTAACTATCCCCAGTATAAATTGAAAGATATGTTGTAGGGATTTTCCTCTGAGTATGTCAGACAGGACTTAAATACCCTCTATCATTCTTTTCGGAATCTGCATGTTTTGTGAGGTTCATGTTATAATCGTTTTTATATTTCTAATTTAAATGGGATGTTGGCTAGTTTTGCTTGAATCAATTTCAAGTGTGGATTTAGTGGAAATTTATTATGGCTATGCACACACACTTGGGTGAACCTCTAAACTATTTAATATGCTTTATATTTGCTAAGATGTTTACATGTCTCGAGTCTTGGTTATGTTTTGTTTTGCTCGGGACGAGCAAAAAGCTAAGTGTGGGGGTGTTGTTAAGGGTATTTTTATACGATTTATAACGATATATTTTACAATTATTTTTCCCATATTCATATTATTTTCATAGAAATCGAGCTTTATATTGAATTATTGAGAAAATGAGTTTTAAAAGTGTCTAAGTGCAAATTAGGGCTAATTATGTGATTTTATTAGATAAATATCTTTATATATGAGATATTACATTTTGCACGATGTTATCATGAATGTAGAATGCGTTTGCATGGCATTGAAGGAGTTTAAACGAGGTTGGGTGAAGCTTTAAGAAGATGGAAGGAAGAAGAATAATTGGAGGTTGAAGTGAAGAAGTTTGGACGAACGTCCAAGGACTTGAATGAGCGTTCAACATGCAGAAACGATGGACGGGCGTCCATCACGTTAAACGTGCGTCCAAGAGGATTAAAAGGAAGGGATAAATGTGGAATTATCCTTACTAGGGTTTTAGTTTTTATTCCTTAAAAGAAAAGGATAATTATTAAGTCTTGATCGGTTTAAACAACATCTATATAAGCATGCATGCGAGCGATGAGCATCATAACCCTAGAGACCGAAGCGGCCTGTAGATCAAGAAGCCGGACGCTCGGTCGACCGAGTGCTCTGCTCGGGTCGACCGAGCCACTTTTATTTTTTTTTATTTTGTTTTTCGTCTGCTTTACGCAATCGAGGATGAGCTAAGCCGTCTGAACGAGCATGTGAAACTGTTTCAAAGAACGAACTCAATTTCTAGTCTTGGATGTTTTGTAAGTTAAAATTAAAGTTGCTTTCTTTTCTATGTTTATTTGTTATCTTGCAATTTCAATCGAGAGATGTCTTTGCATGTTGATGTTTTCCGTATGACGCGAGTCGGTGTAAACTTGATCACCATAGAAAAGATTAGAGCTTTAACCTTTTAACGAGAGTTGTTAGGTTAGGAGTCTAGGTTCATCATGAATCACAACTTTAGTTAATTCGTTACAAAGTTATCTTAGAAAGAGATTGAGGGATATTATCATCACCGGAAAAGATGAGATTTTGTATGCATTTATTTTATCAAGTTGTACTTGTTCTACCTTCATGTTTTATGCCGGATGTTAATAGAACTTAGAAATACGAGAGTTGATAAGTTCATTAGATTACCGTGAAGGAGAGTAGCAATAATTATTCCAACAAACGAGAGTTGAGGGATAATGTTGTTAGATTAGGGTTTTTAAATCCGTATCTTTGCTTCATATAGATGTTAGTTAAACCGAGAGGTAACCTAATTAATTGCATGATAAATCGAGAGAGGAAACGCATCCTTAGATAAGATTTAAATCCAAGGAAACTTGTGAATAAATGTTTGTACTTCTTATCACTTTCGGTGAGGTGATGGTTGCGGGAATTGGTGGATCATTGCTTGTTCGTTTTAATTATTTTCGTTTTGGTTTTATTAGTTAAGTTCGCAACGATTTTCCCTGGCTTTGGATTGACCATCCTCTGTCCAGTTTATCTTTTCGTTTTGTTATTTTAGGTTTAGAAATAAGTAGTGACAACTTTAGAATAATTAATTAAACTAGATTCAACAACCCAATTCCCTGAGGATCGATACCCGTACTTATCCAACTTTACTAGCAACTACCCGGTATTCGGCCGGTTAGGAGGTGGTTTTGCATGGTAGTATAGGTTTTATAAATTTTCTTTTGTTTTAATGATGCAAAATCTCCCCAACAATGGTCCCTTTGATAAATCCATTATCTACTAGAAACTGAGACAAAGTTTCATACCAAGCTCTTGGTGCTTGTTTTAATCCATAAAGAGCTTTCTTTAGTTTGAAAACTTTATCAGCTTGATATTTGATTTCAAATCCAGGTGGTTGATGAACATATACTTCTTCTTCAAGAATTCCATTTAAAAATGCACTTTTAACATCCATCTGGTAAACATTGAATTTCTTATGAGCTGCAAAGACAAGAAATAATCTGATTGCTTCCAATCTTGCAACTGGTGTGTAGGTTTCATCAAAGTCTATGCCTTCTGCTTGAGAGTATCCCTTAGCTACAAGTCTAGCTTTGTTTCTGATGATATTTCCATCTTCATCAAGTTTGTTTCAGAAAACCCATTTGGTTCTTATGATATTGACATGAACTGGTCTTTCTACCAATTCCCATACTTGATTTCTTTCGAACTCATTCAGTTCTTCTTGCATAGCTAATATCCAATCTGGGTCTTTTAAAGCTTCTTCTATTTCCTTAGGTTCATATTGTGATAGGAAACATGCAATCATTGCATCTAGTTGATGTCTTGTTCGAACGCCAGTTTGAGTATCACCAATTACTTGTTCTTCAGGGTGATCTCTCATCCATTGATACGTGGGTGTCTGCATCAAAGGGTCTATATCTTGTTATTTGGTTCTTGAAGAGAGCCGGTTCTTGAATTTCTTCGATTGGATCAGAACATGTAGTTCGTGTGGTTTGTTGAGTAGTTGAATCGAGATCGATCTGATCTCAAGATTCGAAATTTGTAGTCTCCCAATGTCAACAAAAACGGTTCTCAAAAGACCAGTAATCGAGATTGAGAAACTGGTTTTGGTCTGTCTTCAGTTGTTTCACCAGGGAAGTTTGGTTCATCTAATACCACGTGAATTGATTCTTCATGCTTGAGTGTCCTTTTGTTTAATACTATAAAAGCTTTGCTGATGCTTGAGTAACCCAGAAAAATTCCTTCATCAGCTTTGGGCTGAAAAACATGAAGTTGATCTTTCCCATTGTTGTGTATGAAACATTTGCTTCCAAAAGCATGAAAGTAGGAAACATTTGGTTTTCTTCCATTCCAAATTTCATTAGGGGTCTTCTCATGTCTTTTGTTCATGAGAGCTCTATTTTGTGTATAACAAGCTGTGATAACTGCTTCTGCCCAATATCTTTCAGGTAGTTTAGCTTCACAGATCATAGTCCTCCCTGCTTCTTTGAGTTTTCTGTTTTTTCTTTCAGCCACACCATTCTGTTGAGGTGTTCCTGTGGCAGCAAGTTGGTGTAAAACACCATTCTCTTCACAATATTCAATAATCACGCTGTTGAGGAATTCAGTTCCCTTATCTGATCTTATTTTCACAACTGATACTCCTTTCTGATTTTGAAGTCTCTTGAGTAGTTCTGTAAGTCTTTGCTTGGTTTCACTTTTCTTGGTTAAGAAAATTACCCAAGTGTACCTTGAAAAATCATCTACTACTACCAATGTATACTTCTTTCCACTGATACTAATTGGTGTAATAGGTCCAAATAAATCCATGTGTAATAACTCCAGATGTCTGGTTGTTGAATGCTGAGACTTGGTCTTGAAACTTGCTTTTGTTTGCTTTCCTTGTTGACAAACATCACATAAGCTGTCCTTCAAATATTATATTTCTGGTAGTCCAATGACTAATTGTTTCTTAACAAGTGTGTTGATGTCATCAAAGTTGAGATGACTTAGTTTCTTATGCCATAGCCAACTGATTTCTGATTTGGTGTGCACAAGAAAACAAGTTTCAGCAACGGCTGTTGTCCAGTCTACTACATACATATTTTCTTTTCTTCTTCCGGCTAAAACCACTTGATAAGCTGATTCACTGACGACAACGTAGAATTCTTTGTCAAAAGTAACTTTGTATCCCATATCACAGAATTGACTAGTGCTGAGTAGATTGTAGTGTAATCATTCTACATAAGATACATTCTTGATTGTATGTCCATTCCTGATTAAGGTACCATATCCTTTGGTGTATCTAGGTTTGTCTTTACTTCCAAAATTAACCTTTGGTCCATCTTTTGCAATAAAATTACTGAGACAGTCTTTGCTAGTTGTCATATGCCTAGAGCAACCACTGTCAATGTACCATATGTCCTGCAATAAAAATTAAATAATTTTAGGTACCCAACTCAGTTTGGGTCCATGGGGGTCAGTTGTCAGTACAACTCTAGGGATATATGCTTTAGATATTCTTCGGATATTGTTGCACTTGTTTTCATATATGTAAGCCACACTCCCATAGTGTCTATGCTTGGATTGTGTCTTATTTATATGATCTCTCAGATCTTTTGACTGAAATTTATTTCCATCAAGCTTTCTATTAAAACTTGAATAATAATCATCATTCATTTTGTACTGAGATCTGGGTGATCATGGTATCAGCTTTGGGGCTTTTCGAGAACGTGATTAGCTCTCTGCTGATTTTTGGACTGAGACTTGTGATAAGTTCTCTGTCTGGAATGATTGTTATTGTTAGTTTTATTAGTAGGTGTAGTAAAATTCCAATCATCATCAGTGGGATATAATCTTCCTTTCCCCCTAAATGTGTGAATCTTTGAATGATTGACATTCTTGGATTTACTTTGATTGTAATTTTTCTGGTTCTTGACTTGATTGGTTTTTGTGGACCTGGTAGTAGATTTCCCAGTTTGGTTTTCTGGAGATACATTTGATTTACCATTTGGTTTACCCTTGTTGGTAAGTCCAGTTGTTTTCTTCGAAAACTGATTTGTCCTATGTGATACTAGCTTTACTGGTTCAACAATTTTCTCAGTTTGAGGAAGCTGTTCAGCTACAAACTTAATACCAGTTTTGGTGCTAGGTTTGGCATCTTTGCTGGATCAATTCTTAGAAGATTGATGTGTATCAAATCCTAAACCCGTCTTGTCTCCATGTGGTTTTCCTGATTTGAATCCAATGAATCGAACTTGATTGAGCAAATGATTCGATTCTTCTTTGATGATCTGATGAGTGATCTTTGAATCTTTTCTTTATCGCTTTAGTCGGTTTCAACATTTTTATTTCGGACTTCAATCTTTCAACTTCAAGAATTAGATTCTCTTTCTCGGCTTTAATTGATTCATAACCACTTGAATAGTTTCTAGTTGATTCATCAATTACAAGAGTTTCCTCTAATTCTAGATTTTTGGATTGGAGTCAAGATCGAAGAACATGCATTTTGCATGGAAATTTGAGTGAGGGAATATTTAGAATTGGATTTACATACCTCATTTGGATCTTCCATGTGTGCCATTAAAGTCGTGTCATCGATAGTCTTTCAAGATGCCGGCCATAATCTGACTCATTTCCAAAGCAAGGAGTGCTCTTCTACCAACTCTTCTTGGTGGAGTCTTCTTGTTCGATTCTGGACATTCAGCTTTATAATGTCTAGGTTTCTTGCAAAATGAAACATAGATATTCATCATCTTTTCTTTTCTCGTGAGTCCTCTTGATGAACTTCTGAGTGACTGGGTGTCCATTCTTCATTCTTTGAATTTTGTTCATCATTAGAGCAATATGTTCTTCCATCTCATCCAATTCATGAAGATTTCTTGATGAGTTCTCTTGAATGTCATTTGATGCTGCTGCAAGTGCTGGGGTCTTTGGTTCCTCCAGAGCTTTGATTATTGCAGCCGTACTTGTAAAATATTCAATAAATTCATAAGCTTTCAAGTCTGAGAAGATTTTGAATGAATCCTCTATGTCAAGTCTTCTAGATTCTTCCATAGCAGTGACTTTCGTTTTCCAGCACATTGGTAATGCCTTCAAGATTCTTGTATTGATAACTTTCTTTGAGTACTCAATCTTGAGTACATCTAGTTCATCCATGGTAGCACTGAATCTTGTTTCCATTTGGTCAATGGTTTCTCCAGATTTCATCTTGAAATTCTCAAACTTTTGTTTTGCAACAGAAATTTTATTTTCCAGGATTGAGTCTGTTCCTTCACAAACAAGTTGTAGTTTGTCCCACATTTCCTTGGCAGTTGTGCATTCTTTCACCTTTAAGTACATGTTGCTGTCAAGAGTTCTGAGGATAAAATCCATAGCAACATTGTTGAGATTGTTTCGCTTGCGATCATCACTAGTCCATTCGGATTTGGGCTTTGAAACTTGAACTGGCTGTCCATCAACAGTTTGCATGTGAGTGATCTGAATTGGTCCATCAGTGAGTACATCCATCATCTCATCATGAGTAGCTGCTAGAAAAGCCTGCATATGACGTTTATATTCATCAAATCTGTCCATGTTGCACATAAGCATCTATCTCGCATATTGATTGTTATCCATTGTGAGTGAGTGAAGATTGATAGTAAATTAACTGGAACTGAATTTTCAAATGAGAACAACTAGAGGATATATAGAGCAAATGAAACACTGCTCCGATACCAATTGTTGGTCCCTTAGAAAGGCTAACACAAGTTTAGAGGGGGTGAATCAACTTGTCACTAAAAATGATTCTCTAAGCTGGATTTTAAACAAATTATGGTTCAGTTAAAACTTGTGTGGAGTTAAGTCGATCGAAATGAGTTTATGTCAAACGACTTAACCAAAATCGAGTCAACCGGCAAGCAGATATAATTCTAGCCTTTTTCTTGATCTTGTTATCCTCTTGTGAAAACTGAGTGTGGTCAACTGAATTCTGATGAATGTCAGTTTGTGAACTGCGAAATGTATAACAATCAATTATCAAAATATCGTAAGTAAATGCTGAGTAAATAAATGCGTAAAGTAAATAAGGCAAATATTATAGAGGTTCCGGTGGTGTAATCTCATGCGTCCTCTTTTCCCTGTGATGCGGAGGAAAATTCCACTAGAACTTCTTGAGGTGAATCTGTTACAAAAAGTCCTAAACAATAGTCCTTGGCTAAACCCTAGCTTCACTATCTAAAGATTTATAGAAATGGTAGAATTGCTGTTCTTCAATTGCTTGAACACTGGTCCTTAGAGGGTTGTATTGCCTCTTCACCAGCTACCACCACAAACACACAATCTGCCTGATCGCAGAATAATCGTCCTTGGCAAAACCTTCCTGGTTTGCTTCATAGTCTAAACCTTTGATACAGAATCAAGGTTGGATTAAGAATCAAAGAATTGATTCTTGTTTGTGGTTCTTCAAAGTGTCTGATTCTTGATAAATTCTTGGTAGCTTGAACACTTGAAGAAATTCTTGATATGATCTTGTTATAGCGCATAGATGATAGCAATTCGAATGATTAATGCACACGTTAATTAAATCTCTCTATGTTTTTAATCATTGGTGCAAAGTCCTCTATTTATAGTGTGAGGTCCAATGTTCATTTGGCTTGAATTCGAATTGTATCAACGTCTATCTTGTAACGGGTATATTTTCTGACCGTTCTGTTGTGTCAGTATTTCATCCAATGAAATTGCTTCCTTTATAACGTTCGACTGTACTATCAGCTTGTTGGATGACTGACATATAAAACTGAGTTTCCTTATCAGTTTTATACTGAGATTATCATTTGTCAGTTTCTTGACTGACTTGGAGCATTAACTGAGATTTTACTCTTCTTTTAAAATATCAGTACTCCAGTTTTTCATCTGATTATAATTGACTTAATCAGAGTACACCATGACTCCATTTCTTCTAAGAATTCATTGTCCTTATGATTCTTAGGTCTTCTTACAAGATCCATAAAGTCAGTTCAGGTCACCACAATCTTTCCTGAAGTCTAACTTTACAGTCTCGACGCAGTCTTCATAACTGAGTTTGAACCCTCAGTTCTCCAATCTTCTATAACTGAGTTTGATCCCTCAGTTTTTCAGTCTTCTGGATAAGCCAACTGAGTTTGTAACTCTCAGCGAACTTATCGTCTTCGGTGTAGTCTGAGTCAGTTTGTTTATCATGATGATTTCCAGTTTTCTAAACGACTTTCAGTTTTCAGTTTTACGACACACTAACTATTACAGTGCTTGTCTGATGTAACCTATACAAATATCAGACTCTAGAAAAGCCTAAACATTCAGTTCTAGACATCTTTTAGCTTTTCACTATAACAGCTAGCTTCAGCACTTCATCAATGAGGTTAAGGTAGTACTTTGAATAATCATGATGAATTATCATCAAAACATAAATTTTATTTCCAACAATTTCCTCCTTTTTGATGATGCCAAAACTCTCCTTAAAAGAAAATCTTAAAGATCAAAACAATGCAAAACAATGTAAAACTGGAAAACTGGATTTCATTAGAGTGAGCAAAAACTGGAATAGTTACATTTAGTCCAAACAATTGTAATTAAAGACTAAGCTTTTTCTTAACTGAATTAAAAATCTTTTCCTTGTCATACAGACGATATTCATTTTCTAGCTTGGTGTCTTCCTTTGAAAATGTCCTGTTGTAGTCAACTTGACTTCTTTCTTTCCATCTTCTCCAAAGAAGTAGCTTTGGTACGTCTGATTCTTTCAAGTAGTATTTTTCAAATTCGACTACATTAGCTTTCATTTGTTCAGACTTATCTTTAATCTTCAGTTTATCATCAATCCTCTGATTTTTCTTATATTGTGCCATTTTCTGCTTTGAGAACATATCAGATAAAAAGTAGCTTAAGGATTCCTCAATTGTCTTATCCTTGTACTTGGCTTTGATAGGATTGTGATCTTTGACAAACTGCATCCACAGATCTTTTGTGAGAGTAGCTCTCCGTTCTCCTGGTTGAATGTATTTCACAATGAGCTGATCATCAGTTAGTTCTTTCCTTAAGAATTTTGGATCTGATTTGTATCTTTGTAATTCTTCTTCAAGTCGCTTCATCTCTTAAGTAACTTTAGCTTTTCTTCTTCAGCTTCCCCCTTATTGGCATCATATAACTGATCTACCAAAACATGGGTTGCCAGTTGGTCGGCTGATATACATTGCTGAGAAGTTATTACTTCCTTAAGCTGAGTTTCTAACCCGTAGATATGCTGATTCATGTGTCAATAGGCCTGAGCATGAGTTTCTCGATCTACCACTGTTGAGTCTTCTAGTTTCTGTTTTAGCAATAGAATTTCTGAAGCAGAACTTGAACTTGATTTGTGGATCATCTCTAGTCTAGCATGAACTGAGACATCTGTTCTAGTTCTACAATCGAGATATCCAGAAATATTTGATAGAAGGCTATTTTGTGCATCCTTGTGACTGAGCACAATATTCAAGTTTTCATGAACCTTGGCCAACTCATCCTTGGTTAGGATGTCAGAAAGGTCATATGTCATTTCAGGTTGATCCTTGGGCTGAGTGATGTCTTCAATAACCATCCATTGTTGATTATCAGTTGCATCAGCTGCTTGCTGAGTGTCAATTGTCTGATTTCCAACTGGCAACTCTTTTCACCGACTTACAGTTTGCATAGCTAGAGGTTGAAGTTGAATTTATAAATGCAAAACTATAGTCACATCAGCTTCTTTTCTCGTATGATCATCTTCATCATCATCCTTTTCCTTTGAACATTCTTTGGGAGCAGATGATGTGGCTGATTCTCTCCTTTGAGCTAGTTCAGTAAACCTTTTAAAAGCAGTTTTCAAGAAACTCGATATAGGAAATAGAGAATATAAATCTTCGATTTCCAATCTCTCAAGAGTAACTTCTCTTGATCAGTAGACTAGCATCACGAGAATCCTCAGGTTTAAGCTTCATCTGCATTAGTCTAACAATTTTATCAGCTTCAAAAATTGGGGCGGAGTGTTGGGCTGATTGATGTTGTAACTGAGAAGTATTATCATCAAGAGTGTTTTTCCCTGTGTCTTCAGTTGTCAGTTGTTGTTGTCGTTCTCCCTCGCTTTGTCTTTGTCATGCTTGAGGTTGCCGGGTATAAACATCTTACAACCCATCTTTCTTGCTTGCGATTCTGCCTTTAAGCTTGATTCCTCGTGTTCGACTTCCTCTTTGAGACACGATTTCTCGACGGGCTTCATGTTGGGAAGTTGTTCCTGTTTTTGCTGCTATTTCCTTTGTAGTTTCAGCTAGCCTTGCTTGTTTCCCTTCCTTGAGTCTTTCCAGGTAGAATTGGATGATTCCACTGAGTGTTTTCTTCAGTCGAAATCTACTAACAGTTGCCTGACCTTCATCTTGAGCTCTCTGTACACTGCCTAATTCGGCTAAATGCTGTTTCTTTATCTGATTGACTACATAACCTGCCCAGCTGAATTCTATTTCATCCCAAATTATGTTCATCAGATAAATGTTCTCTTCGGATAGTGTACTGACTCCTTTTGATTTTCCAATGACATGTTTGTTGAGCCATCTGCTGAGATGCGCAAATTCTGGCTTGATATTGTCAACATGACTATCATTTTTTACCGATTCCTTAGAGAAGGTAAGTTGCTTCATAAAAGCTTCTTTTTGCTAAGGTAGAGTAGCCAAATGTGTTGATGTCACAGATGAATCCTTGAAACCGAATAATGACTTCATAACTCTTTCATTGATTGCAATACGATCTCCATGGATCATTGATCGTGAGAATTTCCTACCAATCGCATATTCTCCCAAAATTGTAGAATTCCTTCCACATCACGTGGTTTGTTGAATTTAACTTCTAGAAGATTCCTTAGACCTGGTTGTTTCTGGATTTTATCACAAATCCAACTTGTTAACAGAGTATTGTTGCACATTGCTTCATAGATATTGAATGAAAATTAATCTAACTCTGTGATCAATCTTTATTGTTATGATTTGTCTGAAGTGGCCATATTTGGTATGAACGCAAAGATAAATTGATTTTGGAGAGTCTGATTCTGTTTTTAGGAGAGAGATGAAGAGTTTGAAATTTGATTAGAAATAGTGTGAACGAGGGTTGAATAAGTAGGTAGGATATATTGGCGGTTGAGTAGTACAACTTTTCAAATTCCATGATGGTTTGGGTAACCAATGTATGCACTGTTCTGACAGTCATGGGGTGTACACGCAATATCTTGACAAAAGGAACTGCAGTAATTAAATGCGATATAGCCGCTGTCGTTTTTATCTTATCAACCTTTGACTTGAGTTGACTGGGATAGAAACTGAGACTAAAGTCAGTTTGTAGAGATAACTTCCAGTTTCAGTGACGTCTGTCAGTTTCAGTTTTAGTTGATCGGTTTGAAATTGTTGATGTCAATGATAAATCTGTTAAGTGAGCGCACCCAACATAACAAAGATTAATCCCCTTGACGAATTTCCGGCTTAACTGATTTCAACTGACTTTGATTATCCCCAATTCAGTTCTTAGTTTGGCAAATCTGTCTTTGTCCAATGGCTTTGTAAAGATATCTGCCAGCTGATCTTCAGTAGGTACATAACGAAATGTAATATTCTTTTTCTCTGCATGATCTCTTATGAAGTGGTGACGTACATCAATGTGCTTTGTCCTTGAGTGTAAAACTGGATTATCAGTGATTGTAATTGCACTTGTGTTATCACACATTATGGGAATCATTCTTTCTTCTATCCCATAATCTCTTAATTTCCATCTAATCCATAAAACTTGAGCACAACAACTTCCAGCTGCTATGTATTCAGCTTCAGATGTAAAGGTTGAGATTGAGTTTTGCTTTTTGCTAAACCATGACACAAGTCTATTTCCTAGTAACTGACATGTGCCTGATGTGCTTTTTCTGTCCACTTTGCAACCAGCATAGTCTGAGTCTGAATAAGAGCTTCAGATGTAAAGGTTGAGATTGAGTTTTGCTTTTTGCTAAACCATGACACAAGTCTATTTCCTAGTAACTGACATGTGCCTGATGTGCTTTTTCTGTCCACTTTGCAACCAGCATAGTCTGAGTCTGAATAAGATATTAGCTTGAACTCTCCTTCTTTTGAGTACCAAATTCCAACTCCATCTGTGTCTTTCAGATATTTCAATGTTCTTTTCACAACTGTGAGATGACTTTCTTTTGGTTTTGACTGAAACCTAGCACATACACCAACAGTAAATGATATATCTGGCCTACTCGTTGTAAGATAAAGTAGTCTTCCAATCATCCTTCTGTAAAGTGTTTGATCAACATCTTTGACTTCTTTGTCTTCATCTAATATGATGTTGGTCCCCATTGGTGTAGAAATTCCAGTTGATTTTTCCATACCAAACTTTTTGATAAGTTCTCTTGTATACTTTGTTTGGTGAATGAAAATTCCATCATTTAATTGTTTCACTTGTAATCCAAGAAAGTAATTCAATTATCCCATCATACTCATTTGGAATTTTCTTTTCATCAAACTTGCAAATTTCTCACATAATTGTTCATCTTCCGATCCAAAAATGATGTCATCAACATAAATTTGAACAAGTAGAGTATTTTCACCAATTTTCATTCTGAACAAAGTTTTGTCTATGGTCCCTTTGATAAATCCATTATCTACTAGAAACTGAGACAAAGTTTCATACCAAGCTCTTGGTGCTTGTTTTAATCCATAAAGAGCTTTCTTTAGTTTGAAAACTTTATCAGCTTGATCTTTGATTTCAAATCCAGGTGGTTGATGAACATATACTTCTTCTTCAAGAATTCCATTTAAAAATGCACTTTTAACATCCATCTGGTAAACTTTGAATTTCTTATGAGCTGTAAAGGCAAGAAATAATCTGATTGCTTCCAATCTTGCAACTGGCGCGTAGGTTTCATCAAAGTCTATGCCTTCGCTTGAGAGTATCCTTAGCTACAAGTCTAGCTTTGTTTACGATGATATTTCCATCTTCATCAAGTTTGTTTCGAAAACCCATTTGGTTCCTATGATATTGACATGAACTGGTCTTTCTACCAATTCTCATACTTGATTTCTTTCGAACTCATTTAGTTCTTCTTGCATAGCTAATATCCAATCTGGGTCTTTTAAAGCTTCTTCTATTTCCTTAGGTTCAGATTGTGATAGGAAACATGCAATCATTGCATCTAGTTGATGTCTTGTTCGAACGCCAGTTTGAGTATCACCAATTACTTGTTCCTCAGGGTGATCTCTCATCCATTGATACGTGGGTGTCTGTATCAAAGGGTCTATATCTTGTTCGACTGGTTCTTGAAGAGTTGGTTCTTGAATTTCTTTAGTTGGATCAGGAACATGTAGTTCAGGTGTGGTTTGTTGAGTAGTTGGAAACTGAGACTGATCTGGATCTGAAGATTCAGAAATTTGTAGTCTCCCAATGTCAACAAAAACAGGTTCTGGCAAGACTGGTAACTGAGATTGAGAAACTGGTTTTGGTCTGTCTTCAGTTGTTTCACCAGGGAAGTTTGGTTCATCAAATACCACGTGAATTGATTCTTCATGCTTGAGTGTCCTTTTGTTAAATACTCTAAAAGCTTTGCTGACGCGTGAGTAACCCAGAAAAATTCCTTCATCAGCTTTGGGCTGAAAAACATGAAGTTGATCTTTCCCATTGTTGTGTATGAAACATTTGCTTCCAAAAGCATGAAAGTAGGAAACATTTGGTTTTCTTCCATTCCAAATTTCGTAAGGGGTCTTCTCATGTCTTTTGTTCATGAGAGCTCTGTTTTGTGTATAACAAGATGTGTTAACTACTTACGCCCAATATCTTTCGTAGTAGTTTAGCTTCACAGATCATAGTCCTCCCTGCTTCTTTGAATGTTTTGTTTCTTCTTTCAGCCACACCATTCTGTTGAGGTGTTCCTGTGGCAGCAAGTTGGTGTAAAACACCATTCTCTTCACAATATTCAATAATCACGCTGCTGTTGAGAATTCAGTTCCTTATCGATCTTATTTTCACAATCGATACTCCTTTCTGATTTTGAAGTCTCTTGAGTAGTTCTGTAAGTCTTTGCTTGTTTCACTTTTCTTGGTTAAGAAAATTACCCAAGTGTACCTTGAAAAATCATCTACTAATACCAATGTATACTTCTTTCCACTGATACTAATTGGTGTAATAGGTCCAAATAAATACATGTGTAATAACTCCGGATGTCTGGTTGTTGAATGCTGAGACTTGGTCTTGAAACGTGCTTTTGTTTGCTTTCCTTGTTGACAAGGATCACATAAGCTATCCTTCTTATATGATATTTCTGGTAGTCCAATGACTAATTGTTTCTTAACAAGTGTGTTGATGTCATCAAAGTTGAGATGACTTAGTTTCTTGTGCCATAGCCAACAGATTTCTGATTTGGTGTGCACAAGCAAACAAGTTTCAGCAGCGGCTGTTGTCCAGTCTACTACATACATATTTTCTTTTCTTCTTCCGGCTAAAACAACTTGATAAGCTGATTCGCTGACGACAACGCAAAATTCTTTGTCAAAAGTAACTTTGTAACCCATATCACAGAATTGACTGGTGCTGAGTATATTGTAGTGTAATCCTTCTACATAAGATACATTCTTGATTGTAAGTCCATTCCTAATTAAGGTACCATATCCTTTGGTGTATCCAGGTTTGTCTTTACTTCCAAAATTAACCTTTGGTCCATCTTTTGCAATAAAATTATCGAGATGCAGTCTTTGCTCTTTGTCATATGCCTAGAGCAACCATCGCCAATGTACCATATGTCTGCAATAAAAATTAAATAATTTTATGTACTTCAGTTTGGGTCCATGGGGTCGATTGTCGATATACAACTCTGGGGATATATCCTTTAGATATTCTTCGGATAGCTACTAAACAAACCAACCAAACTCCTTTTTGATCATTTTCAACATTTTTGGAAACCATAGGATACTAAAATACCCGAACTCATTGCCAAACTTGACTATGTTTCAAGTGTCGTGAGGTGAGCTCGAATACCTTAGTGCCTATCTGACTATCCCAACCCTAACATCATCATTAACTTTAAGCTCATTGCCTTGTTTCAACCCTTTATTTCTATATACAAAGCCAAGTAATTTGATTGCCTTGTTTAATGATGATGTTAGGGTTGGGATAGTCAGATAGGCACTAAGGTATTCGAGCTCACCTCACGACACTTGAAACATAGTCAAGTTTGGCAATGAGTTCGGGTATTTTAGTATCCTATGGTTTCCAAAAATGTTGAAAATGATCAAAAAGGAGTTTGGTTGGTTTGTTTAGTAGCTATCCGAAGAATATCTAAAGGATATATCCCCAGAGTTGTACTGACAACTGACCCCCATGGACCCAAACTGAGTTGGGTACATAAAATTATTTAATTTTTATTGCAGGACATATGGTACATTGACAGTGGTTGCTCTAGGCATATGACAAAGAGCAAAGACTGTCTCAGTAATTTTATTGCAAAAGATGGACCAAAGGTTAATTTTGGAAGTAAAGACAAACCTGGATACACCAAAGGATATGGTACCTTAATTAGGAATGGACTTACAATCAAGAATGTATCTTATGTAGAAGGATTACACTACAATATACTCAGCACCAGTCAATTCTGTGATATGGGTTACAAAGTTACTTTTGACAAAGAATTTTGCGTTGTCGTCAGCGAATTAGCTTATCAAGTTGTTTTAGCCGGAAGAAGAAAAGAAAATATGTATGTAGTAGACTGGACAACAGCCGCTGCTGAAACTTGTTTGCTTGTGCACACCAAATCAGAAATCAGTTGGCTATGGCACAAGAAACTAAGTCATCTCAACTTTGATGACATCAACACACTTGTTAAGAAACAATTAGTCATTGGACTACCAGAAATATCATATAAGAAGGATAGTTTATGTGATCCTTGTCAACAAGGAAAGCAAACAAAAGCAAGTTTCAAGACCAAGTCTCAGCATTCAACAACCAGGCATCCGGAGTTATTACACATGTATTTATTTGGACCTATTACACCAATTAGTATCAGTGGAAAGAAGTATACATTGGTATTAGTAGATGATTTTTCAAGGTACACTTGGGTAATTTTCTTAACCAAGAAAAGTGAAACAAGCAAAGACTTACGTAACTACTCAAGAGACTTCAAAATCGAAAAGGAGTATCAGCCAGAAAATAAGATCGATAAGGGAACCGAATTCCTCAACAAATGTGATTATTGAATATTGTGAAGAGAATGGTGTTTTACACCAACTTGCTGCCACAGGAACACCTCAACAGAATGGTGTGGCTGAAAGAAGAAACAAAACATTCAAAGAAGCAGGGAGGACTATGATCTGTGAAGCTAAACTACCTGAAAGATATTGGGCAGAAGTAGTTAACACATCTTGTTATACACAAAACAGAGCTCTCATGAACAAAAGACATGAGAAGACCCCTTACGAAATTTGGAATGGAAGAAAACCAAATGTTTCCTACTTTCATGCTTTTGGAAGCAAATGTTTCATACACAACAATGGGAAAGATCAACTTCATGTTTTTCAAATTTCAAAGTCGATGAAGGAATTTTTCTGGGTTACTCACGCGTCAGCAAAGCTTTTAGAGTATTTAACAAAAGGACACTCAAGCATGAAGAATCAATTCACGTGGTATTTGATGAACCAAACTTCCCTGGTGAAACAATCAAGACACTAAAACCAGCTTCTCAATCTCGCTTACTACTTGCCGTAACTCTGCTTTTGTTGACATTGGGAGACTACAAATTTCTGAATCTTCAGATCCAGATCAGTCTCAGTTTCCAACTACTCAACAAACCACACCTGAACTACATGTTCCTGATCCAACTAAAGAAATTCAAGAACCAACTCTTCAAGAACCAGTCGAACATGATATAGACCCTTGAAGAGAGTTTGAGAATGTGATACACACAAGAGTAAACTTCAACTTAGTTTATTCATTGAGTAAAAGGATGTATAAATAGATACAATTGAGATGGAGAGACTAGCTAGCTAGCTTGGCGGCCACTTGAGTATGTAGATGTGGGCGGCGAGGCATGCAAAAGTAAAAGTAAAAGTTATGTCTATGACATAAAGTAAACTAGAGTTTGACATATTAATTGTTTATATGACTCACAATTAATATGTCTTTTACAATTAATTTTACAATTAAATAAGGTGTACAAAATATTATGCACGAAATCTCGAGGCTCGAAGAATCTGCTGAGCACCTGTTGAAGCCTCAAAGCAGATCGAGTCTGGCTGAGTAATATTTCCACACCCCCTCAAATCTGGTCAGATATGTTGATGCAAACAAGTTTGCTACTTAGTCTCATTGAACATAAGAGGTGGAATAGCCTTGGTAAGAATATCGACATTCGATCTGCCGAGGAACATACTTTGAGTTGAATAATCTTGGCATCAATCTTCTCCTTCAGAAAGTGTCAGTCAATGTCCACATGCTTGGTTTTATCATGATGGACTGGATCTTCTGCCATGCATAAGGCTGAATTATTGTCACAACAGAGTGTGATAGGTTGTTGTCTGTTCTTTGGGTTCGGTCCAAGATCCTTTTTGCCGAGAGCTTCACAAATGCCAAGTACAAGTGCCCTTAGTTCAAATTTTCAAGATCGCTTCTTGACACGAGAGGTTGTTTCTTGCTCCTCCAAGTAACCAGTGTTCCCCATATATATGAGCAATAGCCTGTGGTAGACCTCCTGTCAATGTGACATCCAAATTCAATCAAGATCGAGATAGACCTTGATTGATCTATCAAGAGACTTGGTGAAGAGCGGTGCCTTGGCCAGAGTGGATTTTAAATACCTCAAGATCCTATTCACGCATCCCAATGTTGCTCAAGAGGCAATGCATGAATTGACTGACTGGATCGACCCCATATGCAATATCGTGTCTTGTGTGAGAAAGGTATATGAGTTTGCCTACAAGCCTTTGATATTGTTCTTTCCTCGACAAAGAATGTCACCATGCAGAGGAGGTATGACCTGGGTCTACTGGAGATACAGCAGGTTTGCATCCCAGCATGCCAGTTTCCTTCAGTAGGTCCAGGACATACTTCCTTTGGGAGACTGAAATGCCATTGGTGGTTCTAGCTACTTCCATACCAAGAAAGTACTTGAGGTAGCCCAGATCTTTAACTTGGAACACCTTTGCCAGTAGAGTCTTCAAGTTCGGATCTCAGGAGAGTCATCTCCGATGAGGATGATATCATCCACATATACAATTAGAATGGACCTCCTCTGGTTGGTTGTCTTGACAAACATGGTGTGATCAGAGTTGCATTGATGATATCCAGCAGCTTTAACCACAGTAGTGAGTTTGCCAAACCATGCCCTTGGTGATTGCTTCAGGCCATATAGAGATTTCCTCAGTTTGCACACCTTGCCTTGAGTATTAGGATTGATAAAACCAGGGGGTACAGTCATATAAACCTCCTCAGTGAGGTCCCCATTTAGAAAGGCATTTTTATGTCCAATTGGTGAAGAGGCCACTCAAGTTGGACAAATAGGGGAAATCAAGACTCTGACAAAGTGTTGAGCTTTGCTACTGGTGCAAAAGTTTCCTTATAGTCAATGCCATAAGTTTGAGTGAATCCCTTTGCTACCAATCTGCTTTATACTTGTCAATTTTACCATCGACATTGTATTTGATAGTGAATAACCATCTGCAGCCCTAATAACTGTTTTCTTGCCTTTGGGAAGAGTTGTGAGGTCCCAAGTGTGATTATCCAAGAGAGCAGTCATCTCTGTTTTAACAACAGCCTTCCACTTATCATTTTGAAGGGCCTCCTGAATATTTCTAGGGATAGAGTGAGAGTCCAGTCCTGTGTAAACATGGCAAAGACAGGAGACAACTTGATCATAAGATAAATAAGTATGAATAGAATGATCAGTGCATGATCTTTTCACTTTCCTTAGAGCAATAGAGTCTCATCATCTACTTGATTACTACTGTGAGAGTCGATGGTCAGGGTCCGGCAGACTCGGGTTCATGAGGTTGCCGAGGTTCTCGTTCAAGAGGCTCGGGTCGGCAGACTGGTCGCAGATCGCCGAGGTCGATGAATGTGAGTATCTGCAGATGTTGAAGATTATGAGTCTCTTGAGGGTTAATGGTTTGCTTTGAGGAACGGACTTAGTTCAATCTCAATCGTTTCCATCGCTGATCGGCTCAAGTGGTTTGTTTGTAATATGGAGTCCTTTCAAAGAATTTCACATCCATAGAATTGTAAAATTTCTTTTCAAGTAGAGAGTAACACTTGTAACCTTTCTCGTCTGTGCATATCCAAGGAAAATGCACTTATGAGCTTTAGGATCAAGTTTATACTGTGTTGAGCATGGATATAAACAAACACAGTACAACCAAAGATCTTTGGAGGCAATTGGGTAATAAGATGAGAGAGCAGGAGTGTGTGGTCGAAGGGGTTTGGAGAGGAGTTTTGAAACCTAACACTCTGCTGGGAAGTCTGTTGATTAAATATGTAGCAGTCAATATAGCTTCACCCCACATGTATTTAGGAACATGTGTAGTGAACATGATTGATCTGGCCATTTCCAGCAGATGCCTGTTCTTTCTTTCAGCAACCCCATTCTGCTGAGGTGTTTCCACACAACTACTGATATGAACAATTCCTCTGTTTGTCAAGAAGTTCTTGAGGTTAGACTCATAGTATTCCGAGCATTATCGCCTTTAAGATCTTGATCTTAGTATCAAATTGGGTGGAGACCATGTGATAAAATTCTTGGAAGATAGGTCCAACTTCAGATTTGTCTTTCATTAAGAACAGCCAAGTGTTTCTGGTATGATCATCAATGAAGGTTACAAACCACCTTTTTCCTGTTATACTTTTCACTCTTGAGGGTCCCCATACATCACTGTGAATTAGGGTGAAAGGGGAAGAGGGCAAGTGAGGTAACTTAGCATACACAGATTTGGTGAGTTTAGCAAATTGACAAATATCACATTGAAGATCATTAAGATTACATCCTTTAAACAATTCAGGGATTAAAGACTTTAAATAACCAAAACTTGGATGTCCTAGTCTATAATGCCATAACATGATATTGTCTAGGTTTTGAGTGCAGTGTCAGAGGCGATTCTGCCTTCGATCTTCCTGTCTTCAGGGTTGATCACAAATTGATCCTGAGCGGTGGTTTAGCTTGCCCAATCACTTCCTGAGAAGAAAGATCCTGGAATGTACACTGATTCTTATTAAAAACAACGGTCCAATTCGGATCTTTAGTGAGTTTCTTGATGAGATATAAGGTTACAATCTAACTTTGGAACAAACAGACATTCTCAGTAGATATATCGATTAGTAAGTTTAACCTTCCCAACACCTTTTGCATAAGAAACAGAACCATCATGCTAGCCTTAATTTCGTGAATTTGGTTGCATGGCATATATTGGGTAATAAGGTTTTTATTACTACCATATGGGAAGAAGCCCCGAGAATCAACAATCCAGTCTCATTACTAAGATGTGAGTAAAATATACTGTTTTAGCATGAGTGGCCATTTCAGTAGGGGAGCTACCTTCCTATGCCGAGCAATAAAGGCTCTAAAGGCAAGCAAACTGAGCATTCAGCTTACTGTCATTCTCCTCTTCACTGATAAGTTTGCCTTGACTTTCCCTGGTTGGTTTTGAGGTTTTAGATGGGTTAGGTTTGCCATGTAGCTTCCAACAATTGTCCTTGGTGTGATTTGTGCGTTTGCGGTGATCACGAGCGCTTTCCTTTCTCAAGAGGCTTCCCAGTAAGTCTCATTAACCTTCAAAGAGGCGCACCTTCATAGGGTTGTCGGCAGGGGTTCAAAGAAAGATCACTTTCCTCCTCGCTTTCCTCATGTTTGACCTCAAAGAAACATGGATTTGAGATTTGGAAGAGGTTTAGTAGCAAGAATTCTACCTCGACATCATCAAGAGTAGGATTCATCCGATGGGAATTTGAATACTCTCTTTTCTCGATAATGTCTTTAAAGAGTGCAAGATCTTTAACATCATTCCAGGGTGAGTTTCCAACATATCTAGTGTTGCCATGCCTTAGATAGTTGATTAAAGTATTGAGTTCTGAGACATATCCCCTTGTCTCGCAATTTTGAATCTGAGCTTCGAGTTCATAGACTTCAGATGTATTGTCCTTTTTTGAGTAAAGGTCTCTGGCATTGTCCCAGATTTCCTTAGCAGTGTCATACATCATAAAGTTCTCACTGATCTCTTTTGTCATAGACCTCGTGAGGATGGTCATGACTTGGTTATTTTCTGTATCCCATGCTTCAAACTTGGGGTCAGTTTCAGCAGGGGCAGGTTTGGAACCAGACAGATATCCCATCTTGCCCTGGCCGGAGATATACATTTTCATGGACCTTGACCATAGCAAGTAATTGTTACCATCAAGTTTATGATTTGTAAAAGAAGAGTGTTCAGTTATCCCAGTCTGCTGAGGCAGCTGTGAGTCTACTGAAGAAGATGAAACTTCAGATAATGTTGACATTTTTCTGAAAAAGAACTGAGTTTTGCAGCGGATTTTAGAACTCAGTAAGGCTCCGATACCATGAAGAGAGTTTGAGAATGTGATACACACAAGAGTAAACTTCAACTTAGTTTATTCATTGAGTAAAAAGATGTATAAATAGATACAATTGAGATGGAGAGACTAGCTAGCTAGCTTGGGCGGCCACTTGAGTATGTAGATGTGGGCGGCAAGCATGCAAAAAGTAAAAAGTAAAAGTTATGTCTATGACATAAAGTAAAATAGAGTTTGACATATTAATTGTTTATATGACTCACAATTAATATGTCTTTTACAATTAATTTTACAATTAAATAAGGTGTACAAAATATTATGCACGAAATCCTGAGGCTCAGCAATCTGCTGAGCACCCTGCTGAAGCCTCAGCAGACTGAGTCTGCTGAGTAATATTTCCACAACCCTTTGATGCAGACACCCACGTATCAATGGATGAGAGATCACCCTGAGGAACATGTAATTGGTGATACTCAAACTGGCGTTCGAACAAGACATCAACTAGATGCAATGATTGCATGTTTCCTATCACAATCTGAACCTAAGGAAATAGAAGAAGCTTTAAAAGACCCAGATTGGATATTAGCTATGCAAGAAGAACTAAATGAGTTCGAAAGAAATCAAGTATGAGAATTGGTAGAAAGACCAGTTCATGTCAATATCATAGGAACCAAATGGGTTTTCTGAAACAAACTTGATGAAGATGGAAATATCATCAGAAACAAAGCTAGACTTGTAGCTAAGGGATACTCTCAAGCAGAAGGCATAGACTTTGATGAAACCTACGCGCCAGTTGCAAGATTGGAAGCAATCAGATTATTTCTTGCCTTTACAGCTCATAAGAAATTCAAAGTTTACTAGATGGATGTTAAAAGTGCATTTTTAAATGGAATTCTTGAAGAAGAAGTATATGTTCATCAACCACCTGGATTTGAAATCAAAGATCAAGCTGATAAAGTTTTCAAACTAAAGAAAGCTCTTTATGGATTAAAACAAGCACCAAGAGCTTGGTATGAAACTTTGTCTCAGTTTCTAGTAGATAATGGATTTATCAAAGGGACCATAGACAAAACTTTATGTTGATGACATCATTTTTGGATCGGAAGATGAACAATTATGTGAGAAATTTGCAAGTTTGATGAAAAGAAAATTCCAAATGAGTATGATGGGATAATTGAATTACTTTCTTGGATTACAAGTGAAACAATTAAATGATGGAATTTTCATTCACCAAACAAAGTATACAAGAGAACTTATCAAAAGTTTGGTATGGAAAAATCAACTGAATTTCTACACCAATGGGGACCAACATCATATTAGATGAAGACAAAGAAGGCAAAGATGTTGATCAAACACTTTACAGAAGGATGATTGGAAGACTACTTTATCTTACAAACGAGTAGGCCGGATATATCATTTCTTCACAGGTGTATGTGCTAGGTTTCACTCAAAACCAAAAGATAGTCATCTCACGGCTGTGAAAAGAACATTGAAATATCCGAAAGACACAAATGGAGTTGGAATTTGGTACTCAAAAGAAGGAGAGTTCAAGCTAATATCTTATTCAGACTCAGACTATGCTGGTTGCAAAGTGGACAGAAAAAGCACATCAGGCACATGTCAGTTACTAGGAAATAGACTTGTGTCATGGTTTAGCAAAAAGGAAAACTCAATCTCAACCTTTACATCTGAAGCTGAATACATAGCAGCTGGAAGTTGTTGTGCTCAAGTTTTATGGATTAGATGGCAATTAAGAGATTATGGGATAGAAGAAGGAATGATTCCCATAATGTGTGATAACACAAGTGCAATTGCAATCACTGATAATCCAGTTTTACACTCAAGGACAAAGCACATTGATGTACGTCACCACTTCATAATAGATCATGCAGAGAAAAAGAATATTACATTTCGTTATGTACCTACTGAAGATCAGCTGGCAGATATCTTTACAAAGCCATTGGACAAAGACAGATTTGCCAAACTAAGAACTGAATTGGGGATAATCAAAGTCACTTGAAATCGCTTAAGCCGAAATTCGCCAAGGGATTAATCTTTGTTATGTTGGGTGCGCTCACTTAATGATTTATCATTGACATCAACAATTTCAAACCGATCAACTAAAATCAAAATCGACAGACGTCCATCAAATCGGAAGTTATCTCTACAAATCGACTTTAGTCTCGGTTTCTATCCTATCCAACTCAAGTCAAAGGTTGATAAGATAAAACGATAATGTTATATCGCATTTAATTACTGCAGCCCTTTTGTCAAGATATTGCGTGTACACCCCATGACCCGCTTTAATAAGCAGTGCATACATTGGTTACCCAAACCATCATGGAATTTGAAAAGTTGTACTACTCAACCGCCAATATATCCTACCTACTTATTCAACCCTCGTTCACACTATTTCTAATCAAATTTCAAACTCTTCATCTCTCTCCTAAAAACAGAATCAGACTCTCCAAAATCAATTTATCTTTGTGTTCATACCAAATATGGCCACTTCAGACAAATCATAACAATAAAGATTGATCACGAGTTAGATTAATTTTCATTCAATATCTATGAAGCAATGTGCAACAATACTCTGTTAACAAGTTGGATTTGTGATAAAATCCAGAAACAACCAGGTCTAAGGAATCTTCTAGAAGTTAAATTCAACAAACCACGTGATGTGGAAGGAATTCTACAATTTTGGGAGAATATGCGATTGGTAAGAAATTCTCTGATCACAACAGTCCATGGAGATCGTATTGCAATCAATGAAAGAGTTATGAAGTCATTATTCGGTTTCAAGGATTCATCTGTGACATCAATACATTTGGCTACTCTACCTTAGCAAAAAGAAGCTTTTATGAAGCAACTTACCTTCTCTAAGGAATCGGTAAAAAATGATAGTCATGTTGACAATATCAAGCCAGAATTTGCACATCTCAGCAGATGGCTCAACAAACATGTCATTGGAAAATCAAAAGGAGTCAGTACACTATCCGAAGAGAACATTTATCTGATGAACATAATTTGGGATGAAATAGAATTCAACCAAGGCGAGTTATGTAGTCAATCGATAAAAGAAACATTTTATTTAGCCGAATTAGGCAGTGTACAGAGAGCTCAAGATGAAGGTCAGGAAACTGTTAGTAGATTTCGACTGAAGAAAACACTCAGTGGAATCATCCAATTCTACCTGGAAAGACTCAAGGAAGGGAAACAAGCAAGGCTAGCTGAAACTACAAAGGAAATAGCAGCAAAAACAGGAACAACTTCCCAACATGAAGCCCGTCAGAAAACTGTGTCTCAGCAGGAAGATGAACACAGAGGAATCAAGCGAAAGGCAGAATCAGCGTAAGAAAGATCAGTTGTAAGATGTTTATACCCAGCAACCTCAAGCATGACAGCACAAACTGAGGGGGAACGACAACAACAACTGACAACTGAAGACACAGGGAAAAACACTCTTGATGATAATACTTCTCAGTTACAACATCAATCAGTCCAACACTCCGCCCCAATTTTTGAAGCTGATAAAATTGTTAGACTAATGAAGATGAAGCTTAAACCTGAGGATTCTCGTGATGCTAGTCTACAGACTGAAGAGAAGTTACTCTTGGAGAGATTGGAAATCGAAGATTTATATTCTCTATTTCCTATATCAGAGTTTCTTGAAAACTGTTTTAAAAGGTTTACTGAACTAGCTCAAAGGAGAGAATCAGCCACATCATCTGCTCCCAAAGAATGTTCAAAGGAAAAGGATGATGATGAAGATGATCATACGAGAAAAGAAGCTGATGTGACTATAGTTTTGCATTTATAAATTCAACTTTAACCTCTAGCTATGCAAACTGTAAGTCGGTGAAAAGAGTTGCCAGTTGGAAATCAGACAATTGACACTCAGCAAGCAGCTGATGCAACTGATAATCAACAACGGATGGTTATTGAGGACATCACTCAGCCCAAGGATCAACCTGAAATGACATATGACCTTTCTGACATCCTAACCAAGGATGAGTTGGCCAAGGTTCATGAAAACTTGAATATTGTGCTCAGTCACAAGGATGCACATAATACTTCCTCAGATTGTTGGCGTGCCAATGTCAAGGAACTGTGGTTCCATCTGCTCGACCAAGTTGATAAGACCCTTTGGGGTGAACCTTCGTAACTGATATGGGCCTTCCCACCTCGGGGTCAACTTTCCGATCGCTTCTGTCCGACTCGCTTCATTTTTCCTTAGAACCAGATCGCCAACCTTGAAGTATCTGTGTCTTACCCTCGAGTTGTAATACTGAGAGATCTTCTGCTTGTACCTTGCCATTCGGGCTGAGGCTATCTCTCTTCGCTCCTCGACATTATCCCTTTCCTGTCGGAGTTCAGGATCATTTGTCTCAACATTGTAGGCCTGTACTCGAGGAGAGGGGACTCCGATCTCTGCGGGTATCACCGCTTCACACCCATACACTAAAGAAAAAGGGGTTTCCCCTGTCGATGAATTAGGAGCTGTCCTGTATGACCATAGGATGCTCGGAAGTTGAACTACCCAATCTCGACCTTCTGCCTCCAGTCTCCCAGCTTGATCTGTCGATTAGTTTGCTCGACTTGACTGTTTGCCTGTGGATGAGCAACTGAGGTGATTCGCTGGTCGATATGGTATTCGCTGCACCATTCTCTGACTTTTCGATCTTCGAACTGGGTACCATTGTCCGAGATTAGAGCTTTCGGAATTCCGTACCTGCATAGGATGTCGACCCACAAGAATTTTTTGATGGTGGCAGCTCGGATGTCGGGCAAAGCCTTAGCTTCTACCCATTTCGTGAAGTAATCCACCGCGACGACCACGAATTTGAGATTTCCTGGAGCTCGAGGAAGAGGTCCAACAATATCGACTCCCCACTGATCGAATGGCCACGCTGACGAGATGACGTTCATGTCTTGCGCTTGCTGATGAGGGATATTATCATGAATCTGGCAAGCGTTGCACTTCTGGACTAGGTTGTTCGCATCTCGCTGCATCGATGGCCAGAAATACCCAAATAACTTGCATTTTCGAGCCAACATTCGGCTCCACAATGATTCGCATGACAGTCTCTATGAATCTCTTCTAAGAGGTATATGCCTTCACTTTCAAACACATCTCAACCAGGGGCTCACACAAAGATTTTCGATACAAGATATCGCCGAAAAATGCGTGTCGAGTGATTGGAGTCGGACTTTCCTGGATTGCACCTTGTCAGATGGTAGTATTCCGTCTTTGAGGTAGAGAGCGATCGGGTCCATGCACGTGGCCTGCTGAGTAATCGGATGGGCCTCCGCTTCGATGTAGCTCCTATCGGTCAATAACTCGACTAGAACCTTCTTACTCGACATGAAGTTTGATGCCAACTTGGAGAGCGCATCGGCTCTCTTGTTCTGACTTCGGGGGACCTGCTCGAATTGGACTGTTTTGAATTTTGGTATGAGGCTTTGGACAATCGCTAAGTAATTCTTCATGGTTTCTTCCTTAGCCTCATACTCCTTTTCACATGATTGACCACTAATCATGAGTCATCAGAATCGACAAATCTTCGACACTCACCAAAGCAAGCTTTAAACCAGTGATCATAGCCTCGTACTCGGCTTCGTTATTCGTTGCTTTGAAGTCGAATCGAAGGGCGTAGGGGAATTCCTCGCCTTTCGGACTTACTAGAAGGAGCCCTGCTCCTGCCCCCTCCTTACTCGATGCTCCATCGACTTGAAGAGTCCATTTTTCCTCCGACTTCGCTTTTCTTCGAAATGCCGACGGAGATCCTTCACCAAAAAATCCGCCAAGGCTGTGCTTTGATCGCAGCTTCGAGGTACGAACTCGATATCGCATCGGGCCATTTCTATCACCCATTTTGCCAATCGACTGAGGTGTCGGGTTTTGCCAATATCTCGCTTTAGTGGTTGGTCGCTGACTACCACAATAGGATGAGCTTGAAAATAGGGCCTCAACTTTCTCGAGGCATGAACAAGACATAACGCTAGCTTCTCGGCTGGTGAGTATCGGACTTCGGGGCCATGTAATGCTTTGCTGACGAAGTATATCGGTACTTGCCCATGTACCCCTTCTCGAACTAGGACCGCACTCACTGCCTCCTCGCATACTGCCAGATACACTAATAACCTTTCCCCGTCTCGAGGTGAAGTTAGGGTCGGTAAGTCTGATAAATAGGCCTTCAGCTCCTCGAAGGCTGTCTGACATTCATTATCCCAATGAAATGGACTGGCCTTGCGGAGTATCTTGAAAAATGGTAGCGCTCGCTGGGCGGATCTCGATAGAAATCTGTTGAGGGCTGCCATTCTACCCGTGAGTCTCTGCACTTCCTTTACATTTCGAGGTGCGGGCATATTCTTCAACGTGTCGATTTTATCCGGATTCGCTCGAATCCCGTCCTTCGAAATCATATAGCCCAAGAACTTACCCGACCTAACTCCAAAAGTGCACTTCTTCGGGTTTAATCTCATCTGCGTTTCTCTCAACACTTCGAAAACCTCTCGAGCATCGACCGGTATTGTCTCAAAGATCGACTCTTGATAAGCGAATTCGCCTACATAAACTTCCATACATCTACCAATTTGTCTTGCAAATATCTTATTGATCGCCTCTTCCGGTATCTTGCCCCAAATTCTTTAATCCGAATGGCATGGTCACATAGCGTAAGGTGCCGAATTCGTGATAAACGCCGCTTTTTCCGCATCTCGAGGATCCATTAAAATCGATGGTATCCTTTATATGCATCTAAGAAACCAAACACTTCAAAATCAATGGTTGAATCTACTAACTCATGTCGATTTTGGGCAATGGATACTGAGTCTTTTGGGCACGCTTTGTTCAAATCAGAAAGTCCACACACATGCGCCAACTACCGTCGAGCTTCTTGACTAAAACCGGGTTAGCTAGCCATTCGGGTATAATACCTCTTTTACTATCTTGGTCGCTAGTAGCTTGCCGACATCTAACTCAATAGCTTTAAGTCGATCGGCGACGAAACTTCTCTTCTTCTCGCTTTGATCGCTTTTTAGCCTGGTCAATCTCTAGCTTATGAACCGCGATGTCGGTGGACAATCCCGGCATGTCGGTGGCTTTCCAGGCAAAGATGTCCCTGAACTCGGTTAAGAGCTCAACCAAGAGAGTCGTTTTTCTTTTTCTAGGATCCAAATCCTGACTTGCACACATTGATCGTCCTCTCCCTCCCAGAGTCGGACATTTTCAATCGCATCACTGAGACCCAACTCTTCTCCTCTTCTTCCTCCGGAATCGCCCTCGACTAAGACTTGTTGAACCGCCATCTTCCCATTCATGACTACGGAGTTACAACTCCGGCGACTTCAACATCTCCTTCACTTCGTGGGAACTGCCCGGGTAGGAAACTTCATGCTATTATGGAATGTTGAAATTATAGCTCGTAGGTCGAAGAGCGCTGGTCGTCCTAGGATAACATTATAAACAGAGGGGGCCTTGACCACCACATAACTTAATTCAAGTGTCCTTCCTTTCTCACCATCTCCAACTGTCGTGAGTAACTTTATCGAGCCCACGGGATGGATCGCTTGCCCAGTAAATCGAGCGAGGGACGCTTATGGGGCTAGATCCTTCTCTTTCAACTTCATCGCTTGAAACGCCGAGTGATATATGATGTTCACTTCGCACTCCGTTATCGATCTGAGACTCACGATACACGGCTCGGCTAATAATCGCCTCGATAACTAACCTTCGCTATGACTCCTCGACTTGGGGATATCATCTCGAGGGCGTATCCGACTTCTCGCCGTGAATCTGAAGCCGCTTGCGCTCTCTCGAGCTACTAGTCGGCTCTTCACCGGTCTCGATCCTTATCCTTTCATCTCGACCAAAGATCGATTGACATAGTTTACATGTGTCGATTTTCTTCGTATCTGTCCCACCAAAGTTGTTTCCTTCCCGACCTGGGGATCGATTCCTCTGAGGTGACCGATCCCTTCGTCTCTGGGCATCTCGACCTCGGTTCCTGTCTTGATCGGAGTTTTTTCTCTTAAATTCCCCACGCCCTCTGGGCCCATCATACCAAGATCTCATCAACAACTTCGTCTAGCTTTCCTTCCTGAATGCGAGACGTCGATATCTCTCTTCTTCGTGTCGATACAATCCTCTCGTTGTATGGCCTATGTCTTCGTGAAAATCACAAAGATTTGCTTGCATTCCTCTTTTCTCGAGGTTTCTTCAACGGTGGCGGTTTCTCACCAAGTTTTTTGAAAGCATAATCGACAACACCTCGGATCGAGGTCGATTGAGCGGGATAAAGTCCTTATCACGTGAGGTCCCTTCTTGCCCCCACGGTCCGAGGTGGGCGTGTCGATACGGTCCTAAATCGATGGCTTACTTTCGACATCCCGCCTCTTGGATCGATTCCTGCTCGACCTCGGTGTCCTTCTTGGATTCCATCCGGTCCGGATTGGGTGTGCGCGCCAAGACCGCCTCTTCCCTCGACGAATCTATGCACCACATTGACACATTCGTCCATGGTATGGGAACGTCTCTCGCTCAACTTCATGTACAACTTAGTATTACGCAGCCCCCCTACGAACGATGTGATCAGAAGTCGGTCATCTGCGTCCTTGACCTGCATGGCCTCGAGATTAAACCTCTTCAAATACTCCATTACTATCTCATCTTTTTGCTGCCTCACGTTCATGAGGTGCGTGGCACTCAGATGAAACTTCTTATTGACTATAAACGCATCTCGGAACATTCGAGCGAGCATGGCAAAACTGGAGATCGACCCTGGTCGTAGCTTCGTGAACCATTCTCTTGCTCGACCTACGAGTAGCGTCTCGAATGCCCGACAACGCATTGCATCGGGTGCCCCATCCAACCTCATTTGAGACAGATACCTGTGGAGATGGTCCTCCGGGTCGGTGGTGCCATCATAAGGTTCTATCTTTGGTATCTTAAACCCCTTGGGTTTAGGAAAGCTCTCGATCTCCTTCGTGAAGGGAGACTCGAGCCACAACGAAACCTGGCTCTTACCCAAAATTGCATTCAACTCTTCCCTGGCGCTATCATCATCCCCTCTCTGGTGTTTTTGGTGGATCTCGCGTCTCTTCCTTTCCACTGAGCTGGATGATGCACTTATTTCGTCCCCAGGAGTCTGTTTAGGCTTGTCCACTACGTCTTTCTGGCCGCCTTCCGCCATAGCTTCTTTCTGGGCGGCGTCTGCCTGCCTTCGCGCCGTAACTGCCTCGGCTATTATCCTGGACATTACCTCCAAATCTGCCCCTGCCAACTGATCCGCAAGCACCCGATATTCTGGAGCAAGGGCTTGCTTTTCTGGTTGGTGGGTCTCCTGGACAGGGTTCAAGGCTGGATCTTTTTCCCCCTGTTTCTGCTGAGGATCATGCTGAATAAGATCCAAGGCGGGATCTTCGTCTCCTTGCATATCAGGATCGATCGGCTCGTTCATCTGGGAGCCCTGATCGATTGCTTTGGATGCAGTTTTGGATGCAGTTTTCTTGGGAGGCATCGTGTTCTTGAGTATTTAATCAATAGAAGACCCTCCTTCTAGCGCCAATGACGATGACAAATTATGTCACCTTAATGATTTGAGCCCTAATTCAATCTAGTGATGAACACACAAGAACCCTAATGCTAAAAAGGGACGAGGGGATGGATTTTATGTATGCGGCTGAGTCCAAGACTGTATCTCAGATTGCCTACGTATCCTGTTCAATTCCAGGAATCAAGCCTTACGTAGTTCCTGGATTGGGGGTATTTATAACGACAATACTTGCCTAAACCCTAGGGTTAAGTCGGCTTGTGTTATTGTCATCTTTACCCTTAAATGGGCCTTGACCCTTGCCCAAGCTATCGTGTGGGTGGGCTCGACACCGGCGCGACTCGCCCTCGGTGTCGATCTCGCCGACTTGCGGTGATCGACCTGAACTCATTGTCCTACACTGCTAGCTGGTGTGGACTCTATCCTTATGGACTTGTCATCTCACACTGCTCGGTAGTCGATAGTCGTAACCTGGAGCCGATTAGATGGCCCTAGCCTCGATCCTGGGTCTCGACATGAGTATATTGTAGCTCATTCATAATGTGATGACCAACCGATAGACGACACGTGGAGGGAGTGAAACCCTGTATCGTCAATGGTCAACTGAATTCTGATAATTGTCAGTTTGTGAACTGCGAAATGTATAACAATCAATTATCAAAATATCGTAAGTAAATGCTGAGTAAATAAATGCGTAAAGTAAATAAGGCAAATATTATAGAGGTTCCGTGGTGGTGTAATCTCAGACGTCCTCTCTTCCCTGTGATGCGGAGGAAAATTCCACTAGAACTTCTTGAGGTGAATCGTTACAAAAAGTCCTAAACAATAGTCCTTGGCTAAACCCTAGCTTCACTATCTAAACAGTTGTAGAACAGGTAGAATTGCTGTTCTTCAATTGCTTGAACACTGGTCCTTAGAGGTTGTATTGCCTCTTCACCAAATACTACCACCACAAACACATCCGCCTGATCACAGAATAATCTGTCCCTTGGCAAAACCTTCCTGGTTTGCTTCACAGTCTAAACCTTTGATACAGAATCAAGGTTGGATTAAGAATCAAAGAATTGATTCTTGTTTGTGGTTCTTCAAAGTGTCTGATTCTTGATAAATTCTTGGTAGCTTGAACACTTGAAGAAATTCTAGATATGATCTTGTTATAGCGCAGAGATGATAGCAATTCGAATGATTAATGCACACGTTAATTAAATCTCTCTGTGTTTTTAATCATTGGTGCAAAGTCCTCTATTTATAGTGTGAGGTCCAATGTTCATTTGGCTTGACTTCGAATTGTATCAACGTCTATCTTGTAACGGGTATATTTTCTGACCTTTCTGTTGTGTCAGTATTTCATCCAATTAAATTGCTTCCTTTATAACGTTCGAGTGTACTATCATCTTGTTGGATGACTGACATATAAAACTGAGTTTCCTTATCAGTTTTATACTGAGATTATCACTTGTCAGTTTCTTGACTGACTTGGAGCATTAACTGAGATTTTACTCTTCTTTTAAAATATCAGTACTCCAGTTTTTCATCTGATTATAATTGACTTAATCAGAGTACACCATGACTCCATTTCTTCTAAGAATTCATTGTCCTTATGATTCTTAGGTCTTCATACAAGATCCATAAAGTCAGTTCAGGTCACCACAATTGTTAAGGGTGAATTTATACGATTTATAATGATATATTTTATGATAATTTCCCTCATATTTGTATAAATTTGCATAAGAAACGAGTGTTTAATGGAATTGTTGAGTAAATGATATTTTAAATGAGTTATTCGCAAAATAGGTTAATTTTGGTGTTTTAATTTTGATTTTATGATTATTTGGATGATATTACGTTTTGTGATGTTTTAATGTGTTATAGGTACATGTTTGATGCTCAAATGATGATCAAAAAGAGATAAGATTCGAATTACATTGATGATAGAAGAGATAATGATGATTTGGATTGATGAAAAAGAGATAAGTATGGAAAAATCAAGATTAAGTCGATCCTGGACTGGCGTCCAGAAGCTTGAACTGGCGTCCAGAGTGGACGAGCGTCTGAAGACATGGACGAGCGTCCAGGAGGAGAAAGTTGATTCAGAGAGTTTGGACGCTGAGTGGACGAGCGTCTGAAGGAAGTCCAAGGCACCTCGAACGAGCGTCCAGATAGCTGGACGGGCGTCCGTCCACCGCCTCAGCACAGCCGACTTTGACATCTATAAATACAGCTGTGTTTTTCCACATTAAGGAGACACATTACACATTACTCAAAACCCTAATCCTAGGGGCGGCTCAGGCTGCGTTTTTACATACTTTTCCTTCAGTTTTATGCACTTAAAATCCTAGATTAAATTAGTTAGTTTTATGTTCTTTTCTTCAACAATTCCAAGCTTGCAAGAGGATGCTTAGAGGCTAAAAGCCCTTGAACGAGCATTGTGAAGCCTATCCGTCAACTATTCAGATTCGAATCTTGATTAATTTGTGAGTTTTTAATACAAGTTGTTTCTTTATCATGTTTGAATGTTTATTGCAATTATATCGAAAGATGTGCATGCTTGATTGTTTTACTTTGATGAAAGTCATGTAAACCCTAGATCCCCATGATAAAAGAATAGTTATTTGATCTATATAACGAGAGTTAATAGGTTAGATTTCTAGATTAGAAACGTTAAAGTTCACATCTTTGGTTAGAAAAAGCGTTAATCTTAGATCGAAAGATAGAGATTAATAGATGGACTATCTAAGAAATTAGGGTTCGTACTTTAGATGAGGTGAATCACAACTTGGTTAGACATCACGAATTAATCTGATTAGGAATTGAATGTTGATAGGATAGGTGGATCAATTGCTCGTTTGCTCGTTATAATTTGAATTTAGTCCTTTAAAACTTGAGTTGTTTAGTTTAATCAAATCTTCTTATTGCATCTTAGGTTTAGTTGTAGTTTAAATTGTTCGCAACCCGTATCTTCCCCGGCTTTAGATTCATTCTTCTCGTCGGTTTACATTCGTGTTATTTTACTTTCAGTCTCGTTTTTCAGTCTCGTTTAGTTTTATTTGCTGTTTAGGTTAGTAATCGTGACACCCTTAGATTAGTTAGAATAAAAACTAGAGTTAACAACCTCTGATTCCCCGTAAGATCGACCCGGTATTAATCGATGTACTACGATCCCTACACTTGGGGAATACCGGATTATAAATTTATTACTTGTTAATAAAATCCGTGATAAGTTTTTGGCGCCGTTGCCGGGGAACCGGACGGTTGCTTTAGTTTTTATTCTCCTAGTTTTTAATCTTTTTTTTCTAGTTAGTTATAGTTTAGGTTATTAGGGTTTTCGTAGTTTTTCTTTTATAGTTCTCCAATCCCCTTAGGATTAGACTTTCTTTCTATCTGTTTTCTGCTTTGTTTTTCTCCCCATCTTTTTCCTGCTGTTTTTCTCTGTTCCTGCTTCGTTTTTCTGCTTCCAAACGGGCGTCTAGACCAGTGGACGCCCGTCTGTTCTAAATTTCTCAACTCTGAATCGTTTTTAACTTGTCGGACGAGTGTCCATCCAATTTGGACATCCGTCCAGCTCTTCAGCTGATCAGACGAGCGTTTGGACTTCCAGACGCCCGTCTAGCTCAATTTCTAGGTAGACGTCCGTCCAGTTTTCTGGACGTCCGTCTGTTCCCCAGTCTTAACTAATTTTATTTCTTTTTCTTTTCTTAGGCTTCAATTCTTAGTTTTTAGGCTTCAACCACCTGATTTTGGTTCGGTTTATGCAAACTCGAAGTCAAAAGGGACCATTACTGTATACCCCTGACTTAGAGCGGACCATAGTCCGGCCAAACAGGCAGAAAATCCATTATGCGGCTCCTTCTGAAGAAGCCGATCAAGATTTAGAGGATCGTTTAGCTGAAGAATTCGAAAACTTCATAATTATGGCTGCTGAAGATAGACGTACGTTGGCAGACTACGCCATGCCAGGCGATGTCAAAGTCAACCCGGCTATTGTTATCCCAGCCATAACTGCACAGACCTTCGAGCTAAAGCCGGGACTCATTCAAATGATGCAGCACACATCTATTTTCCATGGTTATCAGTCAGAGAATCCCCATGCTCACTTACATACATTCTTAGATATATGCAGTACTACACGCATCCAAGGAGTAAGTGAGGACGCTATAAAACTGAAACTGTTCCCATTTTCTCTAAAGAGAGAAGCTAAAGAGTGGTATACCTCTCTCCCCGCTAAATCTATTACCACCTGGGCCGAACTCGAAAAAGAGTTCTTGAGTCAATACTTCCCACCTTCAAAGACAAATTCAGGTGTTTAAATGAGATATTCACTTTCTACTGAAAAGAGAATGAATCCTTTTCGAGTGTTGGAAAAGATTCAAGTCTCCTCGCTTAGAAAGTGTCCCCACCATGGCTTGCCACCGGAAAGGCAAGTCAACACTTTTTTAGTTGATTGACCGAGCTTACAAAAGGCATGGTCAATAGTTCATCTGGTGGGGCGTTTTGAAGAAAACGCTGAAGAGGGGTGGGCACGCTCGAGGACATTGCCAAATATAACTATGCTCCTCTTATCAAGCCATTCAAGCACCTACTCCTCCTAAGGTTGAGGAAGTGAACATGCAAAGTTTGATCGCCATGCTTTGCAGTGAGCGGATGGCAACTTCTCAAGTTTCGAATCGGATGAATCAAACTTCTTCCTTTCCACGTAACCCTCGTGTTCTGACAGCGAGCCGCCGCCTTTGTCGGGTGGTCACATGGTTGGCCAGTGTCAATTCAATCCCCCTGCACCTTATCAAGTGAATGATGTTCATGATTATGGATAGTATAATCACGTCACATGTCAGAATTGTGACGAGTCAGGGCACACATCTAGATTCTGTCCTATGAACGGATAGAATGCTGAAGTAAATGCATTCTATGGCCAGAACAATCAAAGGTTTAATCAATTTTCTGGCCAGAATAATCTCCAAAACCAAGGATTCAATCAATCTTCAAGTTTCAATCCGAATTCTAATTTCAATCAGAATCAAAACTTTAATAGAAACCCTGGTTTTCCTCAGAACCAGAATTCCAATTTTTCCAATTATAATCAAAGGTTCAATCAGAATTGGCCCGCCAATTCAAATCCTGCTGTCCAAAGTCGGCCCAGCCAGCCCTATTCTCAGAATCCCCAAACTTCTCAATCCCCAAAGCTCAATGGGACTCCTTTAGGGAGGAGCAAAATAGATCAATGAAAAATCTTGAGAGACAAATTGGGCAACCTGGTGAGCGATTAGCTTCAAGACCCCTGGGGCAACTACCAGCCACCGAGAAAATCCAAAGGGCGGTCAAGTTGCTCAAACCGATTTGAACAATGGCCAATGTACTGACCTCGTACCATCAATTCCATACGGTAGAGAGGAGGCCAGTGCAATGAATTTAAGAAGCGGTACTCAAGTTAGTGGTCCTTCCCACCAGGGAAACCACTAGCCCCTCCTGCCATTGATAAGGCAGGAGGGGAAGCTGAGAACCTACACTCCCCTTGGCCGAAAGAGAATACTCAGGTGGCTGATCCCAAGAGAGGTGAAAAAGCTAGAAGTCCTCAGGTGGTTGATCCCCTGAGGAACGAAGAATCAAGTGTGAGTCAGGAAGCTGTTCGGTGGAAAGATCTGGAAGACAAAGCAGTCAGTGCGTCTTCAAAGAAAGTATTTTCTGAGAGCGATCTGAAAAAGCTTCCATTTCCACCAAGAAAGAGCAACATCCCTTTGAGCGAAGATAAGAAGTTTGAAAAGGTGCTGAATCTCTTGAAAAATACTCAGGTAAATCTTCCATTATCAGAGGTCTTGGTTGAAATGCCTAAGTATACAAAATTCATCAAGGATGTTGTTTCTTCAAAAAGGAAGTTGTCAGACATGGAGAGGCTGATTGGTGAGGATTGTTCAATGATAAATTATGAAGACTTACCAACCAAGAGAGGTGACCCTGGAAAATTCGTGCTTACAGTGTTAATGGGAGGCCTGGTCTTCCCTAACTCTTTGTGTGACCTGGGTGCATCTATAAGCCTCATGCCATTGTCTGTGTGCAAACAGCTGGGTTTAATTGATCTTCTAGAACCCACTACCATGAATCTGCAATTCGCTGATAGATCTTCTAAGAAAGCAGCGGGAATCTTAAAAGACGTACTAGTTCAAATTGATAAATTTACCTTTCCCGTTGACTGGTACGTCCTAGACATTGAAAAAGATGAAAATGTCCCCCTGATTCTTGGAAGACCTTTTCTGTCTATAGCTAGAGCCCTCATTGACTGCGATGGTGGGTGAGTGACGATACGTGTTGGTGATCAAGAGGTAAGCTATAATGTCTCCAAATCCATTCAAGTACCCTCTGGTCCTCCAACCGGCTTTTCCATTGAGGATATGTCTGATGACTTCAATGACCACATGGAAAAGCAAGTCATGGCTGTCGCAACTGAATTTAAGCGATTGGTTGATAATTTGAATAATCATGGTGTGGTAAGTCTAGAGCAGTTAGAAGCTGAATTTAAGGATGAGTTGTTGAAGGGAGAAGCTTTGGCAGTGGGACCGCTAAGTAAACTCAGCGATGTTGAGTTGAAAAGTGGATATCTCAAATCAAGTTTAGAAGACCCCCTGCAGATTTGGTGTTGAAGCCGTTGCCTAAACATCTGAAGTATGTGTTTTTAAGAGAAGGTGACAAGCTTCCTTTGATTATATCTGCCAAGCTGTCTCGTTTAGAGGAAATGAAATTTATCAACGTCTTGAAAAAGAACGAAAAAGCCTTTGGATGGCAAGTAGGAGATATCAGAGGGATATCTCCTGACATCTGTATGCATAAGATCAAGACTAATGAGGGTGCAAAATGTGTTAGACAGCCCCAGAGAAGGCTCAACCCTCATATGCAAGAGGTGGTTAAGAAAGAAATCATCAAACTTCTGGACATGGGAATCATCTATGCCATCGATAGTGAATGGGTTTCCCGACTCGTAGTTCCCAAGAAAGGTGGAATTACAATCGAGAAGAATGAGAAGGGAGAAGAAATAGCATTAAGACTTGTCACATTACGAGTCTGCATCGATTATAGAAAGCTCAATGAGGTAACCATGAAAGATCACTTTCCCCTTCCATTCATTGACCAGATGCTTGAGCGTCTGGCAGGGCACACATCCTACTGCTTCCTGGATGGATATTCAGGATATTTTCAAATACCCATTGATCCAGCTGACCAAGAAAAGACCACTTTCACCTGCCCTTATGGTACATTCGCTTACAGCCGAATGCCATTTGGTCTCTGCAATGCCCCAGCTACATTTCAAAGATGTATGCTGGCTATCTTTGACGGGCTAGTAGAAAAGTGTATGGAAATATTTATGGACAATTTTTCGGTCTTTGGTCAGTCCTTCGACGACTGTCTTGACAATCTAGATCAAGTGTTATCCAGATGTGTGGAAAAGAACTTAGTGCTCAATTGGGAAAAATGCCATTTCATGGTTGATGAGGGAATAGTTCTTGGCCACAAAATCTCCGCCAAAGGTATAGAAGTTGACAGGGAAAAAGTAGAAGCTATCGAGAAAATGAGTTATCCTAAAAATGTGCGCGAAATCAGAGGTTTTCTTGGACATGTCGGTTTCTACAGAAGATTCATTCAAGACTTCTCCAAGATAGCCAAGCCCCTGTCTACTTTACTTAAGGAAGACGTTGAGTTCGACTTTGATGAGAGTTGCAAGCAGGCATTTGAGGAGCTTAAGAACCGTTTAATCTCTGCTCCAATTCTTATATCGCCTGACTGGAATCTACCTTTCGAGCTTATGTGCGTCGCATCAAACTATGCAGTTGGTGCTGTTTTAGGACAAAGAATCAAAGGGAAATTCCAGCCAATCTATTACGCCAGTCACACATTGAATCCTTCTCAAGTTAACTATACTACTACTGAAAAGGAACTATTGGCCGTAGTCTTTGCTATGGACAAGTTTCGTAGTTACTTGTTAGGAGCTCAAGTGATTGTGTGGACTGATCGCGCTGCTTTGCGATATCTGATGACGAAGAAAGAGGCCAAACCGCGCCTACTGCGTTGGATACTGACCCTACAAGAGTTTGACGTTCAAATTAAAGACAAAAAGGGCAGTGAAAACGTCGTGGCGGATCATGTTTCGAGAATGTTAAGTGAGGAAAAGGAGGATCCAGATGATATAGATCTTTACTTTCCTCTAGAAAACATTATGCTTATCGATTGCTGCGCTCCAGATGTTCCATGGTATTCTTCCATTGTCAATTACCTTCATTCCCGATATCTTGATCCAGAATTGTCCTATCAGGAGAAGAAAAAGTTCTTCTCTCGATTTGAAATCTTCGTTTGGGATGAACCTTATCTGCTTAAGATCTCAGAAAGATGGTCCGCTTAGAAGATGTGTTCCGAATCGAAAGCAAATAGCGATATTATTGAGCGAAGGCCACGTGGACCCACTGGAGGTCACTTTGGTCCTTGGAAAACCGTTGCTAAGATTTTCCAGTCCGGTTTCTATTGGCCTACGATCTTTAAAGATACAGAAGCTTTCTGAAAAGTGTGTGATAGATGCCAATGAACCGGTACTCTGACAAGGCGTTTTGACATGCCTTTGAAACCCATCCTAGAATGCGAAGTCTTTGATGTATGGGGTATCGATTTTATGGGACCATTCCCATCATCTTGTGGTAACAAATACATCTTAGTCTACGTAGATTACGTGTCCAAATGGGTGGAGGCTCAAGCCACGACTCACAATGATCATAAGATGGTCATGAAATTCTTAAAGAAGAACATCTTTGTGAGATTCGGGTGTCCACGCGCCTTGATCAGTGATGAAGGGACACATTTTTGCAACCGACCCTTAGAAAAAGTTCTTGAAAAGTATGGTGTTCGTCATAAGACAGGCACACCATATCACCCGATGACTAGTGGTCAGGTTGAAAGGAGCAACCAACGTATTAAGAAAATCCTGGAAAAAACGGTCCAATGATCATAGAAAAGACTGGAGTTTGAAATTGGATGATGTACTATGGGCGTCAGACCGCCTATAAGACTCCTATGGGTACATCTCCATATCAAATGGTTTATGGTAAGCCATGTCATCTGCCAGTCGAGTTAGAGCATAGAGCTTATTGGGCTACAAAGTTTCGAACTTTGATTCCCAATCTTGTGGTAAGCATAGATCGCAATGATTGCATGAGTTGGACGAATCGGACTCCAGCCTACTGAAAGCGCCAGGATCAGCAAAGATAAGATGAAACTCCTCCATGACGCCAAGATTAAGAAGAGAGAATTTCATGTCGGAGAGCAAGTTCTTTTGTATAATTACAGGTTACATCTGTTTCCTGGAAAGTTAAGGACACGATGGTCCGGTCCCTTTGAGATTCTCCAAATTATTCCTGGAGGCGTTTTGGAACTATGCGGTTATGGTGACCAACCGTTTCGAGTAAATGGTCAAAGGTGTAAGCACTACATTGGTGAACCCAAGGAAAAGCCTTTGATTGTTCGTTTCCTCGAGATCCTCGGGTGTGGTACTAAAGAAGTCGAAGAATTTGATGAGTTTTCACCCGATCTGTTTTCAGAGGATGACGGTAGTGGTCGATCTGAAGAAGTTCTAGCAGGTAGTTGGGATATGGAAGAGTTTGAGAGGGAGCGTAAGCTGAAACGTCATCAGAATACTCAGAAGAAGAAGAAGTCAACCATGGGGCAGTTTAAACGTATTTCGAAAGCTATCAAAGATTTCACCTCATGTGTTAAGTGTTGTTTCTGCAGCCGAACTACTGACCCAAGTCTACACGAGGTGGTGGCTGGCAGAAAAGTCAAATGGCCTTATCCAGGCTGAGCTTAAACAGTGTCGAGCTAACGACATTAACCAATAGCGCCACTAGGAGGCATCCTAGATATCCCTTTTTTTATATTAGTTACTTTTGTTTTATACTTTGTATTGCGTTAGTTGTTTAAGTTTCTAGCCTTATTAAGCTTTTGTTTGTATCTGTCAGTTTAGCAGTGTTTTAGATATGGATTTGAGTTCTACCCGAGGAGTGTTACCTCTCCTTAGGAGGATCCCACTTCTCTCTGTAGATGACGGACCGGGAGGGACTATCGTTTTGCACGTAGACTTTGATATTAGTACCCGTGATCGGATCGCCACCTATGTTCTTATTGTTCCCCGAGTTTCGGGAGGTGGAGACTTTAGTACAGAGGAGTTACAGGCAGCTCTAGGACGCCCATACACAATCTGAATGATCCGATGTTGACAGATTTAGCGTTAGTCTGCAAGCTGAGCATTTTCGGGGTGTCGAGGTAGCTGGTGAGGACTGGGCTTTGCAAGACGAGTATGATTTTCCTCCGGCGATTGACATGCTCCGCCGTCTTATCCGGGTGGTGGATTGGGCGGAAATTTACGATGACTAGCGTTGTTAGGTTGTTTCATCGAGCAAACGACGTAAAACAAAAGCGCTCGGTGGGAGGCAACCCACTATTTTCTATTGTTTTTACCTATTTTCTAGTGATTTTATGTAATTGGTCGTTTGTCATTTGTATTTTTGAGGTTTTATTTAAGTTTAATGAGAAAATGCGAATTTGAATTTGAATTGTATGAAATTTTATAATTTTTGCATAATCTCTGCTTCGGACGCCCGTCTACCCTATGCATTTCTTGGACGCCCGTCCATTATAGATGGACGCCCGTCTGAAATGTTCCCTCCAATCCTGTATCTAATTTGAAAGGTTGGACGAGCGTCTGATACACTGGACGCCCGTCCAGTTCATATGTTCTCTACTGAACGCCCGTCCACAGAGTTGGACGAGCATCCAGACCTTGCCTATAAATACCCCCTCAGTCCATGAACCTTCATTTTTCAGAAATTCAAACTCGAAAAAACCGACTTTTGCCCTCCTCTTAATCTAAATCCCTCAATATTACACCAAATTGAGCGATTTCAGTTGCTATAGACCGCTTTTGATCCCCTCTTTTCACTTTTCTAAACCGTATTCCTCAATCAACAACCATTTTGACGAATCAGAGCCCTCTTCGGTCCGAGTTTTCCAAACAAAAATCCGATCTTGGGAGCCGAATTGGGGTTGTTGGGACTGAAAAATGCCTCGATCATCATCTACTCATCTCACTTGGTAAGTTAGCTACAAATTTTCTCCAATTTCTTCACGTTTTTGTGAGTTTGATCTTCGGGTCGGCTCGGTCACATGAATTATGCCTTAATTAATTTTTTTTATTTTTTATGTTTCTCTCTTGTTTTACTGTGCTGTGGTGATGTGATGGATGATGAATGGGTTGTTTGGTGATGATGGATGGTTGTGGTTTGTGGTTTGGTTATTTTGAAATCCCGATTTGGATGTTAAACGGGTAACTTGCTTTGATTTGGGATCGTCTGGGTTTAGTTTAAGCTTCAACCATGGTTCATAAAGCGGTTGTCAAGAGGCATGGTAAGGGTGTGGCTCAGGAGCCCAGTAAGAAACGGAAGGTTGTTGATCCTACTGAGGTGCCTCCTACTCAAGGTATTCGGATTGGTGAGAGACACAACCCTCCTAGGTCTACACAAGCTCAATCTAGGGCCCCATTAAGAGATGAGTCGCCATCTGGTTCCGATACAGAGGATGATGTCCCTTTAGTGAGATGTCCTAGGAGTCAACGAAGTGGTGACCCATCTAGAGTCGAACCTACTGAGAATGTTCCTAGACAGGAGGAGGCAAGTACGAGAGTTGAACCAGTTAGGATAACTGTTAGACCTCCTGCTCCTCCCATTCCTTTGGCTCGTAGATTTATCAACCCTAAGGCTTACGAGGTTTATACCAAACATTATCTGTCGAGGACGATGTTGATAGAGAGGGCGGTTATGGAAACGAAGGTTGATATGGCGTTTGTGAAGCTTTTGAAGGATAGGAAATGGGATGCATTGATGAGAATCCCACTTACTCCGGTGAATGATACACTAGTTCGCGAGTTTTATAGCAACTATTCGAGAGACGACTTGGAAACCGGAGTTGTAATGGTGAGAGGAGTCAAGGTCCCGCTTCACCCGAAAGTCATTAACGAAGTGCGGTTTAGCATCGTTTGAGGGTTTGGATTACAAGGAGGAGATTAAGAGAAGGCAGGATGCCGGCCAGGATCCGTTAGAGGAGTTGCGTCTGAAAGTGTGCCCGGATGTTCCGTGGACACTAAGGCCGGGTGGAGATCGAAAGGAGTTAGTGACTACGACTTGGTCAGAGGACTGGAAGGTCCAGTGTCGCTTTATACAGAGTAGGTTGTTGCCAAAGAACAACCTCACACATTTCCACATTGGTGACATTGGGATGTTATATGCGTTGAATTTCGAGTTGAATGTCGATGTCGGCCAAGCCTTATTTGATGAGATTTCGACCAATCAGAAGGTTTATGCCAGGTGTTTGATTGTTCCCCACTTGATACATAGCCTATGTGTGGATGCCGGTGTTCCTGAGTATAGGCCAGATCTTAAACCGAAGAACCCGAGGGCAATTCAACGAAAAGGATAGGACTTGGGACATGTTGAGGCTACGCAAGAGCCGGGTCTACTGCACCACCCGCGGTCTCATTCGTTCTGCTTTATCTCCCGCAGTCAGGATGCGGTTGAGCATGGCAAACAGTTTACGGGAATGGATGGGTGATATTCGGGATACACAGAACAACATTTTGACGATTCTGAAGTGTATCAGCGAAGACCGGCAGCCGAGGGACGAGAACATCTTCACGCCTAGCCTGAAGGATTATGTTTTCCACGATGAGATCGAGCGAGCGATTGAAGATGTGCTTCGAGTTGAGAAGGAAGATTCTGAGGATGAGGAGGAGGAGGCACCGACTGCTACTGCTGCTACTACTGTTCCCACTCCACAGCCGGGACCTTCATCGACTACTTCTACGGCTGATGTACCTCCCACTGATGAGTCTACGCCGAGGCAGCCTTGAGATTTATTGATATTTTGATTTTGTACTTTCTGATTTGGTACTTATTCGATATGGTTGTACTTTGATACTGCTCCTATTATTTTTGTTACTGATTCACTGCACTTTTCTTTTTATACGCTACTGTCGGTTTCCGTAGGCGTATTTCTTTTACGTGAATTATGTAGGCCATAAGGCGATCTCCTACTTTGTTTTGTACCTTGATGGTTGCCATTGTCTTATTGATTACTCTTTTCGTCTATTCCATTTCACTTTATTCTTATCTTTTTCATTATTGCGATACTCTTTCCCCGTTTTTCCCCGAGATTTTTCCGTGTTTGTCAAGTAGTGCAGGTATATTTTTTTAGCGGTTTTGTCGAGCTACATCGTATGGTTACGAGTTTGAATTGTTACTACGTAGGCTCTGGCCTGACCATCAATTCGAGCCTCTATTGCAATCAGCTAAGTCCTTTATCTTTTCTTTAATTCTGCACAACATGAGGACATGTTGATCTTTAAGTGTGGGGGAGGGGAATGATTTGATATGTACCTATGCATTTGCTTAATTCGTTATGTTTCTATGCAAAATGAGCTAAAAATGAGCTCGAATTTTCAAAAAATTTCGACATTTTCTTTTTTGTTTTGTCCCGAGTAGGCAAATCAATTCAATGTTCGTTATTTTTATAGTCATCTAAGCTATATATCATATGTTTGATAAGTTAGTTGTTTCACCTGAGATCTATTTTTCACGAGCCATAGTGAATGATGAGCTAATTTATAAAGTTATACCCCTTTTTGACGAGTGATTTCTGATTTTCTTATAAGTCATGTGCTTAGTGCTACGTATATATCTTGAGATTTATGATAGTTTGTATTTAGATCCGAAGTATGATATACTGTGAATATCTAAGGTTTGAATGTGATAAGTAACACGTAACTTATTGTCAAATGAAAAAGTTGAGTTAATGAATGAAGTAATTGGGTGTGTCGGAAGCTAGTCGATGATTTGAGTGAGGTAGGTCATATCTCGAATGTCCTATACCACTATGATGACCAAAAGCTCACTACAGTTAGAAGAAGCTGCCTTATGATTTGAGTAAGGTAGGGTATATCTCGAATATCCTATTCTGCTATGACAGGGCAAGAGCTCAATCTGATGTGTGTTTAAATGTGAAATAGTTAAACCAACTAATGAATTGTTATGAAATGGATATAAGACTAAGTTATCGTCTATCTTATCCCCAGAGAGAAAGCGATAGATATGTCAGAGGGATTATCCTCTCGAGTATTTCGAAAGGCCCTAGATATACTCGATCATCCTTTTCGGGGATATTTTACGTTTGTAGGTGCATCTTATGAGTGTCATTTATTGGTTGGTCTACGAGGGGGTATTAGCTAGTTTTGCTTTGAGTTTCTCAAGTTTGGATTTAGTGGAAGTTTTCTATGGCTTTGCACACACACAAAGGGTGAACTTCTGATTTATTGGATCTATGCTATATTGTCTGAGATGTTTGTTCTTTTTCCGAGCCTTGACTTCCGTTTTGTTTTGCCCGGGACGCGCAAAAGCTAAGTGTGGGGGAGTTGTTAAGGGTGAATTTATACGATTTATAATGATATATTTTATGATAATTTCCCTCATATTTGTATAAATTTGCATAAGAAATGAGTGTTTAATGGAATTGTTGAGTAAATGATATTTTAAATGAGTTATTCACAAAATAGGTTAATTTTGGTGTTTTAATTTTGATTTTATGATTATTTGGATGATATTACGTTTTGCGATGTTTTAATGTGTGATAGGTACATGTTTGATGCTCAAATGATGATCAAAAAGAGATAAGAGTCGAATTACATTGATGATAGAAGATATAATGATGATTTGGATTGATGAAAAAGAGATAAGTATGGAAAAATCAAGATTAAGTCGATCCTGGACTGGCGTCCAGAGTGGACGAGCGTCTGAAGACATGGACGAGCGTCCAGGAGGAGAAAGTTGATTCAGAGAGTTTGGACGCTGAGTGAACGAGCGTCTGAAGGAAGTCCAAGGCACCTCGAACGAGCGTCCAGATAGCTGGACAGGCGTCCGTCCACCGCCTCAGCACAGCCGACTTTGACATCTATAAATACAGCTGCGTTTTTCCACATTAAGGAGACACATTACACATTACTCAAAACCCTAATCCTAGGGGCGGCTCAAGCTGCGTTTTTACATACTTTTCCTTCAGTTTTATGCACTTAAAATCCTAGATTAAATTAGTTAGTTTTATGTTCTTTTCTTCAACAATTCCAAGCTTTCAAGAGGATGCTTAGAGGCTAAAAGCCCTTGAACGAGCATTGTGAAGCCTATCCGTCAACTATTCAGATTCGAATCTTGATTAATTTGTGAGTTTTTAATACAAGTTGTTTCTTTATCATGTTTGAATGTTTATTGCAATTATATCGAAAGATGTGCATGCTTGATTGTTTTACTTTGATGAAATTCATGTAAACCCTAGATCCCCATGATAAAAGAATAGTTATTTGATCTATATAACGAGAGTTAATAGGTTAGATTTCTAGATTAGAAACGTTAAAGTTCACATCTTTGGTTAGAAAAAGCGTAAATCTTAGATCGAAATATAGAGATTAATAGATGGACTATCTAAGAAATTAGGGTTCGTACTTTAGATGAGGTGAATCACAACTTGGTTAGACATCACGAATTAATCTGATTAGGAATTGAATGTTGATAGGATAGGTGGATCAATTGCTCGTTTGCTCGTTATAATTTGAATTTAATCCTTTAAAACTTGAGTTGTTTAGTTTAATCAAATCTTCTTATTGCATCTTAGGTTTAGTTGTAGTTTAAATTGTTCGCAACCCGTATCTTCCCTGGCTTTAGATTCATTCTTCTGTCCAGTTTTACATTCGTGTTATTTTACTTTCAGTCTCGTTTTTCAGTCTCGTTTAGTTTTATTTGCTATTTAGTTTAGTAATCGTGACACCCTTATATTAGTTAGAATAAAAACTAGAGTTAACAACCTCCGATTCCCCGTAAGATCGACCCGGTATTAATCGCTGTACTACGATCCCTACACTTGGGGAATTCCGGATTATAAATTTATTACTACTTGTTAATAAAATCCGTGACAACAATCTTGCCTGAAGTCTAACTTTACAGTCTCGACGCAGTCTTCATAACTGAGTTTGAACCCTCAGATCTCCAATCTTCTATAACTGAGTTTGATCCCTCAGTTCTTCAGCCTTCTGGATAAGCCAATTGAGTTTGTAACTGTCAGCGAACTTATCTTCTTCGGTGTAGTCAGAGTCAGTTTGTTTATCATGATGATTTCCAATTTTCTAAACGACTTCCAGTTTTCAGTTTTACGACACACTAACTATTATAGTGCTTGTCTGATGTAACATATACAAATATCAGACTCTAGTAAAGCCTAAACATTCAGTTCTTGACATCTTTTAGCTTTTCACTATAACAGCTAGCTTCAGCACTTCATCAATGAGGTTAAGGTAGTACTTTGAATAATCATGATGAATTATCATCAAAACATAAATTTTATTTCCAACAATAATCATCCGAACCAGCACAGAAAATCTAAGACTTTTGCATATTAGCAACAAGGCTTGAACAATCACCAAAAGCAGTCAGATAGTTCATCATAAGAGTGACAGAAATAGGATGCCCTCTAGCAAACAACATCAAATCATCTGCAAAAGCTAGATGATTAATCTTCAAATTCTGACAACCATTATGAAAATTGAACTCAGAATCTTCCACTAAAATCATCATCATTCTTGAAAAATATTCCATACCAATAACAAAAAGGAAAGGAGACATCGGATCACCTTGCCTCAATCCTCTTTTACCTGGAAAAAATCCCCTTAAGTTCACCATTAATAGATAGGGAGAAAGAAGTTGTAGTAACACACAGCATAATCCATCTCACAAACCTGTCAGGAAATCCAAAACTCCTCAATAGTGCCTCCAAGAAGGACCAGTGCACAAAATCAAAATCCTTTTTAATATCCACTTTTATCATACATCTAGGAGGTCCCCTGGAAACACCATACTTCCCAATCAATTCCTGACATAGAAATATGTTGTCAGACATGGCCCTACCATCAACAAAACCAGTCTGGCATTCATCAATAAGATCAGGCAGGCAAGCAGATAACCTTGTAGACAAGATCTTAGAAATCACTTTGTAAGTAACATTGCAGCCCCTGATCTTAGAAATCACTTTGTAAGTAACATTATAGGCTGGTTCTGTTGCTGCTGCTGTTTCATTATTGCAATCTTGGTCTATTGGATCAAAGTTGAGGCCTTCTAGAGCTTTTTTTTCAGGCATCATGGGGAAAAGGTCCGTGGTGCGAAGCATTTGGAATCCTAGGGCAACACCTAAACACTGTTTTCTTCTATGGATGGCTATGAAGAACTGTCTTCTGACCACTGATAAACTGCACTTTGATGATAAAGCCTGCTCACTGTGTGGTTTGGTAAATGAATCAGCCTCTCATTTTTTTTTTCCAGTGTCCCATATCTTGTATGGTTTGGGGCAAGGTCAGGCTGTGGTTAGGCATTAATAGAAGTCTGGAAACTGTTACTGGTGTAGTTAGATGGATTAGTAGGAAGTGTAGGGGTACTTCCCATGTGAATGTAGCAAGATCTGCTTATGTTTCTGTTGTGTTGTATTGGCTTTGGCATATGAGAAAAAAGAAATTTTTTGATAGTATTAACATGAAGATCACAGATGTACTGCATTGTATTAAACTCACATCTTTTATATAATGCAGGATGCTTTTCCTTTGTATATCTTCACCCCATGATGTTAGGGTTTTGTATATCTTTTGTGATTTCTAGTAGGTTTTGTTGGTGGTTGTATGAGATTATTTTGCTTCTCTACACACCTTGGGATAGGCTTTGTGAGTTATGCTCTCACATGACCCCTTTTGACAGTTTTTGTGTGTTCTTATGTGTTTAGTGGTTGTTGTTTCTTGTTGCATATAACCTCAAGGGTTTTATGCAGCTTGGAATCAACAAATCTAACCTCCTTTCAACACTGTGTAGGTGTTAGTTTAGTTCTAATTCTGATTAGGATGTAATTTCTAGTACTTTGCATACCTTGGTTATAAAAAAATTTACCTTTAACCAAAAAAAAAGTAACATTGCAGCAAGAAATAGGTCTGTAATCTCCCACAGTTGCAGCATGAGTAGTCTTAGGGATAAGAGCAATAACAACATGATTTATCTGTTTCAAAATAGCATCATTATTAAAGAATTCCATCACAACATTTGTGAAATCAGAGCCAACAATACCCCAAGATTTCTTGAAAAGCCAGCAGAAAAACAATCAGGGCCAGGAGATTTATCTTCAGAAAAGGAAAAGAGAGCCTCCTTCACCTCCAAATTAGTAAGATCCTTAATCAGGTTATCCAATTGATCCCTAGAAACAGAAGGGCCAGCATTGATCAGATCCAGATTATCCAGCATTGATCAGATCCAGATTATCCAGCATTGATCAGATCCAGATTATCTTTTAGATACACCAGAAGGTCCTAAAGTTGTTGAAGAAGCTATATCAGATACAGATTGGATTATTGCTATGCAAAAAGAGTTGAATGAGTTTGAAAGAAACCAAGTTTGGACTCTAGTGGAAAGGCCTAGTCATGCAAACATAATTGGAACAAAATGGGTATACAGAAACAAATTGGATGAATCTGGTACCATTGTAAGGAATAAGGCCAGACTAGTGGAAAAGGGCTATTCTCAAGCTGAGGGAATAGATTTTGATGAGACACATGCCCCAGTTGCAAGGTTGGAAGCCATAAGATTATTCTTGGCACATGCTGCTTATAAAAACTTCAAAGTATACCAGATGGATGTTAAAAGTGCATTCTTGAATGGATTCTGGAATAAGAGGTTTATGTTCAGCAACCTCCTAGTTTTGAAGTTAAAGATCAAGAAGATAAAGTGGATAGACTTAACAAGGCACTTTATGGGTTGAAACAAGCACCAAGATCATGGTATGAAACCCTATCTCAATTCTTGGTGGATAATGGTTTTACCAAAGGTACCATTGACAAGACTCTTTTTAGAATCAATGAAGGGGACATCACCCTGCTGGTACAGATTTATGTTGATGACATAATTTTTTGTTCTGAAAATTAATTGCTATGTGAAAAGTTTGCTAATCTCATTTAAAGAAAGTTCCAAATGAGTATGATGGGAGAGATGAACTACTTCTTGGGATTACAAGTCAAACAAATGAAAGATGGAATCTTTTTTCATCAAACTAAGTATACCAAGGAGCTACTGAAGAAGTTTGGCATGGATAATAGCACCAAGGTATCAACTCCAATGAGTACCAACAACATATTGGATGAAGATCAAGAAGGTAAAGATGTTGATCAGACTTTATACAGAAGGCTAATAGGCAGTGTGTTGTACCTCACTGCCAACTGACCTGATATATCCTTTGATGTAGATGTTTGTGCAAGATTTCAATCAAAGCCTAAGGAAATTCATTTAGCCGTAGTCAAAAGGATTCTCAAGTATCTAAAAGAGACTTTGGGAGTAGGGATATGGTATTCAAAAGATGGAAGCTTCAAAGTCATATCCTACTCAGATTCAGATTATGCATGATGCAAGATTGATAGAAAAAGCACCACAAGAACCTGTCAGTTGATGGGAAATAGACTGGTCTCCTGGTTCAGTAAGAAACAAAATTCAATATCAACTTCCACTACTGAAGCTGAATATATTGCTGCTGGAAGTTGCTGTGCACAAATACTTTGGTTAAGACAACAATTAAGGGATTATGGAATTGAAGAAAGAGAAATTCCTATCATTTGTGATAACACAAGTGCAATTGCAATCACATAAAATCCTGTTTTTCACTCAAGAACCAAACACATTGATGTGAGACATCATTTTATAAGAGATCATGTTGAAAAGAAAGATGTGGTGGTTCTTTACATCCCTACTAAAGATCAACTTGCTGATATATTTACAAAACCATTGGATAGTGAAAGATTTGCAAAATTATGGACTGAACATGGAATCATAAAAGTTGACTGATATACCATTAATCAGTTGTACTGGAATTCACCAAGGGGATTAGTCTTTGCTATGTTGGGTGAGCTCACTTAGCATACTAGTCATTGGTATCAACAATTCCATGTACTTAAATAGTTTGGACAATAGAGCAAATGAAGTTTCCAAGGGGATTGGTCTTTGTCCTATTTGGTGAGCTCACTTGACAGATCAGTCATTGGTATTAAACTTCAATTTGTATTATCAGTTGGACAAAACTAGTCTTGTTGAAGATCAGCAGAGTAACCTTATCAGCAAGCTGTTGAGCCATCTGTGTCAGCGGGCTGCTGAACCAAGTCTACTGAAGATCAAGCCTACTGAGTTATACGTTACAAGACAGTCAAACTTAAATGAAAGTCAACAGTAATTGGATATTATTCTTATCCTTTATAACTACGGTTACAAATATCCAATGGTTACAACTCTATGAAATAAGTTAGTGGGACACGTGGCAACATCACATTTACTCCAACTTTAATCATGGTTAAATGATACATTACGTGTACAGTACTTGACTGATAGTTACCCACTTTCTTTCTCTTTATATACAGACCTACACTCACAGAATCTGCTTACAAACTGCAGATCAATTTTCTCTGAATATACACCGTGTGAACAAAGATTTACGAACATTTTTCTTCATCTTTCTCAAATTCTAATGGCGGATAAAGGTGATGTTCATATTGGAACGAGTCAAAGTGTTAGAGGATTCGTTGTTGATGCTAACTCTACTGAGCTAGCTATCAATATTGGTAGAAGAATCAGACGATATGAAGGATTAGAGGATGTTCTGAATCTGAGATTGGAGAGCATCTCTTATAGAAATGTTATGAATTTCTGGAGAAATATAGTGATTAGAGATGATAGAGAGACGTTTACTACCACTGTAAATGGTCAGGAGATTCAAATCACTTCAAACATGCTGAGGGAGGTATTTGGATTTGGGCCTGGAAATGGTGCTCCTACCAATCCTGAATCAATGGGGATGTCTAGATCGGAGTTCGTTGATGCGATATAGACCAACAAATCCATTAAATCATCACTGAGAATCAATCTGAAGCACATCAAAATGGAGTATAATCTGCTGAGCATGATCATTGCTAAAAACATGCTTGGATTTAGTGGAAGCCTTGATACACTGTCTAGACCCAAGATTGATCTGCTGATAATCATATGCAAGAGTATGAAATTTGATTGGGCCGGATTCTTTGTCCAATACATGAAGAAGGTGATAACTGAAGAAAAAGAAGGGACCATGAAGTCCAAGACACTGCCTTTGGGTCTGATGGTGCAAGCACGGCTGAACCACTTGAAGATTGCTGATATGGCACCGGCAAAAATCAACAAGTCCAGATATAAGCCTGAAATCAACTATCTCATCCATGGTTTGGATGATGATGAGGACTTGGATACTGAAAGAACAGAAAGTGATAGTGGTGGAGATGACAATGATGAAGGTGGGCAGTCTAAACAAGTTGTACAACCTGCTGCACCAAAGAAAACTACACAGAAAAGAAAGGCTGCTGACACAAGGAAGATTACTGAGATCTTAAAGCCTAAGGAGACAAGGCAGCAATCAATAGACCCTGCAGAATCTACTAAAGTTCCAATTGAAGCTGAGGTTGCGGAGCCTGCTGGAGCTATAAAGAAAACTGATGCTGAGATTATGAGAGAGGAACTAAAATACGATTTAAGGAAGAGGAAAGCTGCTAGGGATCTTGAAGTTGAAAAACTTGTAAAGAGAATGAAGGAAATTGTGAAAAAGAAGAAGCATGGAAAGGGAAAAGAGTTAAGGATTTTGGAGGCTCAAAGGGAAGCTGGAGATGTTGGTGTGGAAGCACCTGTACAAGTTGAAGAGCCTACTGTGGCTAGAGAGGTTGTTGTTGAACAACAAACTGTAGAATCACAGCAGATTGGTGAATCTTACCCTGCTGTGAAAATTGTTGAACCTGTTCCTGACCCTGCTGTGGATGCTACAACTCAGGGGGAAGAACACACTGCTGCAGACCCTACTGATATGCACAGTTGGAGGTAGTAGGGACAAATATACCACCTGAAGACCCTACTGACCTTTTTGTATCTGGTATAGATACATTGGCCCATCTTGTTGAAGCCTTTGGGGGACAACAAGCTGAGGAATCTGCACCAACAAGGACAACAATGCCTTTTGAAAGAAAGGAGAAGAAATCAAGGAAAGAGAAAGTAGATCCCAGCATCAAGAAAATTCAGGACTGCTTTGCTTGGAAATTCGGTTTTTATAAGAGACAGAAATCAGCTACACTGACTTTGAAGAGTGGTCATTTAATAAGTTGGGTGTAGATAAATTACTTGGTTTGATTGATACATCTGGGTTACAAGTAAGGCCGATGGATCTTATTGAGAGTGAAAAACAGAGTGCAAGCATTAAGATCAATGAACCACACTCTGGACATGATAATGATGATACATCATCCTCTGATTCTGATAATGATCACACTTCTTCCCTAGGCCAACCTATTGGCACTTCAATGGAAAGACCTACTGAGGATGTAGGACAAGGATCTAAAGACACAGCTGAAGATCAATCTCTGCGATCTCGGCAAGTCTGCCGAGGGCCAAAAAGCGATCGAGATGGTCAAGACATGGAGGATTTCACTATGGATGATCTGGAAGCTCTAATAAATGATGGGATAACTTTTAGAGATAATAGGCTGATCAGTGCAACTGGCTCATCATTTGTTGAGGTGTCTAATACAAATTCTGAGGATTGGCAGATTAACATGTTGAATGAAGAGCTAGGACTTATTTTCATTGAAGTTTTAGAGAGCCAACTTGTTGTAGAAACATCACAGAATGAGGCCTTCATATTTACTTTTGATGATGTTGTTATATTTGAATAGGCTGATGAAAGTTCAGAAGACTCAGCACAGTATCAGGAGTGGTTTGACACTCAAAAAACCTTGTAACAAGTTGCAAATCAATTGCAAAAGGTTGCTGATGCTAGAGGATTTTTAGAGGATAACTTGGCTATGTTTCCTCTTATTTCTGTTGAAGAGGTGGTTCAGGTTGCTGAGTTGCAAACAACACCTGAATACAAGTTGGAACAGGAGGTTCAGGCTGCTGAGGATCAGACAGCGCCTGGACAAAGGTTGGAACCTTTGATGGGATTGAAGGAATCCACTGCTAATATTATGGAAGAGACTGCTCTAGTATAGTCTACTGAAGCTAAGGCTACTGAAGGTAAAGATAGTCAGCAGACTGTTGTTGATGATGATGAATAGCTGTTGGACTATGACTTCAGTGATGAGGAATTCCAAGTGCTAGAGGAAGAACACGATGCTGGTGAACCTCAACAAGCATATGTACCACATTTTGAAGAAGAACACATATTGTAACCTCAACCCGCCCAAGACCCTATCTTGGAAGACATCTTTGGAGATGTGATTGAAGAAGGTCCTGACCCTGTTGGATGGGATAGGACAGGAGCCTTGGTTATTAGCACACACAGAGCAAGTTACAATGTTGAAGAACCTGCTGATGATGCTGCTGGACATATGGGTGGAGGTATGGCTGGTGCAGTACCAGCACATGTTTTGCATGAGTTGAGGGCAGTCAGAGATGATATTACATAGTTAAGGACTCAACTCAATAGACAAGAGCAAAGATTTGAAGATTTAATGAATCTTGTTGAAAATAGAGGAAGAACTACAGAAACAGTTGCTTCCAACATTACATCCACTCAATATTCTCTTGTAGACCTAACTAAAGATGTGAGAGGTATAAAACAAGGCAATGCACACAGAGATAAATACTTGAATGAACAATTTGCCTCTCTGCACCAAAAGCTTGACAAGCTTGCTGAGTCACCCAACCCTGTTGTGGCTCACCCTGCTGGAACACCTCAACCTGCTGCATTGGATCCTAAGGTTACTAAAAGGATCAATCTACTGGAGCAAACAATGGAAGAAAGGATCACTGCAATTGACACAAGAACAGAAATAATTGAAGGTCAACTTGCTAACTTAGTGATCACACAAGAGAGTATTCATGCCTTATTGTCCCGGTTTGTTGATGATGTCAATAAGGGGGAAGGGGGCCTTACATCAAAAGCAAAGGAGGCTGCAAGAATCTTTGCAAAGAAAAGGTGGGAGTGTGACATAAATGAATTTAGGAAACCTGTACCTAGCAGGATTCAGTTGACAGATGACCTCCTACAAGAAAATAGGAAGCTGTACAATGGAAGGAAGAAACCTTATGATGGCATGGGATTTCAGGAAGGACTCAATTCCTTCTTGGGACTGAAACTTTGGGAAATCAGGGTCAAAGCACTGAGAGCTTCTTATAGAGGTGGAAGAGGTGGAAGAGTTGCAAGAGTAGGAAGTAAACAGTCAACAAGGGAATCACTTGAAGAATTTAAACATTTTGCATGGGACAAGGCTTCAGTGTTCATAACATAAGATTAACTCTACCAGAAGCCTAGAAGTGGTGGAAAGAACTGAACCATTGGGTTGACTTTACACCAATTGAAAACCAATGGATGCTGGATGTTGTCAAAGAGATCCAGGATTTCTATGAGAAAATGGAAAGAGACAAAGACATAAACTAGATCTTTACACTTACATTATTTATTTCATTCTGCGGATCCTAGTTTGTAATATTTTGAACAAATCTGATTATAATGAGAAATGGCTATATTTGTTCTGTTTTTGTTTTTATCTTTTTGCTATGCTGTAAGAGGGGGTATTGGCATCATCACTAAAAAGGGGGAAATTGTTGGACTTATTTTAAGTTTTAATGATGAGTGTCAGACTAGCTATTATAGAGCAAAGGCAAAAAGATGTCTAGATCAAATGTATAGGTTTATTTGAGTTTGATCATTGTATAGGTTTGATCAAACAAGCATTATAATTAGGTCAGCTAACTTTATCAGTAGACCTGTCTAGGTCAGTAAGGTAACTAGGTCAGTAGACTAGTTAGGGACCTGCTGAAGGCAGAAGGCTGAGGGGTTCAAACTCAGTTATTGAAGGCTAATAGATCAAACTTAGTATTTTAAGTCAAGGATATGGAATCAGAATTTAAGGAAGTCTGTGATGACCTAAACTGATTACATATACCTTGTGTACAAGGTCTAAGTTCCATGTTAAGTGGTGATTGGAACTTAGTTATGATCAAAATGGGGTACTCTAACTTCATAATAAAAATTTAGATGAAAAGCGAGATAGTAAGTGTTTTTCAAACACAATGAGACTTAAAAATATGTGATGACATGAACATCAGCAAACCAATATACACAGGTATCTGCTGAGTATAAAACTTGATTTAATGGAAGCTTACATTGGAAGATTACAAGGATAAGGATGGATTACAAGCCTTGATATTGTCAACAAATCAATGGCCAAAATTAAAAGAACGTTGGAAAGATTCAGAGGATTAACCAATGGACACAAGTCAAAGGGTGGACAGACTGGAAACTGTCAAAAAGCAAACTGACAGTGTCAGTACTATGCACAGAGACAGAAATCAAGTCAATATGGGAACAAATCTGAAACGGCCATGTTTGAATTTCAAACATAAGTCACAGGATTCTCACCTATAAATTGAAGACTCCTGATTCAGATACAAGTGATGAAAAAGCATTAATCTACTCCAAGCTATCAAGTTTCTTATCAAGAAAATCACCCTACTGATTATTGAGCAGTCAACAGGCTACTGAACTTGCTGAGTTTATTAACTCCAAAAAGTTTTAAGTGTTATGTTTATTCACCCCCCCCCCCCCCTCTAAACTTAACCAAAGCCTTTTCAAAGGACCAACAGTTGTGCCTATTGTTCTTTTTTTTCTTCTTTGATTTCCTGGAACTGGAAGCAACAGTGTCACCCTTATCCACCAAATCATCTTCTTCAACTTCATCTGCCCAAATTGCACTCTTCCCAGGGGATAAAACATCAAAAGAATTAATCACAGGAGTTGTGACCTTATCCACTGGCACCTCTATCCCTTTTGGTTTGCCAATCACACTCTTACCCTTATCAGTAGATGTTGTAGCAGATTTTGCAGCAGCATCAGTAGACTTATTAACATCAACAGACATATTAACATCAGCAGGCTGCTGAGGAACATCAGCAGACTTCTGGTGAGTATCAGCAGAGTGCTGAGGAGGCAGGAGGAGCCGAGGAGAGGCAGGGGAATATGGGATAAAGTGGAGGGACGATTGGTTGAGGAGAGGTTGTTTTTCTGTTTGTTTGTTTGCTTAATTGTTGTTTCTATATGTATTGTTGTTTGTTGTTTCTATTATATACACTTTCTCTTGTTTGCAAACCAAAAATAATAATAATAAAACTTGTTTTATGTATAAATATAAAATATGTGTTGTATGTCTAATTTTTGTTTTTGGGCCTTTATGGGTACGAGTACAAAAAAATTGGGCCACATTATATTAGGTTGGATCAGAATGGATTTACACGAATTTTTTATATTCTTTTAACGAAAACATGTAATGTTGGCCTCCCCGGCACCGTTGGGCCTAAGACCGCCGCCTCGTTTGCCTCACAGTTGGGCCGGCCCTGCCCGAGTCGTTCTTTAGTTTTTGCTTTCCGGCTTTACTCTGATTAAATTTTTACGAGACTTATGTATATATTATTTTTATAATTTAAAAAGAAAATATTTGCGTGCCGGACGTTATTTCCGGATAAGCACTCGTTGTCCGGAAACGGGACGTCACACGACATTACAGAATGCCACCCCTTTTCCCTATTTTTCCAATAAAGAGGATTTACAGGAACATGATCTGTTTGGAGATTATAAGGAGTTGTAAGTGTGGAGGATAGAATTTGATTCTATTTGAAAACCAGATGGAAACTTTGTTGTTGATCACTTTGCTTTGTTGTTTCTTTGTTTAATGAAGTTTTGGAAAGCATGCGTTGTGTAATTTGAAATATATGCTGAGATCACGAAATTTCATACTTTATTCTGAAATAGAATCCGACGTTCAAAATCTTTATAAATACCTGGGAACATTCACTTAAGAATTGCCATTGATGAAAATAAACACGCATAATCCAACAGAAACATCATTTAATAAGAAGCATATCGTAGCTCCATTAATACAAGAAAATGAAAGGGAAAAAAAAAAAAAAAGGAAAATCGGTACACCATCAGTGTAAATGAAAGAGGAGTGAAAATCATGGAAGTAATCAGCGGGAAATGTGCAACTAATGTCAATATATTATTCCCAGGAAACAAAAAGGGGGGAAAAAAAAAAAGGGTACAAAGGCAAGGAAACAAAGCTACAGCCCTGTTGAGCTTATATGCTTGAAGAGCAATATTAGAAGCTCAGAAACTAGCACAAGATATAACTATAAAAATAAAAGATGGAAACCTAGCTATTATTTTTCCACGCATGAGCGAAAGAGCAGAACCCCGGTACGAACACGATGGAAAAGCTCTGCCTACAGGCCTTGCTCTATGAGATAATCTCCCAACTTCTCAACAACCAGATTGCATTGACCTGGAGTTACAGGTTCATTATAAATGCCAAACACCAAAGCTTGGCCTGTTTTCTTGATGGTTACGCCCCCAGGTCCCTGTCAAATTAACAGGAAAATCACACTAATTCTCACGAAAATATATTAGGTCTCTCTATAACCAATTAAGCTAGTACCGTTAAACTTTGATAAATGAATAACCTCGTCGAATTAATAATTTTCTCCGATCCCGACTTGGGTAAAAGGGGTTAAAATAATGTTCGATAAATGAATAACCTCGATAAACGAATATTTTTTTTTCTGATCCTGAGGGTATTCATTCAGTTATCGAGGTTTAACTGTACATATATATTAATGAAAATGTGTTTGCATAGGTACGGACACCTTTTTGCCACGAATGACAGCTCCAGGCTCTCCCTGGATCACCATGTACTTATCCCCACCAAGGTGCAAGCCTGTTGGAGCTAGATGGCCTGGTTCGTCGAAATCTGTCATGATTCCTTTTATCTCCTCTGCTTTAAACTGCATCGATCACCAATAAAAAAAATAGGAATTCTAATTACAAATATCCAAACATTCTAGTGATCCATGAAAATCTCCACAGACACGCACACAAAATATATACTACCTCCGTCATAAAATGTAAGTCCATTTAGAGGTTTTCACACAGATTAAAAATATTTGTTAAATTTGTTATTTGTAATTAATTTTGATAAAAAAAATCTAAAATGACATTTGACTTTTATTAATTCAAATTAAAGTAGTGAAATAATAAATGAAGGGTAAAAAGAGAAGAATGTAATAAATGTTTCCTTATATATCTAAATGAATCAACATTATGGAACAAAACCAAAATCCTAAATAAAATTACATTTTGGGACGGAATGATATTTAATTGCATTGAATCAATATGTGAGTTTTTAATCTTAAAAAAAAATTAACCGCACAACGAATTAATGATACATACAATCAAACCGATCATAAAATATATCTAATTAGGGTTGTGATCTACAATTTTGCAAAGAGAAGAAGATTTTAAAAAATCAGCATGCAATACATATATATATAGAAATATATGAACCTGAGGAAAGGTGGAGCTCTGAGCCCAAACAGAACCGTCATGGCCGATGATGGCAGCCGCGGTGAGAGTGTTGCCGGTGCCTTCAATGTCACACATGAGATGGTCATCTACGTAAGTTTGCCACGACATCTTCAATTCTTACACCCCGGAAAATTGAACTGTTTTGTGCACTCTGATGAATATGTATATAATATATGAAGAATGGATTATATATTTCTTTGTTTCTAGAAAGAAATTTTCAGGGGGCATTTAATAATGATGGATGAGATTGAGAGAAATATGGGGAGTGAGGACATGCATGATTGTCTCATGGCCTTGAGTGTGGAACTACTCATTGCCATTCATGTTTTGACCTTTATTTTAGGACCGAAATGTTTGCGCCAAATCAGTTTCCTTTTTCCTCACATCTTTGTTTGCATGTAATACTCATTTTATCAATTACTCTTTCGGCCCTTTATATATATATATATATATATATATATATATATATATATATATTGGAGCAATTGTCCTAAAAGACACATATTAGACTTAATTAGGCAAATAGGATATTAAGAAATTTTATTTGATTATAAAGACATAAAATTAGTACATAAACCAAACTACCCTCATCGATAAAAAATAAAATAAAAAACTGCGCTGAATTAATATAAAAAAGAAGAGCAAAGCGGCCGAAAAGCCAAATTGTTGTTGTTTTGTTTAATTTATTTTTCTTAAGGACGCTAGAAAAAGGTTTGTTTCTTTTTTTCTTTTTTGTGCATGCTAAAAAAGTTTTTTTTTTAATTTATTTTTTCTAGATGCTAAAAAAAGGTATTTTTTTTACTTTGTTTTTGCATGCTAATGAAGTTTTGTTTTGTTTTGTTTTTTCTTTCTTTTTTTCCTAGTGACCACCGTGATACAGTGACCAGTGACCACCGCGATGCATTGATCATCTCGATTCATTGACTACCGTGATAAAGTGACCATCCCGATGTAGTAACCACCGCAATGCAGAGACATCGCGATGAAGTTACACCACGATGCAGAGACACCGCGATGAAGTGACACCGCGATGCACGGACAACCGTGATGAAGTGACACCGTGATGCAGAGACACCGCGATGAAGTGACAACCGCGATGCACTGACAACCACGATGCAGTGACCACCCCTGATGCATTGACCACAACGATGTAAGGACCACCGCAATGCAGTGACCATCACGATTCAGTGATATGTGAAGATGATGTGACATGTGACAATGTAGAGACACCGCGATGCATAGACACCGTGATAAAGTGACACCGCAATGCAGAGACATCGCGATGTTATGACATTTGACGATGCAGTGATCACCCCCGATCCATTGACCACCGCGATGCAGTGGCCACGCAGATGTAAAGACACCGCGATGTAATGATGACCACCCTCGATGCAGAGACACCACGATGCAGAGTGATGTATGATTAAAATATAATCAAAATATATGACTTTTTATATCGTATTAACAATAATATCGTATAAATTCTATAAAATATAACTAAAAACACATAAAAATCAAAATCGTTATAAATAGATATTATTGTTATAATTTTAGTAAAACTTAAAGTTTTGTGGTCAAAATTATCGTGGCTCGTGTTTTTGACTGCTTGAAGTACGTGAGATGGAAAAGCAAGAATAAAAATCGAAACAAGATAAAACCGAAGAAAGATATTTTTCAAAGTCCGCACGCACCGGAGTTGACCGGCACACGCGGAATCTCTCTGCCACCAAAGACATGGGCTCTGTCGGAGAGAATGCATCTTTGCTAGCACCGCACGCGCCGGTAAGGGGGCCGGCACGCGCTGGTGCACTACTCGCACTTTATAAATACTCCTCAATTGCAAGCATTTGGGAGTATTTATATCCTATATATTGTATTGGTACCTATATATATTTATATCTATATATATATATATTTATATATATATATATATATATATATGTATCTATATATATATATATATATATATATATATATATGTTTTAGTTTTATGCATTTATTTACTGTTTCAGGGTACGTGAGATGGAAAACTGAAGAATAAAAATCGAAACAGTACAAAACCGAAGAAAGATATTTTTCAAAGTCCGCACGCACCGGAGTTGACCGGCACACATGGAATCTCTCTCACCACCAAACACATGGGCTCTGTCGAGAGAGAATGCATCTTTGTTTCCACGAGGTATTTAACCACACTCTGAATTACCACACGTTTCCCTGAGGATTCGACACCTGACTCACCACACTAGCACTACAGTTTGACCCGATACACTCATCCGTTAAGGACTCATTATTAACTCAATCTAAGTCGCAGCTTTTCTTTTCCTTTTTAGTAACCGTAAAAGCAAGAAATAAATGCATAAAACTAAAATGGATATATATAGATACATAAATATATATATATATATATATATATATATATATATAGGTACCAATACAATATATAGGATATAAATACTAGTAATATTATTAGAAACTAGCCAAGAATATGTCATTTGAATCAAGATCTCTTTTAGTAGAAATAGATGTGCTTAATCTTTCCTTATTTTAAGGTGAATCAATTATATATGAACCGGTGTACTCTAAGCTAAACAACTCCTCCTCACACGAAGCGTATGAAATTGTCATATGTCAAATTGTCATCGATTCAATCTCCACAACCGCCCATGCTAATCTCGGTTAGTCTCGAACAGTACAGTACAAATCTACCCCGGATAAAAGAGGTTATTCCGTTTGTCAGACGGCCGATGTTATTCAAAAGGCTCCGGTTGTCAGGCGGATCGATTTAACTTTCCGGTGTTAGTTTCAATTAAAGAGTTGATTTTAACATTATTACGATCTTGAGCACAAATTTAATAAGATTCATCTTTCCCAAGACAAATCGCCCCGGTAGGAAATAGGATTCCGTTGTCACGCTTTACCATACGGCCAATTTTACCTCCGGTTTTTCTATCATTTATCTCATATCCTAACTTCTCCGGTCAGTTCATCGTTAGGTTATATGTTGCGATTCATCTTGGTTAATTACGTCAATCCGAATATTATCAATACGTTGCAAAATAGAAAAAGATTCATTATAATCGATTTTAATTCAATTTTAACATAGTCATCATCTATTTCCCTAAAAAGATAAACTAATTCAATTTCATATCTTGGCTAGATATAGAGTTAGCCTAATATCATTATAACTAATATATAGATACTAATAACAACAAACAAACATAAATACATTAGAATGTTACCAGATTACAATTGTAGCGTCAGAGCCGTATTCTCCGGAAATAACAACTCCTTTAGCAACAATGAGCCTTGATAATCCTTCTAAGTATTACAACGATACTTATACTACATTATTATTTCGGCAGAGTGCCTTTTACGGTATTTACAAAACTAAAAACTAACTAGAGATAAGATAGATATATATATAAGAGGTATATATATATTGGTACACTCCCAAATGCTTGCAATTGAGGAGTATTTATAGAGTGCAGGTAGTGCACCGGCGCGTGCCGGTGCTACAGTACAGATTCTCTCCTGACAGAGCCCATGTGCTGGTGGCAGAGAGATTCCGGCGTGTGCCGGTCAACTCCGGTGCGTGCCGGACTTTGAAAAATATCTTTCTTCGGTTTTGTACTGTTTCGATTTTTATTCTTCAATTTTCCATCTCACGTACCCTGAAACAGTCAAAAACACGAGCCACAGTAATTTTGACCACAAAAACTTTAAGTTTTACTAAAATTATAACAATAATATCTATTTATAACGATTTTGATTTTTATGTGTTTTTAGTTATATTTTATAGAATTTATACGATATTATTGTTAATTCGATATAAAAATTCATATATTTTGATTATATTTTAATCATACATCAACTACTCCCCACTTAGCTTTTGATCGTCCTCGAGCAAAATAAGCGATAATATATAAAATGTTATAATGCAAATAATATAGTTCTTCTAGACTAAATTTCTAACTTAGTAACGCATGCTGTCAACATTATAATCATATTAATTTTATCTATCTAAGATTATTAAAAAGATAAAAAGTGTGTATAACTTAATAAATTAGTTATAAAATATTATCCAAATGAAATTCTACATGAATTACTTAATAAATATAAAATAAAATACTTAGAATAACTTTTTAATCGCCACTATATGAGATTTTGGAATCAAGGACTAAGTCAAGTAGTTGGAAAAATGGCTTATAACGTTCAGGCTCAGGGTGTTTGGCTAATCGAAAGTATAACAAAGGAAAATCAAAAGAAATAGAAGCAAGTCGTACGTACTTACACCTTCAACTTTTGATCAAAAATATCTTGATCAGTAATATCCTGACACTGTTTTCAAAAATTTAAATCTACTAACCATATTATTATATTTTTATTTTTTTTTTAGAATACTGACATATCCGAACTCATTACCATAATCAACTATCTTTCAAGCGTCATGAGGTGAGAACAAATACATCAGTACCTAACTATTCCAACCTTTTCTTTTTCTAGAAAATAACAGTTTTTGATAAAAGATTGCCTTCCGAATAATATTTATTCCAATCTCAGCATATACCACTACTGAATTTCGATGTCGTCACCGCTATCCATAAGCACATACTAAACTTGCGGGATTTCAAGGAAATGTAGACCATTTTAAGTTAAGGGTCGGTTATATCTAGTTAATCATAATGGCTAATTTCGAGTGAGGTCTTGATCACTCTACAAGGCTGAGGTGGGGACAAAAATTGGAAATTACGTTCGGGTAGGCTTATTTGGCTATACTTAATCAAAGTAATGCCAAAAATCTCATCATTCCTAATCCGATTCCAAATTCATACTTGTCTTGAAAAGAAAATCATTCTAAAATTTCATTATAATTATAGGTAACTTTTGTCTAATTTCAAAAAAAATAATATTTCATACTATTTATCTAGGTATACATACTTAAAATCTTGATAAAAATCTAACATAGATATAAATAATACAGAAATAATATATCGAGATTACTTTACTTAATTAAAAATTTATTCTATCCAAGTATACTATCCATATTATAATAATTATATATTATTTCATTTATTTCCTTAAGAATAATTAAACTAAGTGCATCAGTAATTGATATATTAAATTTATTTTATTTACTAACCAATCTCTACTCCCACTTACGAATTGGCATCGTCTCGATGTGTAATGAGTAGTAAAAAATTGGTTTGGGAAATAAAATAAATTTTTATAACGGTTGAATATTTTACATGTCATATAGACTAGCGTTTATATAATATAGCATAAAAAAAATAAAAAATAAAAAATAAAAAAATAAAAAACAGACAAATATATTATATCATTAAAACTAAGAAAATGAAAAATACAAGCTACTATTAAAACACAAACTTAACTAAAATATTACTAAATTAAACTAAGTTATTATTAAACTAATTTATTCTAAATTAATTTATTCGACCATTATTACCTTTTTTTTATTGATATTCCTTCCTTACAACCAACAAAACTATCTAATTTTCTCCGCTTGAAGATCCTCCCGAATATCGATTGGTAGTAGCCCTACCTCGAGGAAGGCGAGCTGGAAAGTACTCATCATCAAACTCTTTCCGTACCACAGCCAAACGAACACTTATTAAAAATCGACCATGCAAACGGCATAGGGTGACGGATCGATCTGCTTCCAAACGCAAAACTAACGGTTTCTTTACAATCAATATTCCCCGATCTATAACGACTCCGCTTGTTATAGCATATAATAGTAACATTTCATCATCAACGATTTCCGAGAAATCATCGATTGGATAAACTCGTGAATTGATGAAACGCGTTTCCATGTTCTCAAATGGGGAAGTAAAGCGGCAGTGGAGACGTCTCTATCCCTATTATAATGTTGGAATAAAACTTGATAAGATTCCGAACATTTGTTAATAAATCCTTCAGCGGTATCAAGTCTCCACTGATACTCAAAATGACCCGGATGGTGATGTTTGGGTGGTGGTATTTGAAAAATTTGATTGATTATAGTAGAAGTAAAAGGAACAACAGTACCTCTAATGGTAACAGACTGTAACGACTCTACAGTACTAGCCTCTGCAAGTACTGAGTAAAACTCTCTTACCAATGTAACATTAATTCTACCTTTGGGCATACGACAAAAATAATCCCACCCATCTGCTTCCATCCTTATGAATGCCCAATTATCCACTTTCCGAAAATTTAGACCTCTTTCAACCAGCACCGGTGATTGGTTGAAATTGCTTTAAAAAGGGTTGTGAACCGAGGCATATATGGAATTGTAAGGAACGGGATGGAAAAACGGATAATGCGGATTAGGATGTACTGAATTTGGGTTATGAGGAGGAGAATAACTATTAACTGACGAATGATCGGACATTTTATACGGTCTTTATAAGAAAACGAGAGGCTTTATGAACTGAATTGGCAATTTGAAGATTGAGACATCTGTTTCCTTATATAGAAATGACAGAAACAGATAGGAAACAACCTGAGGAAGGTCGGTAGTACACCAGACCGGCGCGAGCCGGGTTAGTACCGGCGTGCGCCGGTGCTACAGTGCCCGATCACAGATTTTTGCATTTCAGGATGTTCTATCAGGTTTAATCAGTGTGAATGCATGTATTTTTATCTAAAATAGGGGTGAAAAATTCTAATAATATAGAAACAACGTAAAAAAACGTAAAACTGCGAAGTGTACTAACCAAAGAGTACATCAAACAGTCTAAAATAAAATCAAACCAAAGTATATCGTCATACATCGTTACATAGGAAAAGTTTACTTAAACTACTCATCTCCATTGTAATCCTCATCTTCGTCATAAGATGAGTCGAAATGAGCCGAAAAAGATCCAAACATACTAGAAGTAAAGTCAGCCCCTAGAGACTGAGCCGTACTGAAATCATAGTTGAACTGTTGTGGATCTGTTGACGTAGATGCTTGAAATGTAGCTTGAGTCTGCCTAGTTGTCATCGTCACCGAACTTTCCAATCCAAACGAGCCAAGACCTGCTGTCACATCTGCCACTGAATTTACTCCTCCCATGCCCAAGGATGCATCAAATGAACCTGTAAACATACCACCATGTCCTACGAGATGACGGCATATAGTCTGGAATAAAGCGGTGGTGGAATAGGTGGAATCAATCGGCATAGTGTATGGGTCGGTGACTCACGAGGATAACGTGTAGAAATTTACGCATACACAGGTTTCTATCTCACCGATGAAAGCTCTGTGGCCTCTTTGGCCAATCCTAAGATCTTCACCCACTTCCTATTCTCGTTCACAAGCTAAAGCTATATTAGCATCGATTCTAGCTGAGCACTGAACCATATCTTTGAAACATAGCCTCAATCTGCTATTACGGCTCTGAAGTGGCTGCAGTCTTTGTATTGCCTAGGAGCTCGAGATCTTTGGAGTATGAATAGGAGATGGTGGTGGTGGTTGTTATTCTTTGTTGGCGATTTGGGTTATTATAATCGATTCTACCAAAGAGCAAGGCGATTAGTTTTGACCTATAAGTGGAACATAAGGAGACTCAATCTATCGGATGGAAAAGCTGGGACTTCAAAAGTAGTACACAAGGTGAAATGAGATTAGGAAATGGCGACGTCCCCTCGAATTCGATTTTTAGCAAAATCACACACCTTAGAAAGATAAGTTTCCCAAATTGATAGGAATGTCATTTACCATAGCCAGGCTATAATAACGTCATCTCTACCATAGCGCAAACATGAGTGGAAGGCGTTACATTATGGCCTAAGAATTGCTTAATTGCCCTTATGTCCCTAATACATCTTCCATATGCAAATCTATTATCTTTCCAAACAGCCGTGGGGTCAAAAGCTTGCTGGGCCTCATATGCCTTAGCTTGAAGAGTAGCAGGATGGTTTAAGCCCCAGACAGTATGATAATCATCCTCATCAGGTATATCAGGCAATCCATAAAATGTGTTTATCATAACTGGACAGAAAGTAACATTAACACTCCTAAGAGGAATATAAGTCAATTTCTCAACAAAGATGATTTGGATCATAAGTTGATAGAACAGAGTAAAACTCAGCTACCATAGTGGTATTAATGTTATCAGTTTCTTTCCATGGCTATTTCCATCCATTCTCTATCGGCAAAAATATCTTTTACCTCCTTTCCTAATGAATCAAAGTCGATACCCCTTTCAACCAGATTCTGCATTTACTGAAATACTCATTATACGCTTGCTTAGCCTCGGGACTAGCGGTGTT